>JAVJAQ010001147.1:0-82143 GCA_032362365.1 Zygogramma bicolorata | reverse complement strand
GTGAATGTTGCGTATTTGATTTAATCTGAATATCATCACTCTCAACAGAACTGGAGGAGGTACCGTTCATTAGTGTGGTGACATGCTCTTCACAAATGGGGTATGCACATGAACCCCATCTTTGCATAATGAAATGTTTTTTTTTTGGGACTGTACTTACCGTACATTACAGTTTTGAAGTGAAACTGAAAAACAGTAATGTGAATGATGAATCCTCATTCCGTTATTTCTCAACGCATTAAATTAATAATGAATCATTCTTTGCCTTCCATGAAAAACCGATGGACGCCCGTGATGATCACTGCTGTTATCTCGACGCATGCACATGCAGAGAAACTAACGTGCAAGTCTAATAAGTTGAATGCCTCGCAACAATAAAAAATGCAATAGATTCGAAATGTTTATTCTAGACGAGTACTTTCAGACGTGTTAATAAATATGACTGTTCACATTGGTAGGTAAGGTTATGGATTTTGTTTACTCAAGCTTTCATTTCGTTGCGTACAACTGTTTATGTGTTAGTACGATGAACCTTCACGAAGGTTTAACCGGAGAGTTGGATTCACAAGGCTATTCGACGAAAAAAATCCTATAACACAACAAAGAGAGAGGTTTTGAAATTGTATTTTCACAATTTGTTTCAGCACAAAAAGAGTATGTAGTGAAGATATACATATGGAACTTTCATAGTGATTATCAAGTTCAGTGATTAGTTTCCTATAAAGGCAAACGGACCGTCACAGAGAAAAACTTCAATCCTATTCAGCTTTATATGCACGTTATATCGGCAAATTGTGTTGTTGCTAAAACATCAAAATTAAAAAAACTGATTGTTAGTTTTGGATTTTCACAGACATCAGTTCTGGTGACATTCCTTCACAAGAAGTCAGTGTCAAAATTCTTCTTACTCTACAAATAACGTTATCGAGATTAAACGTCTCGCACATGGATTGATTTCCGAAAAAACTTCAGTATTACTACTTGTCTTCGGGTTTGAAGGCTGTCGTTCTTTGAAATTTCTTCCTGACGTTTCGCTAGCGCGAGTGGCTAGCTCCTTCAGAGGCTCACCCATCTTGACTATTATTCCGAAGACTCAATAATAGTCGAGATGACTGAGCCTCTGAAGAAGCTAGCCACTCGCGCTAGCGAAACGTCAGGAAGAAATTTCAAAGAACGACGGCCTTCAAACCCGAAGAAAAGTGGTAATACTGAAAACCTCGGCCTTGTCCGAAAAATCTGTTCTCCATATATACAACCGCCCGTTGTATATATTATTCATTTCAATATCGAATTGGTTGATACACCAAAGCTTTCAGACATCCCATTATTCATACCACTAAAGCCAGGTTTTTCAATCACCAGCTAAGCGTTAGCTGAGAGCTAGTGTTAGCTGAGAGCTAAACTGACTGCCCGAGACATTCGATTGGCATTTAAGGACTTAGCTGACAGCTAAGTTTCTCAAGAGTTGATTGAAAAACCGGCCCTTAATAGCGTTACTTTGCAGAAGTGCCTTCGTGGTTCTTAGCATATATTTCTCTAAAATACCTATATGCATTACCATTTATCAGAACTGGAGTAGAAAAAAAACGCCCATCTCATAATTCATCCAATCTTCTTCGAATCTTATAATTCACACTCGAACGAACTGAAAAAAATGTTTCGCATTCAGCACACATGTGGTTATACTCTGTAGAAAAACAACATTCTTTCAGTCATACTTCTTGCCTACATACTCACACTTATGTTAAATTCAGCCTACAGTCATTGACACCCTGATATATCAAGATAAAATAAGACTAGTATCTTTCTATTTCTCATGATATGTTGTAACCTTGCGAAAGACTGACACATGTGTTGTTGTTCATAACTGTTCCATTACTGTTTTTTTTTTCAAATGTTCAAGACAATTATGTTTATAAGAATAAGAATAGAAATTTAATTTTTTGCTTTATATAATGAGATGTGCTACTCATTCGAGGACTCCGCATGAAATAAATGGAAATATGTTTCTCTAGAGTTCTCTTCGGATAGTATCAGTTTATTGAAAAACAAACTGCTTTCAACAGATTTTCGAAAACTTCGAGTACAAATTTGGGGTTGAAATGAACAATGTTTTTCCATATCAAGTCCCGATCCCTTTAAAGCTAGCGTATCAAATCTCGCTGGAAAATGCATCCATCACATTCCTCTGTAACAACTTTTTGCTGCGAGAGTGTATAAATTTCCATGCCACATCACTTTGCGAATTTATGAACGTCTGTCAAACAGTAAATTTCGACATTGTGAGTGTGAAAGGACCGCCTAGACGGAGATATTTCCATTATTCACAACCAGGATTCACAATGCATGAAATGTCAGGAGAGAAAAGAGGAGAGACGGAAACTATGTGATGTTTCAGGGATCCGTTCAACCACCTAGTCCCGTAACTAGTTTTGAAAGGGATAGTAGTTGTTGAGAACGATGCAAATCGATTCATTGCGTGGTAGATTCTTAGTTGCAAAGGCAGGATAGTTTGACAATGCCTCTGTAATAAAGGATTACATGATATTGATACCGTTCACTTGACAGCTCGACAGTTTCGTTCTGAAGGGTTGAATAGGTGCAGATTTCTGTATGTCAGTTCGACTGAAATATCAAAAGAAAGCCGATGAAGCTTCGAAATGAAGTTTATAATAGTTATTTATGTAATAAGGATCATAAAGACGATCATTATGGTACAAGTCGTGGTACAAGTCGTGATAACACGGCGTGTGCCATAATGATTGTTTATGATTCGTATTACATACAAAATTTCATCTGATGGCATTTATATCAATACATTTGAAAGAACTTTTTTGATCAAACCATTACATGTTTTCCTTATAGAATTTCATTATGGTACTTAGTACCATAATTGAGTGACATAACGTTGTCATTATGACATGCCATCAGATAATAGAAATTTTAGCATCAAAATAAAAGTGATCCAAGACATTGATAAAAAATTACACATCTATCTTTGAATTGTCTGCCATCAGTTGCCATCATTTACAAGTAATCAAGAAAATGTGGGATTCAAGCTACGACGTCCCGTTCGTTAAAAAAATTAAAGGAAATACATGAATTGAAATCGAAATTACTTGTTGAACTATGGATACCTATTTCGTCTCGTATGTCATATATGATGACTCTTGTTCAAATCGCTCCAAAAACTTATGGGGATGTTATACTAACTCTGCATTATATCAGTGATAATCTCAAGGGAAAACCATGTGAGATCTATCGCTAAAGGTGCTTCCCAGAAATTTGGATTTCTATTTCGTACGAAAAAATACTTCACTACTCGTCAGCTTGTAATGATCTACAAGGCTCAGATACGACCAGTCTTGGAATATGGTTCTTATGTGTAGAGGTCGGCACCAAAACATTCACTGAGGGTTCTCAATTCTATTCAGGGAAAGGCAATCCGTCTTGTTGGTGATTCTTCGCTCACAGGCTCGCTCACTTCATCGGAACATCGTAGAAGGGTCAGAGACTTGTCTCTCTTCTATAGACATTTTCACGGTTGGTGCTCTTCTGAATTGTTAGCAATCGTTCCACCCTAGGCAATATCGATACGACGAGTACAAAACTCTTACCCCTTTGTTGTGAATTTGGAGACCTGTCGAACCTCTTTTGCTCGGGGATCTTTTTTTAATAGAACAGCTGAGCTTTGGAACTCCTTACCGAAAGAGGTTTTTCCTAAGAAACTTCGAAGTGAATGTTAATTCGTATCTTCTGTCCCTTGATTCGTGCGGTGTTCTTTGAACATTACAGGGCTTTCTAGCTTTTCTAGCTTTCATCCTAAATATAATAATTTCACTTGTTGAATTATGGATACCAATGTCGTCTCGTATGTCGTATATGGTGACTCTTGTTCAAATCTCTCCAAAAACTTATGGGGATGTTATACTAACTCAGCATTGTCACTTGATTCTTGATGCAGATTCAAAAGTGTGTAGGAAATAGGTAAAAACCCTTAGAAGTTTTAGGGATTGAAATTTGCTAGAAATGTGTAGCTCAATAATGCAAATCTTCATTTCCATTTCATTATAGTGTTCAGATAACCACAATTTTTGTATAAGCAATATAATATATTTCCACAAAGCGTATGGTACGAACCCGATGTCGCTATTCCTTTGTTGCACGATTACTATCATTAATACATTCACTGCGATCTTTTACATATATGATAAGGTTCATTTTCACTTACCTGTAAATTTCTTGAAAAATGAAATTATGGTAAGTTTTGATTTATATTCAAGTTGAAATATTGGATTTCAGTTTGTCATTGGAAATTTTTTAGTAAATGATATGATGACCCGTTTTTTTAATTAGGATAAAATTGAAGAATTGATATTCGAACAATTGCATATGATCGTTAGAACAAAATCATATGTGTCAAATATAGCGATGACTGTGAAATAATTTATGAAGTATTTATGGAAACATTCTAAGTTTTTCAACGATGCTCGAATTTTCTGGATTCCTTTTGGTGTTCGGAGATATATTCAACCAATTGTTCATTTTCTGACTAATGTTCTATTACCTAGATCGTCATTGATCGTGCCAGACTTTGGTGGAATACTCCTTCCATTCCATTGGCACAAGTTGAAAATTTTGTAGTCATTACGTATAAAAAAATCAACTGACATTTCGCATAGCATGCTAGCATCTCCAGGAGTAGCACTCATTTTCCTGAAGATGCTAACTTTGTGCGAGTGATAGTAGTTTCGTCTCAGGATAATCGATTTATGTTGAGTTTTCACTTCGATACCAAAGTTTTCAATCCCACCGATTGAAGTACCTCTATTCAAAGAAAATACATTCAGCTATCGATGTTATTTTCCATTACCCATAACTTTTTTACTGGAATTGAATTTATTGAAATTGAAAAATAAGTTAGCATAGCAATTATTTCAACTATTATTATCTCGTTTATTTATGTGAATGCACACTTGAATTATAGTGTTGTCAGTTTTATGTACATTTCATTGTTATCGATGACCTACCGTAAATAATAATAACTTGAGTCGATAAAGAATAGTGGCCGCATTAAGCACCATTTCAAAATACCATATATATGATAACTTTCTGTTTGTCGATGAAGAATCAATGGCAGTATTCAGAACGTTATCGGAATGAAGATAGTCAGGATTAATTTTCGTTCCCTTTTTTTTCTATATCCTCAATATATCTGAGTAAAACCTGAAGATTGATAAAGTTCCTCAAATTCATTTCAATCACCGATCTGAATTGCTTTTCCTGTGAGTAAATGTTGCTCATTTCGATTTGAAGTTCACTTAGCCCTACTCCTCTCTCGATGGTTAGTACACATCCTCATTTCTATCAAAATATGTTCATGATATTGATTTTGGGAATATTCAGGTGAATGGCTCAAATCATATTCTGATATAATATTAGTGTTAAAATAGTGATTTGATGTGTTTCCGAAATGAACTGTAAGTGAAAACGCTTCTTTTGACATCGTTTGAAGAAATTAGTATATAATAAAACAACACAATCTCGATGGATTTTAGAGCCATATCAGCTAAATTACCATCCCAACACGATTAGCATTTCCATTACATTCGTGTACTTTAGTGAATAACAAATCGAACAACTTTTTTCTATATAATTATGAGATTGCATGTTCTCATTCTAGAATTGAAACCAACACGATAATTGTTCTTGCATGAAAATGGTAATTTCAAAACCCAAGTTTGAATCCTATAATGATTCGTGTGACCTGATACAATATTATCATCCCTCTTGTTACATGTGGAGAGGATATAAGGTGGATAAAAAGAATGTGTATTTAGAGACCAAATTGTATTGAGATTTCGATCCTACTATTTTCCATCCTTTCAATTCCTTTTTATGTCCATCTATTCTTTTTCTGAATTGACTTTATCTTTCTCCAGCATATACACTGATACATACACGTCGGATAATATAAACAATTCTGTGGATTCCTTGATGATGGTTTTATCTAGTCGATAGCGATCTGAATGTTCTATTTTGAATATTGTACTTATATTTAATCTACTACATATACGTTCAATTTGTTTCGAATAACCATGAATGTATGATCTTATTAGGAATGTGTTGATTATTGTTGATTTGCTCAAGAAAACATCTTGTTCAGTACATAGCTCGGTACATAGTTTCGTGGACGACAGTACTCCTCATACTAGTTTCTCTTCCAGAGTCCACATACCAGCTCGATAAGCAAAAACCCAAAGAAACATTTACGTCAATAAAATTAACGATGACTTGGTAAAAATAATAGAATGGGGAAATACGAACTTGGTGGAATTCGATGCTAGGAAAAGTCAGGCATGTCTCTCCTTAAGGAAAGCTGATTTGTCATTATCTAGTATTCAGAATTGTTATCAATCGTTCCACCCTTGGCAATATCTTAACGGATGACTCGACGAGTATAGAATTAACACCCCTTTGTTGTGAATTTGGAGACCTGTCGAACCTCTCTTGCTCAGGTTTTTTTTTTCAATTAAACAGCTGAGGTTTGGAACTCCTTACCGAAGGAGGTTTTTCCTAAGGCTTACAAACTTCAAAGTGAATGTTAATTCGTATCTTCTGTCCCTTGATTCGCGCAGTGTTTTTTGAACATTACAGGGCTTTCCTTTCGTGTGTATCTGCATATAAAAACAATCCATACAGACATTTTTCCACCTTTCGAACGGTTTCATTAAAAAAATCATTAACAAAATCATGTGTTTTCTCCGAGTATATTTTTTATAGTATGTATTTCTCTGTCTCGATTTTCTGGATTTGTCGATATTTTTTTCTCTATCAAAGAGAGGCACAGATCAGACAAGAAAGGATTGCACTCGCGGGTTGTCTGTTGTAAATGCATGCATTTTCTTTCAAATACTTGGGTGTGTGCGTACCTACAAAAACTAAAACCCAGCACGAAGTCAATCAACTGGGGCTATTACATGAGGTCGGTTGAAGATTTCTTGTTGAGTAAACGTTTACCATTTACCGTAACAGATATTATGCGAAGATAGGAAAAAGTCGTCGTGGAATATTCGTCATTAATCTTGTTGCGGAAGTCACACACTCACACAAATCACACTCGGTCTGACATACTTTGTCCGATTCTTCTTTGGAATGCTAGACAGCGATCCGTAGAAGTAAAAAGTTTACGGAGAGGATGGAGTACCGTTGATTATTGCAGTAACCAAAGGGTATGATAGTGATGAAAGTAGTACCTATATTTATTATGGTTCCTTACTACAATGGTAGTCATTGAGGATTCTACGAAGAACTGACAAAATGAGCTTGATAATACCGTTGATTATTGCGGTAACCGCGGGATATAATAGTGATAATAGTATATATCAATTATGGTACCTTACTACAATGATTGTCATTGAGGAATTCACGAAGAAGTAATGAAATAAGCTTGATAATACGTGCCTATTCAGAAAGCTCATTTGATATGATAAGGAGTATCGTTGGAGTCTATCAAATCTATTCATTATTCCGTTTTTTTTTTCATCCCGAATATAATAATTTCATTCGTCTTTGAAATGATACGAAAAAAAAAATAATCTATGAATATTGCCTCTTTCTACAGAGTTCTTACTTCTTTCGAATATTATGCAGCAAATTAATAGAAAATAGTTGCTGTATTTTCAGTCTTGATAAATGCCAAATATGGAGAGTGGAATATCTAGTTCATTTCCGATGGTCATCTGAAACATTTCACGAACACTCAATAATATTTTAGTTTCGAGAATATATCCTTATATGTATACTTTTATGGTAATTTGTACGCAAATGTTTTTGAATCGTTGATTGTGCCACTTTTCAAAATGCAACTGTGATGGATCTCAAATTTGAAGCACAACGTTTTCTGTTGAAAAATTGTGCTCTGAACTTTTTCTCTCTTGAGCTGAGTGAATTCAAACCTGTCGACAATAAATAAAATATATTTCCTTCTCAACAACTGTTCATCCATGTGTAAGAATAACATATTATATCAAAGTGTTTTCGTGTTTTTCTCCGAATGAAAGGTATACAAATACAAGTTTCGTGTTGATATATCCACACCTCTCGATTGAGACTTATTAGAGTTATTTTTTGGAACTTTTTTTTAATTAAAGTTTTTGTATCAATTTTCATCGAAGAACGATTTCTGAAAACTTTGTTCTCTCCACAAAAATTGATGTCTTTCGAAACATCATTGGTGAATTTGGTCAATGTACAAATTGGAATAAGAGACTGATTGTTATATAATTCAGTAAACATCGAGACGTATGGTGAAAGCAGTAATCTTTTTCCCATGTTTTAAATGATTAACTGTAGGAGATAGACGCACATTTCTGGGAAGTAAAAATTAATATTTCTGTTGATCTTTCTGAAACTTATCATAACATTCATGGAATAATGTTTGGACATAATTTTTTTTCTGGTTGATGAATTCCTTCTCCTTAGTTTTTTTGGGTTCTTAACTACACTTGTATAGAGTCCATTGATGATTCTTCTACAGGTTGTGGTAGGTTGAGAACTCATAAAAAAAGAGAAAGACTGCATGGAAAATAATGGAATGGTATGAGGCTGATAAAAGTAAATTAAGGAACAAAGACATCAGAATATCGTCTCAGGAAACTCATCATTCGAATTTTCAAATTGAATCGCAGCCAACAGGTGTGTATCACTATAGTTGGCGGTGCCCAAACCGGTCTCACTAATATTCCACACTGATCCTTTCGCAATAATTGAAAATGCCTTCGTGGTGGTACTCCAGAATAGTTAAAAGAGCTATACTCTTTGTGTAGGAAGCGTGTGGATTATTCAGAAATTCTAATTGGCTTGTTTTTCCAGATGACAAGAGGATAATAAAACTCATTTTTCAACCATATAAAAGACTTTCTGGAGATATCTACGTCCATTATATCAAAATGAAGTCATTCTGAAACCACGGCCTATATAAATTCCGCAGAGGTCGTTTAATCAAATATACTTATGTTACTTATCTTATTCAATCTTTACAATAAACACATGTCACTCAAATCAAACAGTCTACTCATAGGATATTTCTACGCCCTTATAATTATTCTCACTGTATACTCGTTAACCGACGTTTTGCTGATTGGAGGTACTTTCAAATTTCAAGTATTACTTTTTATCATCGAGGAAATCATATATCCCAATCGGATGAATTGTTATATATGGAAAACAACCTCGACCGCAACGAATAATCTCCTGAAAAACAAAGCGAACGGTTGATGAACTTGCAAACATGCAATTTTATCAGAAATACTTCGTTTAATTGGTGGTTGCGGTTTCCGGATTGGGAAATGCTTTTCCGCTGCTTACCGGTCTACACACATGTTAGTTTTGCCCGACATGATTAGGAGAAAGTTTCGACTGGACGAACATGAATATACTATTATGAAGATTCAGGTTGGTACAGAGTGGAATTGAAGTAATGGAATTACCTTCTCGAGTTCAGAGACGGTTGATTCAAACATCGCGAAAATATAAGGTCTTTCTGATTACTAGACAACCTAAATCTTACGTTGAATCAGAACTCATGATGCGTATGTTTTGCGATTGATTCCAAAGAACGACGGCCTTCAAACCCGAAGAAAAGTAGTAATACTAGTGACTTCTGATTTTATTCAATTCTTCTATATTTTGCAACTTCATTGATACGAAAACGAGTGCAAAATGTGTGGAGATCAAGATGCATATATTCCTGGTGAAATGACTTCTATGCAGGGGCGCCGGAATCATGGGGGCAATGGGGGCTCGAGCCCCCTTGGAGAATTGGCTATGGGGGCGGAGCCCCCATAGTGAAGTTCTGGTTTGCTCTCATAGCAAAAATTTTTTGTGTAGAACAAATTATGTATCGGTCTCATTGGTGTCGAGTTATGAAGATTGTCATTACCACGCTGGCAACAGTGTCAGTGACAAAACCGCCTTAGTTACTCAAAGCCGTAGTCACTATTAACAAAGGTGCGTACGTATACCGTATATATTGTAATAAAAAATAAAAAGATGTGTTATCTGATATATCAAATCGAAAACGTATTCACGGTCCACGATGACACAGCAGAGACTAAACGATTGTGCTATTTTGAACTTCTACAGAGCTCCTTTTTAAAGAAGTTAGTAATCACGAGATAGCAAATATTTTCATTTTGAAAAATAACCAAAGACGGCAGACCTTCTAACATGAGTAAAATTATAATTTTGATCCTATCTGTTACATATATATTATATAGTTCATGGAGAAATTGGATATTTGTTTCTTTAACAATTTCAAACAACAACAATTTTGTAGTACTCAGACTCGGCATTTGGCATTAGAGGTTTGAAACTGGCTGTGATTATCATTTTTTTTGTTTTTTCCATACTTCACCGAAGAGTTCGGGAATTATTTTTATTATTTTAAACATGTTGTACTTGGGTCGTTTTGGATTAGTATTCACTTGGTGTTTTTTGTATGTATGTGAACATCACCTGAATATATGATGTTATAATACACTGGCTTTATTTTACCTATTTTATTCTGATAAATATATATATATATATATATATATATATATATATATATATATATATATATATATATATATATATATACCGAGGCCCCATAGTTATTCTGAAGTTCCAGCGCCTATGCTTCTATACCAGTACAATGTTAATGTTTTCGTCAAAACCGCTAGACCTACGGTTCACTTGATAATGACATCCAGGGATTTTTTTATTCTTGAAATTTTCATTAGAGTATTCTCTAGAAGAACTCGTGCAGAGTCAGCGTATTACTTTTTTTTTTTTTTCAACACCACATAATGAAGGATGAAGTACACAAGTTCTGTCGAGAATTTCACGAGTTCTTATCTAAGAATTCGCTATATTCTTATGTTGGCAAAACAACTAATCATCGAAAGAAACGCCAGGTAAACGACAAATAACTAAGAAATCTACGGTAGAGAATTGAACTGGAAACGACAAATAGGTGGTTGAAAGGAACAGTAAAATTATGGAAAACTTCGAGCACAATTCGAATAAATTGGAATGCAAATGTCAAAAGATGACAGAATTCGATTCTTGCACCATCTACTGGAAATCGCAGTAAATTCCGTGGATGTGATTGATTGTGTCTAGAGTTTTTGACGAAACAATATCGAATCGGAGATCTCACCAGGAATATATGCATTTTGGTGGAGATCAATTAGCAGTAGGAATGAGGAGACATGTGATCACAGGAAATAAAAAAGCTAACCTGATAGGAACTAGGAATGCATGGGAGCAAGGAATAAATGTAACAAGAGAATCGAAGGTAGCACTGCAACGAATAAGACGAATATTCGATCCAAACTTAAGTCATGTTCACCACTTGCGAGTAGAATGATTCAGAATGTATTGTCCAAACGGAACAGAAATATGCATTCAAAATGTCCGAGTCTAACATAATCCTGGTTGCTTTCAATCGATATACTGTATTGAGTGTATTGATAAGATTTATCGAAATCATGGGTTCGCTATTCGATTATCCCTTTGAAGAATTTTTTTTTTAATTCAATGTGATTGGAGTTTAAATTTTCAAGCAGAATAAGAAGATGAGGTTTCCGAGACGTGAAAAACTATCAGCTGCTTAGTGATCACACGTTTTCCTTGAGACTGAAAGACAGACCGAGTTCAACTATTCCCTGAGAAAAATAAACTACTTATATATCGTGTTACGATCTTTCATTCCCAAGGTTATGGAGAAACCAATCAAAATCAAGATCGTGAATATATGGAACTCTCACAAATAATCTGGGGTTCACCTGGAATTGAAATAACAACGCAACACAAACACTCAACAAGCTACTTCTTTGAGTATGAGTCAAATAATAATTACTGTCACATACAATGATTTTGAATTGAAAAATTATTATTTATTAATGTGGGATTCGTACCCATAATCAATAATTCATGTATCATGATATTGCTATCAATGCACTGAGTCACAAGGCCTCTATCTATTCGTTAGTAGTGTAGTTAGTAAAATTATATCTGACAAGGCGTAGGCACAGCGATATACCTTTCAAGATTCCGTTTTCGACGGATTCTATTCTCTCCTATAAAATATTCCTCGTAGGAAAAATTATAACCACAATAACAATGCTGAATCCAACATCAAAATTTGAGTCAATTCATAGCTTCGATTCATTCTTTTGTTTGATTAGTTCAAGTTGTTATTTTTCGTGGTTTCCAGAGGGCTTGGCTGTAAGAATTCGCGGCTTTGAAAAATGTGTGGTTAATGAAGTATGCAACCGAATGACAATGGGGTGGTTATGTGACTTCTGCGCCATATTGTGTGATATTAGCTACAAAGCTACGTTGATGATATCGTATATCTCTTCATTCAAATGTCGACCGCAGAATTTTCTGTCCATTTACTGAGCTCAAATTCCCCATCTCTTTCATGAATAAAAGCCCTACTTGGCTTCATTAGAGGGATGCACGAAATTCGGTGGATCTTTCACAATAACGCCTTTTTGGCGTCAATGTCGTTATGGAAACTAGGAACTGATACTACAGCTTTCCTGATGGATTTTTTTCATTGAGGACTTTTTTTGGGTTTATTGTAGTAAATGTGACCGTGAAATGAATTGTTACAATGGAGAATTCTGAGCATACATTCATTCACAGTTATTCAGTGGCTATTTTTTTCGTGTCATTGTCATTGAATCGGAGAACAGGAATATAGAGATTTCAATAGTTCGATTCGGTGAAAAATATATCAACAAAGTTTGGGATTGAACATTGAAGTAGTTGAATCGCAAATTATTCGATTCAAATTCTGGTACAATCAATCCTAGGAGAATAATCCTATTAAAAATGAAGTGTCGCTCTTGTAACTGACACGGAGGGGTTTCAGTTCTTGTTTCACAATCCTGATGTTCTGTGTTTGATTTTCCAATGGAGTTTTCATCTAGAAAATAATCTGGCGTATCATTTGTTACTGTTCAAACGTGTTTTCCAAAAATATGTTCAGAAGAATCACTAATACAATAAAGAATACTTTTCACATTTTCACACAGCTCCGAATGATATCTGAATGTTATCCGAATGATATGTCAACGCGAATCATTTCATAGTTAGTTAAAGTCTACCGTTGGAGTTAATTCGGCGATTTATCTCGAAATAACTTCTCTTTCACGTCTGCAAACACTTCAAAGATTGTACCCTACGCTCTGAAGGCACTGGTTGATTTGATTCATCGCTCACAAACCCGTTCATATCTAGTTCCATGGATCTAAGTGGTTCAATATCCATAAAAATTCACGGAGACCATCGAGTTCACTCAAACATTTCCTGACATTACCTTTCGTCACTGGTAACGACATCTAAGGATGTCATTTCCCTCGACATTCCCAAGATAACCGTTTTTCGAATCGCTGTAAAACACGTCGATAACAGCGAAAGGACGTTCGGAATGACAACTTTGATCATTTTCCGATTGGAAACTCTGAAGGATAATATCCGGTGAACATTTAATAAGGTGGCTGGGACCGGACGTAATAACCCACTGAGAGTAAACAACTGACTCCTCAGGCGTATTGACGTTGGATGTTACCCTTCTGCTTGTACTGTACCGGATTTTATCAGAACTAACATGAATCGGACAAGGAGGTTTCCCAAGTATGCACAGGATCGGTCTTTTAATGAGTACTCAAGAAAACGATAGCTCAGATGGGTGATGATCCTACTGATAAGGGAACTGATCAAACAGGATGTTTATTGAGGAAAATCCCATTCAATCTACAGTGTGATCCAAGGAATGTGCAACAACAAGATATTTTTCCAAGGCCTATGCAATTGAAAACACAGATATATTGCTCCTTGTTAATAGATACGTGTCTTCTCTAGTAACGAAAAGCTAACAAACACTCCAAACAAGAGTTGTATATGATGAAAAAACATCAGGAGAAGGATAACAACTTTCTGAGTTTATCAAAATTGAAATTTATTTCTCAAATGAAAATATATAAAACTAGACTGAAACTATTCCGAATGACGAAACCCTCCAAAGTGATGATGTATTATTGCCAAGCTAGTACCTTTTGAGGTCAATGTTATTTTTTTAAACAATTCTCTCAATACAGGACTCATTTATTGTTACTCTTTCGGAACCATAAATTTATAATTGTATGCGTTGACAAATCAAATACAAACTGTATTTTTTCTTTCCAGACCGAAGACGAAGGTAATCATGGAAACGACGACACTCGTTGCTTTATTCTGTCTACTCTCGCCTCTCAAGGCCGCTCCAAGGTCCACTGCGTCTTGTGTGAAGAACAGTTGCTAGTGTTTGACAGATATCCCCTGGTCGATGGTACATTCTTCCTCAGCCCAAGGCAGCATGCCAAAACTTGTATAGAGGTGAGCGATGCTGATCCACAACTTAGATTTTTTACGAAAGTTGACTTTAATGTATTGCGAAAAAAGGATGAAACCAATTTATCAACAATTCTTTCACATTCTCTAAAAGAAATTGATGGTCGGTATACTTCTGAATATGCTGAAACATTACTCATGTCGCCTTATACAGGGTGTAACTGAATAAGTGTAAAAGATTTAAGGAGGTGATCGAAAAAAATATAGGTTCTTTCATATAAAGAAACTTCATTGGAGCATCCCTTGTTAAGATATAGCCACTGAAATGGAGTACATAAAATGTGTGAAAAAAATTTTTTCTCAAGCACTGAAAAAGTAACAATATTGAAATCAACCTGACGTTTTGTACTACCAAAATGACACTTAGCCAGTAATCTATTTGGTTTACATCATGGTCCTAAGGGGTGGAAAACGCAACCCCCAATTTTTTTTTCCAATGTAACTCTTTTCTTATTATTTGATTACCATTCAAAAATTTATTTCTGATAGCCTGTTTCATTGTTAACAAAAAGTGTCTCTTGGGTTTTTTTGCCCAAAATAAACCAATTCGCAGCAAAAAATTAATTTAGGAACAACTACAGAGATACATCGTCATAAATGCGAAAATACGAAACTAATCTATCTAGTAGGTCGCTATTAGCGATAATGACAATTAAATTAGTATGACGCTGTCAATTTGTGAGTTTTCGAAATTGAATTGATACTAAATGTGTGTTGTTGTTCTGTTCTCAATTTGTTACTTTGAATTTTATGTTTCCCCTTTAAGGAGTTGTATCTCAACAAGGGATGCTCCAATGGAGTTTCTTTATACGAAAGATCCTATCTTTTTTTTATGAAGAATCACCTCCTTAAATGTTTTACACTTATTCAGTTACACTCTGTATACTTATTAACGTCCTATTGCGACATCAGTTATCGATATTCACGTAATTTCAGCTACACGTGTGGAATTATTCAAAAATTCTGCAGTTTGTATTAGTCCAATATTCCAGTTACGATGTGAAATGAGTAGTCAAAGCAGTATAATGGGATATAGAAAATCCCCATGGACTTGCAAAGAACGAATCCAGCAGGCACTTCGGGGTTGAATCAAGGTGTAGAAATATATTTTGTCTTGATAGAAGATTCAATTGATCTTTTCATATACTTCTTCCAAGTACTCTTCGTTGCATTTACCATCTGGAACTCGGGCTTCATCCACTTTCAATGTGAAAGAGATACTTATATATACCAACTGTTATGGCGTATGATTACCAAAGCGTTTGTGTTTCGCATGAGAAAGCGTCTGGTGTTAATGCATTACCTGTGTTCTATGCAAAAGTATGAACAAAAATGTCAGCCATTATGGCAGAAAAGTGCGAAGGTTTACTATATCGCAATACCTTAAAGACAACACCTGTATGAGAACAATTTATAGGCCAAACCTACACGATCGTTCGAATTTTCAGGTGAAAGTTGAGGGTCGCACCCAGTTCCTCACCGTCGTCTGCATGGGTTGCCTAGAAGGCGTTAGCGGTAGAGCGATCGTCTGCAGATTCTGCAATCAGAAGTGGGATGGATCTTCTCTGGTACTAGGTACGATGTACTCTTACGACATATTTGCAGCAATGCCTTGCTGCACAGAGAGGATCAAGGTGAGTGTTTTTTCCACAATTCTTAAATGATGTAGTACCAACACCATCATTATTTGCACTCGATATTTCAAAAGCGTTTGATCGAGTTCGGCATCGGGGTCTCTTTTCTAAGCTACCGTCTTATGGATTGCCTCCTCAGTTGTGTGCTTTGTTGAAGAGTTTCTTGTCTGATAGGTCTCTGTATGTGGTTGTTGATGGAGTATCATCTGACATTCTCCCAATAAATGCAGTGTTCCACAGGGTTCAGTTCTACCGCCCACTTTATTTATGCTTCATATCAATGACTTGCTCGAAAAAACATCTTGTTCAATACATAGTTTTGCGGACGACAGTAGTCTTCATACCAGTTTCTCTTCCAGAGTCCCCATACCAGCTCGAGAAACAAAAATTCAAAGAAACATTCACGTTAATAAAATCAGCGACGACTTGGAAAAAATAATAATAGAATGGGGTGACATGAACTTGGTGGAATTTAATGCCACGAAAACCCAGGCATATCTCTTCTCAAGTAGTGTAAATTTCCTCCGATGCCAGTTACGCAAGGTGGTATCTTCACGAATCATTAAAAATCGACAAAATGATTTTCGTGACCATAGATAACATTGATTCTCATCCTTTCCTTATTATCGAGAAATACAGAAAAACTTTCCGTGGTACTTATTTACTCCCAATGGGGTCGAAAACCAAACCAACCTACATTCAGTCAAATAAAAAATTGAACCTCCAATCTAATCCAATTATTGTCATGTGATGGTTGAAATACTTCAACTCCATGCCACTTTTTTGAACACCTCTTTTCGATTCAACTAATTTCTGTTGGATTTTTCTTCGAATCTATAAAACAAACAAAACTTTTCTGAAAGGAATTACACTGCGTGAGTAATAAATATTAAATTGTATGTTTCCAGTTAAATTTCACTCACCCAGTGTTCTCGGGTTCACTTTCCAAACTCAATCAAGTGTTTGTTTCTGAGCAGAAAAAAATCCACTCGTTCCTATTTCTGATGTATTTATATTTCGCTAATCAATTGAAAGTTGGAATCAACTGATTATTCAGCCAGAATTTGCCAAAAAAATCGTTTATTCCACAAATTTGGGCATTTCTTGAGCGTAATGAGTTTTTTAGACATTCAGTCGTGAAGGCGCATCAGAATATAGTCATTATTTCTAAGTCGACTCATTTCGAATAGCTTAACTACTCCCTCTGATATAATTAGTAAATTTGTTACGTGTTGTACATTTTCCTTAAGAACATTTGTTTTTTCAGTGCAACTCCTGCTACAAGCCCGTGTTGCATCCGGCACAACGACTGAACTTCTTCAGCGACTACAGCCACATGGTCCCCTGTCCGCACTGCCGGACCCTAGATACGCACTTCGTGAAGCCCCTAGGCTTCTGCTACGCCCGCCGGGTATCGCGACCGCTGCAGATGTGGCCATAGCACGCGGCCCCCAGGGCTGTCGCAAAGGCTCCCCCCTCGCCACCTACTCCGCCAGACCCGGATCCCATGGACCTGGATCTGGGCTTGCTTTGGCGCGAGCTGGCGGGCCTGCGGCTCGACGAGTTCTGCCGACTGCAGCTCACGAGAGCTCGGTAGACCTTTCTTAGTTTCCTTTGTTATGTTGTTGCATTTTTATATCGCATTTATTTTTGGGACGCTGTGTCCTCAGAAATGTGCACTATATAAAAACCGTTATGTTATTAGTTTATTGTATATGTTTGTTAGTGTTTAGTGAATTTTTATCCGGAATTTGAGTCTTTTATATGGAAATGAATTGACAGTTGTGATTATATCGTTATTTTTTAAGTTTAACTCGAATTTTTATGCAGAAGTGGTCGAGTACGTCGGCGAGAGCCGACGATAAATTCATTACTTGTAGATCAATCCTCATTTTGCGAAACCAAGAAAGGTATACAATATGATTTTTTCTGAGTTTCGACTGTTCGCTCCACACCACGACTTTCCTTGAATCAACTATCTTCGTGGCCTTGCGTTTTGATTAGAATTCTCTATATTGAATAACATTCAATCCTCAACATGTAAAACGAAAACAAACAAAATAATTGGTGTGATGCTCTTTGAAAACCTGATCCCAGATCATTTTGCCCAGTCGTTGAGTCTGTTGTACAATATCGAAAATATCACCAATTTTTCATGATATTATTTTTTCAAGGTATGTATTGTTTCTTCTCATTTTAACTCTACCAGGACTCGAATCCGTTTTTTGAGTCAGGAATAGTATCAACTGATTTTTTGGGGGTTTTTGGGGATTTGGTCAAAATATCCGGTGAAAAAAAGTCAGTCATGAAAACCATTCGGACACATGGGTTTTTATACAGCCAGTCGTTTTCGAGATCATCTTAGTGATGAACAAAAAAGGTTATTTTTTAAATATCAAACTGAAATGAACTTAGTGGGCTCTTACTCTCTGGATTCTTCTATTCAATAATTTTTTATCATTCCGTAAGAAATCTGAGCAAAATGATCTGTAATCCTCACTTCAATTAGACAAACAAGTTTCAAAAAGGCCTTCGAGAGAGGAGATGTGTGTGTGTGTGTGATTGTTTTTTTTTTTTGCTTTGGAGTAAACCAATTAGCCAGAGAGAGAGGAGATGGGATGATAATAGAAAATTCATTGGTGTTTTGTTTGGAGTAACAGGTTGAAAACATCCCCAAATCAAATTGGGGACTAAAAGATCCTTGCATCCCTTTCGAAGTTTTTTACTTTCATCTTTTTAGGTAGATTTTTGAAGTTGCTAGTGCACATGTGTTGTTTTTTTAAGGATCATACTTAATAATCATAAGTGAACAGTATAGTAATAACATTAATTGCTGTGTCCCAATAATTAGTGATAGGTATGAGAGGCGCCTGACATTACGCGCATGTGTGAAGGGTGAGTAAAAGTTTCCTGTTAATATTATCGACGTCGTAACAGGTTCGAAGGCATAGTAGTGTGACGTAACTTCGGATAAGAGGGGGAGTGGTTCCATTTGAAATCCCAATTCCTAGGGAAATTCATAAAACGTAAATATTGCAAGTGAATAAAGGATTTATAACATCAGGACTTCACTGGTATAAACTTCATGATGAAGATTTCACTTTGGTAGCCTTTTTCCATTTCATTATTCTTTTTAAAAACTCAATATCAATGTATCAACGAGTAATGGAAAATAGTTATTAATTTGTGTGAATAAATCCTGTTCAAACACAATTTCAATATATTCTTCATTCCCAACCGTCAGTATGATTGAATTTTTCTGGGCAATCGATCTCATTAGCTATCCGGGAATGGGATAGATAGGAAGGAATAATGCTTCAGGGCACATTCACTTCTTGTTCTACAGTTTACTGAACAAACCACCTATAACGGTTTCATAAATATTATCGAATTGAGGTTTATCGGAAATAGTACCATTATTTATTTCATTTATCATTTTCCTATGAGCCCTCGTGATTCTGGTTACGTCACGCCATCTAGCAGTTCAGGGACGGTCGGACTCCCCGCAAAGAATAGCACCCTGCCACATTATCCTATTGCACCCATAGCCTCTCTTGCAACGGACGTACAAAATACAACTCAGCCGCTCAGTTTCACGCGAATACCTCAAAAATTTTTTAAATGGAATACAAGTCACAAAACAACTGTCATCCGATATCATAGGTGAACTTTGAACATTGAGAATATATAGTCATTCGCAACACAATGTAATTATAGTGAATACTCTGTTTCATTTCATCAAACTCTAGGTAATAATATCCACGGCCTAATTCGGTTCAAAATATCATCTAGTCATATTGATCATTGCATCAGATGCAAAGTTCCTGCAATTTTGTACCCACTCTCATTTTTGTTACATTTTAATGATTCAAAAATTTGTCATCATCAAAACTTTTTTTTCATTAGCTACAATATTTTGTCGTGATTTCAGCTATGACTAATTACGTTGGTCTCACTCATTATATAACACTCTAAAATATCCCTTATTTCCGATTAAAATTTCGAGGTCATCTTTGTTCAATGTTTCACCGTTGTTATCAAATTCGTAAAATATCAATCGTGTGTTCATTTGGTTGAATCTCGAGTGGAAACAAATTCAACAGAATCAAAATTTATAAGAATTCGCTGTCCAAAATCCAATCATTCAGAGATGTACCTCTTGGAATTTGAACTACAAATGTCGTGACTCAGATGGAAAATGCTCAGTATTCTTCAATAACAGTAGAAACCCAAAAACTTGTAGCATTAATTGTGTTTTTGGTCTAACAAAAATGTCGCTTCGAACGCTCATATTCACGAACAAAAACAAAAATCCTGCTATAATCATAAAACAAGTCTTACTAGAATTGGAAAGTTTTTATTATTCAATTCTATCACTTTGAGTTGGAGTCTTCATCGAGACAACAGATGAATACACGACCCTTTCATGGATATCAATGTTGTTTACCGATGGATATGTGGCGGATCTAGGAAATTGCTTCAAGTACAAACGGTTCGTTACTTTTGCAAATTTTATATAACTAAATATAACATATAATCGATTGTTGAGGGTAAAGTAATTCCTATCTGCATTTTTTTATTTAGCCAAAGCCTTCAGTTTCCTTAGTGTTTCTGAACAAACTGATGTTGAGCACATCAATCGACCGACTCTATAAGCTGCGCGTGTGAAAGAGCTTCAGTACCACTTAGTACCATGTAGCGTAGCGTTTTTCTCTATTGTAGCCCCTTAGAAGTAGACGCGGGAGTGCTAGATGATTTTCTCTTGAGTGAGTATCTTCCTGTTTCGCAAAAAGCAGCAAATTAGTCACTAGTCATTTCGCTAAAACGTTATGCAATTGATGGACATATTAATGAAACCTCAAATGCAGAAAAATCAAAGAATTATTGTTCGAATTATATCAATTTGTCTTCTCGCATGTTTTGAGCAAACTATTGAGATCGATTAAAGTCTATTGTTTTCCTTACTTTCGATACGATTTTGCTTAAGGAAGATGTTTGATAAAATATTCAAGAAAGGCATAGAGCACTCTATTCCTGCATGCTACCCAACCCGCTTTGCTCTGATATTCGCTCTTGAAATAGAGCAGGAGACGAGGAAAACCGCTTCATTGTTATCGAGGCCTGAACTAACGGTCTAAATATTTTCTGTACTAAATGTGAGAGAAAATAATTCTTTCGCTATAGGTTTTTCGAAAAAATATGTACATACATTTCATCATTGTCGCCCAAAGTGCGTTTCTTGTTCGCCAAAATGCAAACAGTTTCATGTCGTTTTCTATCATCAGGATGGGTTCGAACCCAGGCGAACGTTTAATTAGAATTCGATTGAAATTGAAATCCATTAATTCATTCGATTTTTCATCAATAATATATGTCGAAGTAATCGTAAGTCTAGTGCGTAGTCATTTTTTACAAAATACGGCGAAATCCTAGGTGTAATCACTTTGAAAGAGGCGCGTGGGCACCAAAGGCTGGTGCGAGGACCAATCGGTGGCTGCCAGAGCTCGACTCATTTGTCCAAGATCTCTGCAGAGGGATGGAATGAAAAATGTTGCGGTCCAGCGTCCTCTATCTTTCACACGTCTCGATAGTCATTAGAATCAGCAGTGTGGTCTTCATCAAAGGCAACCTGATTCGTAACCACCACCAATCATAATAGGTCACTGTGACTAGAAGAGGAGGTAGTCTGATGTGCGATTGTCTACTATTTCCATTCTTATTCACTATCCTTCGACGGAGAACTCGAATCATCTGCAAATATTACACTGTTCATACAAAAGATTATTTCTCAATCGGTGGGAAATTATATTGTGCAATGACGAAAGTCGGGTCCACCTCATCCTCACCGTCATCTGGTCCTACAAGGTTCCGGTGGATTTTTTATGATTCGGACATCGAGATCGTGCAAAAAAAACTTTGATAAGGCTGTCGATGCACAATATTACATGAGGCGCAATCAGGGTAAGGGTCGTACCGTAGAGCACCACTTAATGTAATTTAGATTAGCTTGGCTGCAAATAGATAATTATATGTAATTGTGTGTGTTATGCTTCTGTCGCTAGCTAGTTTAGTATCACAACCACCAACCATGAGATCGAAATTCAAATGGTCGGATAGAGACGTCAAGAGTCTGAGATTCAGTTGAGATTACCCGTTCTTTAAGTTAACAGCGTATTGGTCATTGAAACCTATTCATGTCTTTGGTGATAGACGATTCGATATAAGCAAATCTGGGTGGGTAAATGGTTGCAATATATCCATTATGATCAATTAAACAAGAAAAAGCAAATGGAATTATCCATTCATCAACCAAGTTTCATACTAGGCCAATTCGGATTCTTCAGTTTCCACATCTTAGAATCCAATAGGTTAAAGAATCAAAATTTTCCCTAAAAACATCTTCTGTAGCAACTTAGGAGCGTAAGGTTCATATTTCAAAATCACACTTCTTTGAAATTTCAGGGATTCAGTTTCAGAAATATTCATTGCTTTCAGATATGTCTCTATACCAATTCTTAGGTTATCATTGTTTTTTATGGGTAATAGTGATAGGCGATTTGGAATTTTTCTGAGCCTGACCAGATTCATTCTTTTTTTACAATATAGTCTTAGTTTTCTGTAAGATTTACATTATAATGGTGTTCATATAACCGGAAAACTTGTTTCTTTTACAAAAAGGTTTCTTCAAGCAGCGTGAAGATGTTAGTATCTTTTATATATGAATTCCCTTCTGAGTATCGACCAGTTGTATTTGATCTTTCCATTTTTTGTAAGAAGTATATCGAAAACCCCAGTGAGAGTTTTCCTAGATAGTCTAATATCCTATGGAAGCTATGATGGAAATAATTTTGATTTTATAACGTCTGATATTTCAAAAACGACTTATTCCAAAATATAGAGAAAAATCTGCCTAATCCTATGTTCGAAGCCTACGAATGACTGTTATTCATCACTAAAGTTACACTGGTAAATTGCAACTTTTCTCATACCAAAATATTGCACAATTATTCGGAATTTATTCATTTATCTTGATGTGATATCGATTGAGTCTCTAGTCGACCAAAAGACGTGATCAGAAACCTAGTTTTAAAATTGGCATTACGACATACTGAAGAAATGAAATTGATAAATTTTGTGATATATATTTTTATACCTAATATACTAGCTTTAGAAAGAGGGACCGCCGAATTTTCTTGCGTATTGTTTCCGATTGGCTCAAAGTTACTGAAGAAGCGGTCCCTTCCCAGTGTGATCACAACTTTGTATTGTTAGAGGTATAA
The DNA here is from genome assembly GCA_032362365.1 of Zygogramma bicolorata. Lineage (NCBI taxonomy): Eukaryota > Metazoa > Arthropoda > Insecta > Coleoptera > Chrysomelidae > Zygogramma > Zygogramma bicolorata. The sequence continues at coordinate 58,781 of JAVJAQ010001147.1, read as the reverse complement.
TTGGTGATACATTTTTTATAAAAAACTGCTTCGAAAACTCCACAAAAAAATTGGATTTTATACGGAAATTATGTATAACGATTCGGATCTTAGTTAAGGTAATAGTGGTAGGATCGCTACTTTGCGATTTTTGTAGTGCTTGCTCATGGTTTGGTGGTTTTCCTTGCTTCCGCGTTTTCTGGTGGAGGAACTCAGAAAGAAGACGATGCAATTCTGCCATTGGTTTTTCTGAGTACCGGCTACCGTATTTTTCCTATCGAAGTACAAATTTCCTTAATATAACCTATACAGAGTGAACCAATCCTTTGAATATCTGAGAAGTAAACTAGAGGAAGATTTCAATCTAAGAGTGAAAAAATAATGATGATTTTGAAATTTGCTTGATTCAGAATATTTAGGGCACTTCATAAGTACTTTTTTGGCACGTCTGAGAGCTCTAAAACTACTAGAAATGTAAAATTTCGATTCATAATCATCATCGCATTCAGCCCTCGAAAAAAAGTATCAGTTGGTCTTCAAATATGAAGGAAAAATGACAAAACAATTCCCGAATATAATCTCACGAGGAGATGAGTAAATTGAAGCTCCACTACTGGGTTCTTTGAGTGGATTCGAGGCACGTGATCTCTATGAGATAATTTTGAGTTAACTTGATAGGATATAGGAAACGGTTAAAGGTAGAGAGTCGATCAAATTGAAAAGAAGTTTTTCATTAGATATCCGTTCAAATAGTTTTCCGTATCTGGAACAGCACTTCGTCGTACTTACGTTATTCAATTCATTAGCTAGATGTGCAGATGCACTTGAGTATATGAACGTCAGATAACGTTAGTACAATAGTTTGAAACGAAAATCCTTCAATCCAGGTTTTGATCTTCAATAACAATCTTCAATATATAAGGTATCTTTCGATTACCAAAACTGAAACATTTAATTTCATCAAGGGTCAGCATGAGGCGAATATAAAAATAATAATTGATGATAAAATGGATTATGATTCATCAATTCACTGATACATGATCCCACTAAGTGGTACTAATTTTAAATATTCTGTACACTATATATTCTTTTGTATTAAATGAACTTTTATTGTATTCATCTGCAAGAGACCATTAGTCTTCCGACGTTTACAGTCCCTCGGGTTCCAAAAAAAATTGTTGACTCTTGTTTTTTTTATAAGCCATTCCTACATTTTTAAAAATTTCTTGAATTTTTTTCAACTCACTGTTGTCGAAATATAAAATCTCAATAGTCCTGATAGCGCAATAGAATATTTTGGTGAAAAATATGAAATTGTTGTTTTTCTTCAATAACCTCGGAACAGATGAAAAATGTTCATTCGTTTTTCAACAATACTGCTGTGCCTTGATCATAATACCAATTCAAACAACTCACTGTTTTTCCGCAATACGAAGGTCTGTTTGATTGGTTCAAATCTAATCGCCCTGTGTATCCAAAAAAAATTTAGGATCGTCTGTCTCAAGACACACAATGTTCGGTCCAGCTCTCTTATTGGAGTGTTCCTCAGTTATTTATGATCTAGGTTTCTCACTCAACACTTTTGGTACACTCTGTATACTTATCATTAATTAACAAAATAACCATGTTTTCGGTGTTGTAGTCGTGTGAGGTGCCGCAGTTTTGGCGGCCGTTGTAGATTTGAGCCGCTGAAATGCTCCCTCGCTATGTTTCAATTAAACATTATTATTATTATTATTGGGAAGTTGAGAGTTGAGAAGGTAGTTTATGTATGTTTATAGTGTACTGTAGTAGCACAGGGGGATCGTAGGGGAGCAGGGGCCAAACCTGCGGTCTGCATTGCCGTCTCTTGCGCCCTCTAGATTAGGGGCGGTATTACTTTAGCAGAACGGGGTGAAGGTCAACTGTTATATCGATATGCTAGTGGACTTCTACAGAATCTATTGAATATAGTAATGAAATTTACCATCGGTCACAAGCTCAGTTTTATTAGGAGAATTAATTACAACACCAACTGAGTACGTGTCGATCGGTTGTTTTTTTTTTTTTAGTGTGACTCGACTTAGGTGATCAATTTTTTTATAATTTCAGATTAGTCGAGAATGCAGAATTATATGGCTGCATCGAAACTCGCCAAAACCGAACTAATAAAACGATTAATCAAGTCAGAAAGTTGATATTATTCATACCATTGGTTCTAGCTCAACTGGGCTTACTCACGAGATTGTTCAATGGGGAGAAAATTGAGAGAAACATTGAGATCGATCACAGTTGAAAAGATACACTCAGTGCCTGTACAAGGCGGTTCAAATATTTCGATTAAAATCATATTTTGCCCCACCAACAATCGTTCAGTTTCATCAATAAAATTACAATATTCTACACCAAAATGTAGTGTTCACTTCATATTTTTCAACAGAAAAATTTGATAAAAAACCTCTCTAAGAATGGAAAGTACTGTGGAAATAGAATGGAAAAGAAAATTTCAACTAGTTTACTAATATGTCTTTGATTGAATGAGTTCGTGGGCAGTTTAATCACTTTCAATCTTCTCAATACTCTACATCTCGTTGAAAACTTGTGTCAGAACTGAACCTTGGAATATTCGAAAGAATTCGGATAATATTGATATGATTAATTTTTTTTCTGCTTGGAATGGCTAGCTTCGGTGAGACCATTTTTCAACTATTTCGAAAGAAATATTTCCTTAAATTTCAAGAAGCAATATGAACAGAAGTATGAAACCGTGAAAAGTCCGAGAGGAATAATTTAGAAATAGTTCATTGGGAACTTTTTTGACTATATATCATAAACTGAAATGAATCAACATATACCTGAACGTTCAAAAAAACTTGATACGTAAAGTCGGGGAATCGTTCATTCCAGATATCCTTTCACTTTTTGTTTCTATAATTTTGTCATCTTTGAATGACAAAAACGAATTGGTTGGTACCACAATATTACTATATTTTTCGAGAGTTTAGTATCCTATATGACTATTTGGAGAATTTGGGAGATACGAAAAATTTTTTGAAGCACAAAACTAACATCCCCTAGTGAAAATAACATAAGATCATTTGAACATGGATATTCAACATTTTCATGGAATCTTAACAGAATTCCACCATATTCTCAATTAACTATTTTATTTCATGAATTCTGCCAACTCATTGAATCTTGAAATGTTATATTCATAATAATAAAATTGAAAATATATGTATATATTCAACAGGTTCTGTATAGTCCGAGAACGTTACAAATCATATGGTGATTACTGAATGAGTACAAAATGCTGCTCCCTCGTCTCAAACCTGTTTATTATTATCATTATGATTATTATTGATGAATCAGAGTTTAACATTGAGCAATATCATCAGAGAGGTTTATGTGTTTAGGTTGATATTTTCTTTGGTTTCTAAAAACACAACAATGGCTAGGATAGCTTCGGAAATAGCTCAGGGATTTTTTGGCGTATCAGATATACGATTATTTTCTTCTCGAAACGAACGTAGCATTTTTCTCATAAAATGTTACGGAAATATCAATTCAATGTTTCAAAACTATTTCGAGTGATAAGCAACTTAGATCAATGACGAAGCTTTTTCTTTCTAAATGAATTATTGGAAGTCACAAGACAATTATTGGCAATTTTATCACTTGAGTTATTCGAGTCATTGTTGAAAATATGTTTCAGTTGTGAGTGAAGTTATGTAGCAGATACTCTGAAGCAATATGTGCCATACAACGGATAAGTACCAAAAAATAAGTTCTGCTGCACAACTTCATCTGAAAAGTGTCATGAAATTGTCCAATAAAACAAATGTGGTATTTATACTACTAGAGTACCTATGATGAAGCTGGAAATGAATTGTTATAATGCCGGCAACTTCAGTATACAAGGCGCATTCAAAATGTTAGTCGCTTGTTCAACAGTAGGGCAACCATGTGGTTTTCGAGTTCCATTCATGGAGCCAGAAATTTTTTTCAGCAATTCCACCTTATCTATTTGGGTATATTGCGGGATTTGAAGTTTCTTTTCATAACCACCCCTGTGAATGACACATGAGGAATTGAGAATAGAAGAAATATAATATTTTTCATTCTTATACTCATGTAGTTTCGGGAATAGTTGCCCTACTTTGAATAGAATTCTACACTCTCTTTTGAATCTTGCCTTTTTCTTTGTAAATTATCTATTTGTAACATTAGTCTACGTTTGGTTGATAAATTTACTCCATTCGCTTCACAACACTCTCTTCAAAGGTTTAGACTGTACAAAAATGTTGTCCGATATGATTTTTCAAGTTTTTCAAATGAAAATTGTTTTAGTTTCAAAGTTGAAATTTGTATGTGTTGTGGCGCTGATAGACTAGCTCAGCCTGTATTGAGGATGTGAAGATGTTTTATAAGCGTGAGAAATTTGATATCAACATAATATATAACATAAATGATCGAGCTTTTGACGGCTTTTTATATATGTAATACAATGGGGTTACACATTTCTAAGATGTAATAAATATAACCATTGTCTCAAAGCGTTGTTTCATTTCTTGATACCCGAAATCACATGGATTTCTAACCAAACATGACCGCTCGGTTGTTGAAGAATCTTCTGTAAAAATTTTCACGCTAAAGTTTGTTCACTACATTCAGTTGAAATATACCGACGATCCTAACTTGGAGTTGAGGTGTAGTTTTTCAGCAAAAAGAAAAAAATCTATTTTGTTAGAAAAACCATCCAAAAATTTTAAAGGAGTACTTAGGTGATGTGCATATGAAGCTAGTTACACTAGAGAACTCAAACAGATTTTCAATATGAAGAAAAATGCATATGAAATTTCTAATATATTACTCCTAGCTATTCTGAATCATGATTCAGAAAATATAGAAAAATCGGGAATATACGAAATCAGTTCCCTAATTTGCAACAAAAAGTACGTTGGTCTGAGTGGACAACATATGAACACGCACTTGGAGAAAATGGAAAAATGTCTTTGCACCCACATTTAGTTCTACCCACAGTCTTCGGGCATACCCGAATGATTAGGCCCACAATGAATGTGTTAGGCTGGGTCATGTTAGTTATGTTGGGTTGATGAAAAATTGCAGAATATTCGGTAAAGTTTGCGATAGGCATCATTCGGGTATCTTCGGAGACTGTGGGTAGAACAAAATGTGGGTACAACGCAGCGCACCCGAAGAAAATGCATGCTCACATAAGATACGATTGGGCAGAAAAACCCAGTGTCGTCGCCCAGCATATTCTAGATAATGATGACAGGATTAGTGTAATTTAATTAAATTAAATGAGCCCTGAGGATGAATTCAATTGAATTCGATACGTTGGTGAGAAAACAGTAGTTTTTTATTAGGCTTATACTGATCCCAGTCCGAACTGAAGTCGACAAAAAATAATAAATTATCGTAAAAACATAGGCGATACTGTGTTGGAAATTGTATTCCTCGGGAGCTTCAAAAGGATGTATCAGAAGACCCCTGCCCGCCCTTTTCATATTTTTTTTAATCCAGATGTCGCCATCTGGAAATTTTGATAAACTATATAGTATTCCTTCTTATGATAGTCTACGAATTACTGGAGACATCTCAATATGCAGCTGTAATAAGATCCAATACCTCGGTATTACGATAGACAATAACCTGAAATGGAATAAACAAATCGAATACGCCACTAAGAAAATACAGTTTTCAATTCATAAACTTGAAAATGTTAAAAATATACTAGACTTCAAAACAATGAGAATGGTATATCAGGCATTGGTGGAACCACATATCGTATATGGAATATTAGCATGGAGAGGTTTGAGTAAGTCTCACCTCGAAAAATTAATCATTGTTCGAAAGCGCTTACTCGAAATTATACTCAAAAAAGATATAAAATACCCATCAAATAGATTATTCAATGAAATTAATATTATGGATCCCAGGCAAATATTTTTTTTACGTAGCAACATCAAACAACATAATTCTAAGCACGATTTGAAGAACCTAAAACATCAATACAATACAAGGAACAGAAAACTCCACATACTTGACTCCTTTTATGAGAAAGTCGAAAGGACAAAAAAGTCTGACATATAGTCCCAAACAATACCAATTTCTTCCGGTTGAAATTCGAAATATTTCAAAGCCATCTACGTTCAAGAATAACCTGAGATTGTATATTTTCTCATTGCCCAGAACAAAAATTCATAGTCTTATTGACTAATCACACCACACGAAAAAACCTGATACTTACCTCATATTTTGAATATACCTCATCAAATATATATATACACATCGTTTATACCCATCTACCTTTATATTTATATATCATTTTCCATTTGTTTTTATACTCTTATACAAGAATATACATATGTAACCGCATTTCATCCACGCTCAGGCCCCGCCTATAGTGGTTTTCACATGTTTATTTTACTGCTGACTATGTACCTTACAAATTTATAATTTTTATTAATGAACATGTATTCTATTCTATAGTATATTCATGCATCAATTTCATTAAACCAAGTTTCAATTTTTTTGAGTTGACCCGTTCAAAAAAGAAAAAGGGATCGATCCCGCCTATTGAAGAAAAACACTGTATTAGGACAAACATAATATAGAACAAACAGGAGTATCCAACATCCATTTCAAGATATCAAATGAGAAAAAACTACGATTCAAGCCCAAGGCTCAATTACACTTATTTATAAGAAAAAATCAAACGGGTCTAATTTCTTGAAAAAAAACAATAAATTTGAAAATGAATGAATTTGAATAGTACCAGGTAAAAAATATCAGTCAGTATGTTCGTGACTCTTGAAAAATGATAGAATGTATTGGATTCAAATACATTATAAAATACCTAATTTTGTATAAAGTGCGTAGAATTTAGTGTTTTTGACCAAAAATCAATTCAAATATGTTCTTGATCACGAAGTTTTACGAAGGAAATACAACCAAAGCTTTTTCTACAACAGTATTCATTCATTTGAAAATTCAGTGTGATTTAACCTCTCCTATAGATAACTATATATTAATCAATCAAGTTCACTTTATTCCTCAACATCATGAAAACAAGCAATTTTCAATTATTATTGAACAACAAATCTATATAATTTCTGTTTCTTTGCGTTCAAAATAATTATTTTGGCTCTGTGTCGGCTTGACCTTACGGAGATTAACTCCCCACTACCCTTTCTTGTGCTGCCGTTTTACCAACATATATATCTAGCATCTTCTCGTAGCTGCATATTCTCCTTGTTCAACTGGAATTTTGATCAGAAGAGAATGCGAACGGAATCATTTCTTCTAGAGAACATTATTCAACTAACGACTCGCGGTACCCATATGGTTCGCAAGCACAGCCATTGAGCCCGTTTCTTGTCACAAAAGTGTAGCTATAGTCTATTCAAGTTAAAGATGAAGATCGCGTAAACAATGAATGCAGTTAGTCCTGGCTTTTCGATTGGCTGGCTGTGATATCGAATAACGCACAGAGTTGTAATGGGCTGTTACACTATAGTACTGCCTAGTATTAATATAATTATCGGGAGTAATTACACAAGTGCTTCAAAATTACCGATAATTTTCCATGAAAGCATGTTGTCTAAAAACTGCATGAGTTTATTTTCATATCTGGCTCTTTTAGCAAAATATGAAAATAACCGAATGCAGTTTTTTTACTGACATCATGCTTGAATGGAAAATTATCAGGTTTTTTTTGATGCACGAGTGTAATTCGGTAGAATATTTCCGGAGTTAGAACAACGATGTTTCAGTATTTATTTATGCCTGTCAAGATGACAAATGTACATTTTAACAATCGTTACTATAGAAACACGGACCGAGTGGGTATTTTTCGATACCTACCGGGTATTTACCAGCCCGAAAATGTCCCGCCGGAAATTTATCGCTGTAATTGATCGAAAATGTCCCGCTTCATATGGGATTTTTAACATACGATGGAAATATTAGCTAGAAGTGCATGTGTTCCTTCAGTCAATATGTCCAGTACATATATGGATAAATTTGATAACAATGTCGCATCAATTATGCTAATAATCCTCGAAAAAGAATGAAGATAAGGCATTTGAGTGGTTTATCCAAAAAAATATGATCTCAATGTATACAAAATAAAATGCATGGAAATTCAGAAGTTTGGTGGATCATATTCTTACGACAGTAGCCACTCGTGCAGACGTATGTAATGCCAGTCCATATTAGTATTGTTAGTGACTTTCTCTAACCCAAAATAGCAAAAAGTTGATCTAAATTTGTTTAGACTTCGTGGAAGAATTCAATGAAAACGCCAAATACCTCTTTTCGGTAGTTTCAAGTCCTACCTTGATCTACTCGACCGATCATGTGTATTTGTTGTTAACAGCCACAGCCTAGATAGCCTGTGTGGCGCAGTCGCAGCCCTGAGGAATTTCACATTCATTTCAAATCTTATTATATACAAAATATTTTTTTTAACATGTAAAATAACATACTGATTACTGTTCAGTATCCCGTAAATTTGAATTTACCGCCAAAACATGATATTATACACCCCGAGCTGACAAATTGATATTTGAGTGTCTTTACTGTATGGCTATGGTATACTGGGGTACAGTGCCCAGACTCAGTATGCACATTCAAAAAGCAAAGTGAAATTGGTTTGGAAGAGATTTTTCGAAATGGACATCTGCAAAGTCCGGACTACTATGATGCAAATGTTATTCGAATTTTGGAAAATATAAGTAGCAAAAAATTTTCGATTTATTTCGAATGAAAATCTCGAGAAACCACTAATGGAGGGTGGCTGCTCGAGAGTCATGATCACATTGAAGTGAGTTTTGGATTTTAAGTTCAGTGATTCTTTTATAATGAGACAGCGTTGAGAGTTTCAGAAAATTGATTGTATTTGGATTGATATGAATATTCCAAACATTTTCCCTTGCATTTTCCTGGCCATGTGAATCCCAATCTAGCTCAATCACCTGGCCTTATCAAATAAATATTTCAAGAAATAGCATTTCATTCTTGAATCAATGCGATTGTTCCCATCACTCATTGAAGGGGATAACGATGAATTTTGGAACTATTTATATAGAAATAATTCAGAACAGTAATTAACGACATTTTGTTTGCCTTAACCATTTTGTCGTACTTTTCTAGTGTTGGTATTGTCAGATTTCTCAGTGTCGATGATATTTACTGCAGTTAGATTCAGGTCGAATGTTTAACAAATGAGGCAGGTTACTCTCCCGCCTCTTCATAGAAAGCTGAAACATCGTTCCTCGAAACTTCCATTCTCTAAATGAAAATTATAATTTTTTGAATCATAGGGATGGATCTACTAGCTACCTATATGAAACTTCAACGGCTTGTTCATATATTGAATTGAACTGGAGAACTCGTATCCGATAATGATAATAAATGTACTACAGTTTACTGTACAATTCTCACGATCACTAGGTTCACTTCAGAAAGCTATATATTGTAAAAATTCATTCTACGGTTTTCTTAAGCTCTTCTATAGTATAATTTTTGTTTAAGGACAAGGTTTGTATTTATGATTTCGCCTAAAGATCGTTCTCATTCATGACTAAGTCTATCTTACCAAATGGAAACTGCACTCCCCCGACCACAACCCGATCCCCCAATCAAGCCGATTGTCCTCACAACTCACAATATTGTATGCCTTGTACTTAAGCCAACCCTCTCGTACACGACGTTGTTTATTATTCATAAGAGGGTGGAAGGAAAGACGATATCCTAACGTGGCGGTCAGCATCGGGGTTGGTCGTTAATAACTACGAGCATCATATGACAAACTGGAGGACCCATTACCTTAACGACTTTTGGTCCTTGGGGTAATTATACATGATCTGTTGTGGAAGCCGTTCACTGAATTTAGGGAAATTGTTCTCGTCGAGCTTCTGTAGTTTTCAGCAAGAATCTAATGTGTTTCGTCTATAGGGGTTTCAAATCAGCCACTCAACTCACAAGGATGTTTTTGATCGATCAAAAAATGTAATACTTCGAATCGAAATTTGATTCATCATTATTCGAACCCTAATCAAATGTATTTCATTTATTCATTTATTTATACATAATACATCCAATAGGCTGAAAGCCCAGTAATAGTTGTATTTTACAAAATTGGAGTAAACGCTTGTGCAATTCGAAATTAGTATGGAATAAGAATAAGAATTTTTCTTTTCAAACATTTCAGGTTCATGAAAAATATATCTTCATTAATAACTCACAAATAATTGCAACTTCTACACATATCTGAAACTGGACAATAATAATGATGCCATGGATTACAGTTATTGAGACGAAACGTATGGTCAACTCTGGACGTAATTCTTGGAGTATTGAAGTTGAGGGACAGTAATGGGCTAGAAGAATCTATACTCTTGTTGGCAAATTTGTGGAGAAAAATAAGGTGATCGATTTCTCTCCTTTTCTCTCCAGCAAACGATTATAATCATATCTCCTTACAGGATAAGCTCCATGCTAATATATCCACATATTTTGTTTGATTCCATTCCATTCATCACTACAATATTGAAGTTTCTTTTTAAAAATTGGGTTAGGTTTAAAGGATTGAAATTCCTCATAATTTCGGATGAGAAAGCCCAACCTACTTGTAGCCTCGCATGATACTGTATTAATGTGATTAGCAAAAGTGAGTTTTTTATCGAATGTGACCCGTAATAATTGTGATACAATAATCGAAGGCATGTGGATAACTCTTGCGACTGAACGTCATTAGCTCGCACTTATTCATATTGAGTAGAAGGTCGTTTTCAACGCACCAATTATTTTGAGTTGTCCTGAACATCCCTGATTTCTTGATATCACTTCGAGTCATCGGCATAGAGGAGAGTATACGAGTTCATGTAGTCACATATATCATTTACGAATAGAAGAAAGTGCATGGGTCCCAAGTTAGATCCTTGTGGGACTCCTAAAGTTAATACAAATCTTTGAGATTTTTCTTCTCCATATTCTTCGAAAGATTCTATGTTGTTCAAAAAGGATTACAATAAACGTCTAATGTTTTCAGAGATTCCAAACTGGTTGAACTTTCTCGAAAGGTGATGGTGAGGAATTCTATCGAAGGCTTTGCCAAAATCTGTGTACACTACATCGACAAGTTTTCTTTCATCAAAAGAGACAGATATAAATAAAGTTAATACACATAAGTTGGTGGTAGTACTACGAGACTTCACACAACCATGTTGGGGTTGAGATATTATTATACTCTTTTATCATTGTGAATATTATGTGCTGAGTGGGAATGTTCCATTGTCAATATAATTCACCCCAAACTTGTCAAAAAACTTTTAGCCGAGAACAATTAGACTCAGACAACATCAGAAATTAAACTGATGCTTCAACAAATAGATATGAGATACAAGAATGTCAAAGAAATAAAATTCAACAAAACTAAAGTAGAACTGAAAATGTTGAAAGGAAGTTTCAAGTTGAGTGTTCTCACCATTGAGAAGTACTGTCCAATATTTTTTTCGAATAGCCCTTTTTTTAGGTTCCCTCCTTTTGATGGTCAGATCCTTGTGAAAATTTTCCTTGGTGTTGCAAAGACTGACTGCCTGATCGATCTGAATCTGGACAATTGGATCTACGATTGAGGTATGTTATCTAGTGTGATTTAGTCTTCCTCATCTCCACATCGAGGAACGTCGATTCAATGACAAGTCCCATGTTGATTATTCCGTAGAAAGGCATCATATTCTGCTGTCGCCTACGAATCTCAACCGGTAGTGATTCTTGAATCAAACAAGCACCTATTATGAAATATTTGGTATAAAATTTCCTCTCATGAATTATTTTCAACATAACACACTACCACCATAAATAATTATAAATGCATCATGGGAATATAAAAAATTACTGATATTGAAAATTCAACTTCTTTTTTCAGATCGAAGTTATCCCAAATCTCCAAACTTTGAGGGAACTTTTTTCTTCTAATGAATACAATGTAAGAAAAATATTCAAAAAGCGAAGGGTGAAAAACAGCAAATATTCTCTGGTACTCATAAGAGGCTCTTCATTTTCATAAACCGTGGATCGGCCGTGATAGATGTATTAAACATCGGGAGTGTTCATCGGTATCCATTGTATTTTTTGTTTTCTCTGAACATTTCGTTTCTCTTTCATCATATGAAAAAAATTCGTTATCTTATTTTTGCGGAACATTTTGAAGGAAATGAATATGGAATTTCCAGTGACCATTCCATTTTTCTTTCGGAATAAACCACGCATCTTCCATTTCGGTAAGAATAATGCTATTTCAAATCAAAAACCAGTTCAATTCTGTTCAGTCTGCATCTTTTCCGTATATCCTATCAGAATATTAATGTGACAAATCCTTCCCCCAAATGAAAATTACCTGAGGGATTCCCGTTCGTTTGAAGCTCCAGATGTAATATCGGCCACAAAGCATTTTAATCAAATGGATCATCTATTGAAGATGAAAGTTAATTTGGCCTCGCATGTACATATGAAAAAGCGGAACATTCCAAGTTGTTACTTATAACTCTGGCATCTGCCCCTGATTGAAAAGTTGTTCTTCGGGATCCAGTGGCGTCGTATTAATACACCTTCCGGAAAATATTTATATTTTCAAGTCAGAAACGAAAGGTCTTTTTTCAATACCTTATTTCCTTCAAATCTTTATTCTCTAATCCCTGTTGGCCCTAGTCCCTTCATTTAAACGTCAGATTTTAATAAGTCAAGAGATAGGCTACATGATCTCAGTTGCGATAAGAGCAAAGCTGAAACAGAATAATCAATCTAACTTTGTCATTTTCGATTGTCTCTCTTTTATATTGGAGTCAGATATGACTTCGGTGTTTGAAAGGTCATAAGATCTCTTTCTACCACGATACCGTCGTTCAGTTCCTCTCTGAAGCTCGAGTAGAAGGCTTTAGGGATCCTTTCACCACACTTTCCATTTTTATTCGTCTCTATTTCGGTTCTGGCTTCATCTCGAGACCTATCTGCCTGAATTATCATCATATATCATCACTTGCATTCGATATGGCTTTGCTGTGATCTCAATTGAGCATGGGGACACACAATCTTGCATGGCCATCGGAATACCAGCCACCAAACCCTGTGCTCAATTGTGGGTACCTAAGATTCGCACTGAACTGTATAACTAGTTATTGGACAGTGTGACTGTAGGTGTATATTTTGTCAAGATTCTGTATGCAACACCACATCAATGGAAATGGCATCCCATCAACATGAACTAGGAAATGGCCTGGGATGTGTCTCAAATCATAATCATCATCTGGAAGCACTATTTTTGTTTACCGTTTTTGCCGCAGTGTGTAGGAGAGAAAGTTGGCTGAGAAATTGCTTTGGGCATTGAAATTGAACGATTTGACATTGGATCGATAAAAATTCATCAGAAAGCATGAAAGTTTTGCAACGTTTTGGTATGGAAAATTGTCGTCCAGTGTCCACTCCGATGGTTAAAGAAGGTTTTCAGTCAGGAAAAACTGGAAATTATGAGGATTCCGAACATCATTTTCCATATAGACAGTCTGTAGGATCGCTGATGTATCTGATGATTGCGACTAGACCAGATATAGCATATGCCGTTGGAGTTGTTTCACGAAATCTGGAAAATCCCACAAAAGTAGACTTTATACGAGTGAAACGTATTTTCCGATATATTAAAGGAACTCCAGACTACGGAATCAAATACGAAGGAAATCATAGACCTTATATCTTAGAGGGTTACAGTGATTCAGATCATGGAGGAGATATTTCCGGAAAATCTACTTCAGGCATTGTTTGTTTGTATGCAGGAGGTGCAGTGACTTGGATAAGTCAGAAACAGACTTCAGTTGCCATTTCAACAACGGAAGCAGAGATTGTTGCAGCTAGTGAAGCAGCACGTGAAATGATTCGGCTAAAACGACTCTATTTGGAGATTACTGAACTGAAATCTATTCCTGAGATCCAAATTGACAATGAAGCCGCAATCAGATTGGCTCAAAATCCTGAATATCATCGTAGAACAAAACATATTAGAATCAGACATTTCTTCGTCAGAGATCTGGTCACCGAAGGAGAAATTAATGTGAAAAAGGTAGCAACTGAGTCCCAACTCGCTGATATGATGACTAAACCACTTCCTAAACCCAGATTTTTGAAGTTATGTCAAGAAATAGGAATGTGCTAGAAGAAACATTGTAATGAGGGAAAGTGTTGAGATATTCGCATTTGCAATTTTTTCAGTTGGAAATCAAGTTAGTTGTTTGAAGAAAAACCAGGGAGTTGTTGAAAAAAAATTTTATGATATGTTATTGACATATAATATATTCTGTCAATGTTAATTATTATTGCTGATTAAAGTTTGACCATTCCTGAGTTATTAAGTCTTTCCTGCTACTACTGCAACAGAAGCTAGTTTCATTACTCCGTGAAAAGTTTTAGAATCAACAATGTGCAGTTCATTTGCTGAAAACCAATCGGATTTTTGATCAAATTTTGTGATCGGCAGTGGAGTGGTGTATTCAGCATATTACTATGAGTCGATTTCACATATGGAATATCTCTCAAATGAATGAAAATTATAGAAGGGCCCAGAATGAAACCTTGTTGTATCCCATATCACATACTGAATTCCATAAAGTGGATCCATAAAAATAAAGCAGATTGCAGCATTTTGACAGCATGTTCGTGATAGTTGTAGTTGCATATCTTCCCGACTAGAATTCCGTGGTTGATGAATTCAAAGCGGATGTGAAATAGGTACTCATTCGATTTAAAGTAGTTTAACAGCTGATTATTTCAACTTCTGCGATATTAGATTGGGAATCTATCTTACTTCTGTTCTGAAATACCCATTTTGTTTCTTCTTCAATGATTTGATGGGGGTGGCATCTTGTTTAGTGCATATCAAGATACATAAAAAGTGTGGTGCATTGACTTATATCTGAAGAATCGTGGGTTCAATTCTCAATCTCTCGCATTCTTGAATACGAAATATTTTAACTGAAGAAATACCTCCAAGAGATTGGCAACAGAGGCGTTTTTCATGAATTTGGTAACGTACCGTCACATTTTCTGCACGTCGGATAACTTTTCAGATCGACAGGAATTGACTAATCAAAAGCATATCAGTCAAGAGTCCCCATATCAGCACAAGTTACAATAAATCAGAGAGGCATTAGGGCCAATAGTATTAAAGAAGACTTGGCGGAAATGATAGAATGTGGTGAACATCAATTTGGTGGAATTCAATGCTGCAAATTCATTTGAGAATTCCTCCCACGAAACACCAAGTCTTTGTTTCAGTCTAGACGGGATATGAGATTTCCAATGTGTAAACTTTTTGATAGACAAAACATCGCCTTCGCGTGGGATCAGTCCGACGAATGGTTACATTCATCCAGCTTGCACGCTGTGAAAGAATCGCGATTTTTCAAAATTTGCAAAAATCAGAGTGGACGAGAAAAGGTCGCTCTTAGGTAGTTGAACGTAGGTCGCGCTAGAAAGAAGATCGAGAGATCTCCGCGAGCGGGAATCGCGCGTTGAACGCGGGAGGGATTCGTAGTCCCTCCCTAAATTATGGGGTCGCGTCTTAAGTCACGGGGGTAGAAGTTAATTACAATCAGTAAAAATGAGAATATTAGTAATTCGTGTGCAAAGTGCCATATCTTGGAATACCAAAAAATCTATGGAATGGAATGGAAACAGCCATGCAAGATAGACAGAAGACTTGGTATGTCAATTTCGATATGTGTTAACGTAAATAACCATTTTATTCACTTCTGGGAAGAGAAAGCCATCATTAATTTTATATCTGTTGTTCAAATCACAAGTTGAGGAATTTTTCTGACTCTCTCTGACATCGAGTAGCTATTGGGATGGGCCGTAGGGCAGCCTATAATATACATTTAACCACTAGGGCAAATTTAGCGGCATTCATAGATATAAATACATCAGAATTTTGTGTTATGAGTACACATTTTTCTGTTTGTGGAATTTTTATTATTCTAATGCATAGAGACGGCCATTGCCGGTCTCAGTTCATTTTTTAATATTTCAATTAAATAAATAGTACGGTACATGTAATTTTTTTTGTTATAAATTGTTTTCACTGCATATTTCTTTTGTTATATATTTTTTCTGATCTATTTTGTAAGTTCCTATTTCCATTTTTTTGCTAATATATTGCTTAAAGTTAACAGAGGATTTCATTTCCTACAAGCCGCCCTATTTTCAGATATCAGAATATACGAGGAAGCAGAAATTAAATCCTAGGTTTCTCACTAAAGACCCTTTCTTCGTGCAAAGGGCCGAATTCATGTCTCTTTCGGAAATTTCCTTGACATCCAGAAGTTGACATGGAGAAATCTACGTCTGGTGACAGCCGCTGCCAATTATGAATTCAAAAGCTTTTAGCCAATTATTCCATCTAGTAACGTGCAGAGGGATTGTAATCTGATATATGATTTTTTTGAGGAAAGCAAAAAGTAATTGTTGGGAAATGATTTACATAAAGAGAAATAAGATACTAGAAGCGTTCATTCAGAATTACAATAACTCTCGCAGCAGTTACATCTGGTGATCTAGCGTTGGGATTATTTTTGCTGAAGTGTGAACTAGTTGAGAAGTGTTGAGAAGCAAATGAAAATGTTAACATAATACAAAAATAATACCCTCTCAGCAATTACCACACTAGTAACAGAGCGGTGGGATTGTAAAGTGTGAAAATTGTCTATTCTGTAAACATATACTCATACAGATAGGTTGAAATGGAGGTACAGTGTTAGAAAGAAAATATTGAGGGATCATTTTGGGTATCTAGAAAAGTAAAACAATTACAAACCCTACCGTTCGTTACACCCTAGCTTCACGCCGTGTTCTTTGAACATTAGGAGGCTTCCCTTTCGCGTGGATATGTATGTATAAAAAACCCTATGAGTGTATTACTTTCCAATAACATCCACAGAATATTATCTTGTTTTATAAATACGTACAACCAATCTGCCGAATTCTTCAACGTCGATGGAAATATTAAATCCTGATATAAGCAACCAGAACATCAACGAGCAAGATTCGAATTCGTTAGGAGAGCAAGTTGGTCCCTCGTCTTGTTGGTATTCATCGAACATATGTAATCAGGATAATATAACTTGTGCTTCAGCTCCAAATATAGACATCTATCTCTTCTCGGTTTTCCTCCTGGGACCGGAAAAGAGCCCATTCGATTATGTGCCGTCATTGTCAATGTTCTGCAGTAGTCACTCACCGATTTTGATTTGATTTTATAATTAGAATCACAGAATGAAATTTCGATTGGAAAATGATAGCAGAAAACAATGAGGATGATCTGATATTTCAACAAAAGTTAGGAAAAGCATTCGCTCACTTTTGTGGAATACGCCCAATATATATATATATATATATATATATATATATATATATATATATATATATATATATATATATATATATATATATATATATATTTAACTAGTGAATAGTGGGGAATGCAGCAATGTATATACTCTTCGACATTCCATATTTCTCCTTAACTAGTCAGTCAAGACCACCCTTTGCTTTCTATATATATATATATATATATATATATATATATATATATATATATATATATATATATATATATATATATATATATATATATATATATATACTCTTTGTTATCTGGTCGAGCTTTCGAGAATGTTTATTCCCTTTATCAAGACATTAATGTGAGGTTATAGTAAAGTAGTAAAGTATCAGTTTTCTGTGTCTCAGTTTACGTCTGACTTCTTACTATAACCTCACGTTAATGTCTTGATAAAGGGAATAAACATTCTCGAAAGCTCGACCAGATAACAAAAGTATTCTTTAAACAACAGCCCAGTAATTTGACTGCATCCCCAACAACATTATATATATATATATATATATATATATATATATATATATATATATATATATATATATATATATATATATATATATATAAAAATTATTTTTATTTTATTTAATATTATGACTCTTTCAGGAAACAAAATAGCGTGAATAACATCTTCCATTTTTTCTGATTCTACATACTGATTCTATTATGGTCAGTCCAAAGGCGTTACTTCCTGAATCATTCAAAAATAACCATAACGTAAAGTAGATGAGTTTTTGTCAAGAAAATTAGAAAATAATAAGAATACCGACCTCCAAAGAAAAAAAGTTGAACTACTACCAGGAAAATTTCGAAACAGGAAACATCGAAAAATCGTGATTTGTTCTCAATATTTCTTACCTTAACTCTGTACATGAAGAGTTTGGGGAAAAATTTATGTTAGAGTTCCTTAAGAAATTCTCTACCGAAAAGGGTTGGTCTGAAATATATAACATTCATATTCAATAAGAAATGAATTTATAGGTATACTTTTACCAAATTTTTTATCCAAAGGATTAGGTTGAGAGGAAAACAGAAAAGTTTATATTCCTTCGTATTCTACATTCTCAACTTTTTCTTGGAAACAGCATGATTTTTCATCAATGTAGAGGTCGATATAGTTCCATTATATTCATCATTCCCAACCCTCATCAGTCGAAAACTCATCTGCGCCAGGTAACAATAATTTAAAATAGTGGTGGGTAGTAGTAATGTATCATGAATCTTTTTGAGATTTGCTTCATTTTCTCTTCGCTATATGAATTGAGACAAAAATCTTCGCAATCGGCGAAATAGGAACTGTATTTAAGCACGTTGAGCAGCGTAGTTTCTTTTGAAACCATGAATTTCAACTTATCCCCTTCCCTACATTGGGCAATTCTTGGAAGTGAGCTGTTGGAGCGACGCATATTAACGAAAACACCTGAAGAAAATTCGTGAAAACGTCTATTATGTGAAGTCTTATTCATCGTTCACGAATAATAACTATGCTGTAAACAATCATCGTTGATAGTTTATATCTGAGATCATATAGGAGATGAATGGGAGTTCTTGTTAAAAAATTGAAGGGGTTTTCTTGATCTTTTTGATAGTATCACATATTTTTCTTTGAGCCGCCTGAATCTCCTCATGTATTTACTTCTTTTTATTTTTTTTCAATTTTTGAAATCACTCTGAAATACGATCAAGATGACATATATAGTTGAATATTATATAGTTTAGGGGCCCAAGAATGTATGAAGAAATCAGCACCAAATATTGAGCATAATTTTAGCTCTGGTATTAATAAAATGGTGTTCTTAAATCCAACGTTGAAGTGGGAACGGATATTTCTCAAAATCAGAAATACAAATTTATTTTTCTGCTCTTTTCCACTATTGAATATTTCTCGGGAAATTTCAGACCAATTTTGTTTGGTGGCTCAGATTGCGTATTTACTGCATTACGTTGAAAGATGTTGAGAAAATTTGCAATTTGTGTTTTTCTTCTGTCTTGAACAAGGGAGGAAAATGCTAATTTTCTTCCCGAGGATAAAGCACTTTACCCCATGTTGTACTTAGATTTTTCCATTTTCCTCAAATAACCAGCCAATTTTGAGGATTCATTTATGAAACTCACAAAAAACATTTATTCTGAAAACCATAAATAAGGAGTGGGTACAGTATAGCATACTCCTGAAATTTTAACAGAACTGGCTGGGATCCCAATCGCCACAGAAGAGCTAACCAGAAAAGGAATTTCTGGCAAAAACATAATAATCTGCACTGATAGTAGACAAGCCCTACTAACCTTGAATGGACAACGTATTATCTCAGGGTTAGCACTAGAGTGCCACCAAGATTTAGCTAACGGTAGATAATAATATCGTACTAAGGTGGGTGAAAGGGCACGACAGGAGCAAAGGTGATATTGCTCACTCTTTGGCCAGGATGGCGGCTGGAGTGAAAATTTTGGGACCAAGTGACACCCATGGCTTGACGACTTCGACAATTGCGGAACTAGCCAAACATTACACCCATACTCAATCCCTCAAGAGATGGGATGAAACCAAAGGATGCAGTTTTGCCAGGATCACGGGCGACCCTGCGAAGCTGGATCCGAATAAATATTTGGCGATGACCAGGAAGAACCTACGTTTAACAGTGGGATTTCTGACTGGACACTGTCAACTAAGGAAACACCTCCATACTATGGGGCTAGTGGACACACCTCTATGCAGGATGTGTGAACAGGAAGATGAAACTGTCAGGCATGTCTTATTTGAATGTCTGGAGCTATCGTCGATAAGAGAGTGAGTGTTCGGAGTCTTGGCCTACACCTGCCGATATTGAGGAGATGTCCCCTGGTGACCTGTCCTCCTTCCTGGATAAGGCAGGATGGACAATGTCCTAGGAGGGCGACTCCTTAGGAGGATGTACAATGGTCATATTGTGGCCTAAGTGCTGTGGGTCTACACTCACCCTCCCTACTCTACAGATACAGATACTCCTGAAATTTCGAAAATGAGGAGAACCTACAAAATAAAGAAAAAAGGATCGAAAAAAAGCTGTCGTCGCCGGAATTCGAACAAAAGCCTACAATGCTTACAAATCTATCACGAGCAGTGAACGGTGCATCAACCAGTTGCGCTAACGGGACTCACAGGCAACTTGTGCGGATTTATGAACATAGCGTATTGCTGCAGCTCTATTGTAATATTTGCCGTTGAATTTTCATTTTCTTGATATATTCACATCTTGAAAATATCTCACCTCCTTTACTGATTTCTACTATTTTCAAAATACAGGGTGTTCGTTCTATAAATACACGTTGTAATTTATACTTATATAACAGAATATAGTTCGGGTCGTCAATGTGGTATAAGTTATTTCATTGATAACGTACCATGACGTCCCTTCAACTTTTCCTTCCTAGGGAAAAAAGTAAGACTTTGCTCTCAACAATAAGGCCAGTAAATTTGAACTTTCGATAGAGGCAGGCTGAACAACTTCATATGATTGCCGAGGTCGATATTCATCATTTCCAAACCATTACTGCACAAACCTTGTATACATCACGTTAGAGGCATACAATTTGTAGTTACTACTCCAGTAGATATTGAATTTTTTGGGGTCTAATTTTTCCCCAGAATGTCAACTGAAAAATTACCGGAACGGTTCAAATAACAGTTGATGACATGAAGTGGAGAAATATTGAACATGGCTTTGTGTAAACTGGGACAGAGATTGAGCTCGTGTGAACTGGAAAAGACATGCGAATATCAGGCTAAATTTGAACGAAAATCAAGGATTTTGCGCATAAGAACATGTCAGCATTTTTTTGAGTTTGAGTTCTCCTTACAAGAACTGAATGGTGAGTGGATGTGAGTTTTGATACGTCTATATCGTTTCAAAAATAAGTAATTTACAGGAAGTAGAAGGAATGTATCCGTATTGAATATTATAATCTAGATGTACATGTTTGTCATTCCTGGTAATTTTATCATGCTCTGTGTTTTTCCATCTCATTCCATATTCACTCGATCAAATCTCACCCGTCATCCTCTTTTCCACACACGCGTATCCAGAGACTTCCGTATTTGCCTCACGTCCAGAGACAATACTCGCTTCAAACGTCAAACCCAACTTGCCAATAAAAATCCCGAAGGTCTTCGGAATACATCAAGAATGTTTGGCGAGCCGTTATTCAGATTAGCGGGCCCAAGTCACGGGATCAAGGAGGCCAGCGCAAGATGACAAACGAGCGACGTCCTATATGCAGAGTGGCCGAGACTCGGGACGCATAGCAAATAGCGTGTCATCAACAGTTTATTCAAGGATGCACGCAGTGGAAAGGAAGGTAAATAATGGACAGGGAAGTTGTGCCAATATTTCCGAGCGGTGGCTTTGATGGCGGCCTTATTAAAGCGACTGTTTTTGCCCCCAGGGAGTTGAGGGCTGATGAAAATCGGTCTTTATGAAGTTTCAGCTCGAGCTAAAGGATGTTGAAGATTCTTGTCGAAAGGCGATATGTTCTTTCAACATTCAACTTTTTTGATGGAACCCAATTTGGTATCTGCCATTGAAGATCACGCCCTATTGCCTCTTTATATATACTCTGGACTTGAGACTAAGCAACAAACTACATTTTGCATGTTCTTTGATTTATATTTTTCCTTCAATGCGGTTAACCATTGGGAAATCTTGTATAAATCGACATTTCACTACATTGATTCAAAACCTCTTCAAATATTGATTCAAAATACAATAATTTCAAAATTTTTACCAATAAATCTCCATGTTAGCTCTAATCGGTAATGTTTCTAGGAATTGGTTGGGATGTGAGGAAGGTAAATGCTGCCGATTAGACGGCGTCCAGAACTGGAAGTATTTTCATCCGAATATACACTTCCTATGGATTATCTTATTTGGTTATGCCCAAGAAAATAAAGGCATATGCTGAATGATTCCAACAATAACTGATACAATTTGAAAAAAGTTGTACGTCATCATGGGCGTGTTTATATTTTGAAGTACACTGTAGCCAGATTGTTATAAAATTATGGAATTTTGAGTATAAATGAAATGACGTCTTGAATATGAAAGAAGGCAAGTCGAAAATTTCCACAAACCTTTTTTGTTGATAGGTACAGATTGATCCGAAAGGGGAGCCTGTAATGTTTATAGAACACCGCGTGAATTAAGGGACATGAGATACGAATTAATATTCTCGTTGAATTCCTGAAGTTTGTGAGCCTCAAGAGAAAACCTCCCTCGTCAAGGAGTTACAAAGCTCAACTGTTCTATTACACATAACTACATATGTGCATTTACATATACGACTACTCAAGTATATAAACACACGTTATTAATAATTCATGAACTGATCAATTTGGGAAACAAATTCTCTAAGTTTCTCAACTTTCAATTTTTATTGTGAATGAATGTTTAATTGATTTCATTTCTTCGTCAGTTCATCAAATGAATATGGAACTGAATATATCGATAATTTTGTCGACTTTGGAATCTGTTGGTTCTATATTTACAAATTATGCATCTTCTTGTTCCATACCGATGATTTGGATATTTGATTTCAATTTCTTTCCGAATAGTTGACGAATGTCCATCTATTTACTTCCTATGTAAATAAGATCAGATGGATAATGACAATTCTTCTCATAAATAATAAATGTCAGGAAACATTTTTTAATTATTTTCAATTTACGAAGACTAATTTGTCTGATTTCCGGCAAGTCGAGAATTTCATAACTCAATTGAGAATATACCAATGAAAAATAAAATTTTCCAAGATGTTGTATGTCAAGAAATTTCTTCAAAAATCTGAATTTTGGAATAAGTTTCTTTATAACTTACGCGATTTGTTTGTCCCATTTCAAATTATTTTCAATAATAATGCCATAGTAATTTAGACAATTTTTTCTTCTGGAATTTTAATATTTTCATTTCTGAGTCCCATTTATGGTAATAAATTCGAATTCAAGCCTTATAGTAGATATTTGGTTGTATGGAATCAATCGTTAATTAATTATTATCGAACCAATTTTTTATCTTTGTTAGGTGTGTTTCTATCATTTTATTCAATTCATTACGATTTGCTGAAGTATAGGAAATACCTTGTCATCTACAGAAAAGTGTATTATCCCTCACATTTCATATAAAACAGATCATTTGGTTATATGTTGAATAAAATGATACCCAAAACAGTACCTTGTGGCACCAAAGCGGAACACTTCGAATTCGAAAAACAAGAAATGAATTATATGAAAAAAATGTCACAGAAATTGAATACAACAATTAATCGGTAAACAACAAATAACTGCTTGAAAAAATACAGAAATCGTTTCTTGTACCCGAATTGCACCATCTCTCAGAGTTTGCAGTTGATTAGTCGCTGGGATACTCATCAATTCCTGCAGGTGTTGTTTCAATGAAACCTTATAAAGAGGAATGATCATCCACCTTTCAATTCGATTTCTGTTGAAAGTTCCTGGTAGATGTTTCTTCGACAACATTTTTAGATCTTACACGGTTAGAACTGTTGATATCGAGTTCGAATCTAAAGTGAAATTCCACCGTTGTCGAACTTCCAATAGAACACCAATAGAATTTTCATAAGTTTCATCACGAAAAAAATATGAACTAGATGGAATTCACATACAATAGACTAATTAATGGCTTACATACGTTTTTGAACAAATTTGTAAACATGTTCCAAATGAATCTGTCTGCATAAGCTTTCAATTCCGAAATTATGTTTTATGTCTGTTTTTAGTTTTCAATCGCGGTTTCACTGTATCTGGTTCAAGTTAGCACTTTTGTTACATTGATTGTAGCACTGTTTCCAAGACACTGTACTACTAATTCGCGATACTACTTCTATACTTATAACTTGAACTCTAACTCGTACAGTAACTCACTGTTTTTGTCTCTGAAATTGCGTTCCTTTCGTATGAAAATTTTGAGTGGAAGCTCCTCAGGATTGCTACCGAAAACACTTTCATTAAAAAAAATATTTCTTTGTCGGTCAGTTGTTTACTCGTGTGACAAAGAAATTCTTGTTATATAATTGCAAGTGTGGTCATAACAAACTATATCTTTCGAAACGCAGTATAAATTTATCTTGGTATAATCAGGTTCACTTGATTACCAGGAAGTATATTTGGCTTTTTTTAATAACAATAATAATAATAGATTTTATTGATAGGTATCGTGCACAAAAATGAAGTATATAAATATATATTGAGAATAACCCTATCAAATGGCAGGATTCATTCCCCATGTATGACACAAGTGTCATGTCAGGTTATGCTCTTCCATCCAACCAGAAGATGAAAATAACCAATACAAGGCTTCTATGGAAAAAGCATCATTGAAGAATCCACAAATACTTTTTTTTGATATAAATCAAACTCAATCATTGATTTATACAGTGCTTTTCTTTAATTTCCCCCCTTCTATTTTTTGAAGGGTTCAACTCAAAAAAATGAAACTTGGGATAATGAAATCGATGCATAAATGCTATATTTTGGAGTTAAATTGACAGATGAAGATTTCGAAAAGGCGGCTGGGAGCCATCTGGAAAAAAATTAATGGAAAGGGGGTCTTGTGATACATCATTTTGAAGCTCCTGGCGAATACTTTATAGTCTTAGAATATGAAGTCAATATCTTCACCCACTATAAAATGGCGAAACATTTAATGATTACCTGAATGGAAGCACAGTAATATCGATATTTATATAAATATTCGTTCATGTCTGCCATATGGCAATGCCAACAACCCGATGAGGTTTGATAGATTATTTTTTCTTCATGAAAGTAGACTAAAATGTCGGTACGACAACGAATATCATTGTTTGGTTCAAATATTCTCATTTAATTTTCGATTTCAGAAGTAGATAGGTACCACGTAATGGTCAATTGAACAAAATCAACAGTGCAACTGTTTTGGAATATGCTGAAAAATACTGTTAATTTTATATGGATATTATTATTTCAACAAAATGGAGCACCATCTCATTACTCAAAAAGACAACAACAAGAAACTATTTGGTTAATACCTTCCATGGTCGTTGGATTGGCCATCAAGGTGCTATGGAATGGCCAGACGACTTGCCAGATTTGACACCTTCAGCCTTTTTTTACGGGACTATTTGAAGAAAAAAGGGGTACGAAACTGAGACTGCTTCAATATTGAATGAACGGCAGAGAATAATAAATATTTGTAGCTATATCGACGTTGCTGTGTTCGAAAATGTTCGACGTTAAATATCGGATAGGCTGTTGGGACGATCACGGCAACCATTTCGAGCATCTTCTGAACTGAATTCAGCTTATTTCCTCCGAGTATGAAATTAATCGTCGATGTATTTAGGCAATCATTTAATGTTCCGCCATTTTGTAGTACGTGAAGATATTGACTTCCTACTATAGGGTTGTAAAGTATCAGCTTCAAAATGATAAATCACAAGACACCCCTTCCGCTTAATATTTTTTCAGATGGCTCCCAGTCGCCATCTTGAGATTTTCATCTAACAATTTTACTTCTAAATATAATATTCATGCATCAATTTAATTATCCCAGTTTTCTGAGTTGACCGTTCAAAAAATAAGAGGGGGGGGGGGCATAAAAAGAGCATTGTGTACACATATCAACAGAGTGTTTTCTAATGTTTCTGTTATGATTTGGTGCTCATTTGCCCTTGCTGTTAGCTCCAGCCTTCTTTCGGGGCATGATATTCTTCGAGAAAAAATAATTATGGAACACCATCGCCTTGACTATCTTGTACTAGCAAAAGGCAAATCAGTCCTAATACGGTTCACAAGTGTACCCTTCCCAATAATTAAGAGATCACTCTGGCACTTGTGTCGCTGACAGCATATGCAGGCATTTCTTTTGTAAAGAATCCTGCACCGACACCTGTCGAATATAGTTTGAAACTGTTTGTGGAATTAGCCAGACGAGTAGTTATTTTCTGACAGGTGTCATTAACCTAGTTTATAGGTGAGTTGGGACTGGCCTGAACGAAATAAATTTGTTCTTATTATACTTCTTTAAATATGAGAATCGATGATATTTCCACTGAATATTTTTCATCACGTCCTCGCGTTATTGTCATCCCCTCAATACCATGTTCATTCCACTCCAATGAGACCCTGATCACCCGTAAACCCGAACGGCAATGAATATTGAACATGTTCGAAATCGGATTATGGAATTAAAATTATGTAGATATCAAATAAAAATTCATGGCAAACGAGTCATGCCAATGATGGAAATCTGCTGGAAATACGCCGCAGCGTTTCCAATTCAAATTTCATCTCGGTGAACTCGTGAATTTTGTATATTGTGACGATCGGCAAGGAACCTATATGAATCGGTGGTAAATTCGATATGCAGAGTCTGGTTTTACTTGTGCTTCTTCACTATGGAATCAGAAAAGAGCGAAACCTCTGTGATATAAATAAAAACGCAGAATAAAAAATACGAAATGAGGATATGTATCGGTGCCTCATTTTTTCCTTTGAGTTGACATGAAAATAAAACCACTCTCATGCTTATGAAATTTATTTGAACCTATTACTCTGGTTAAGAATTTCACAGCTTTTTTCTTTCCTTTTTTTGTCGATATCGAACCAGTAAGGGCAGATGAAGTGTTTTCTCTTGTCTCCAGCTGGTTTCCATCCATTGCCTTGGCCGATTCATTATCAATTCTTATTTTTCGACTTTTTGTAAAAACTTACGGATCCGTCTACAGGACCACGTTCAGGCAAGGGGCTGATAATTCTGTTATCTGCTATGACAGTAGATACTATGGAGTCGGCTAGTGTATCTGATAACTAACATTACACATTCTCTCAGTAATATGGTCACGATCACTAGATAATCTATCTATCATCAAAAAATCAGAACTTCTGTTCGGAATGATTGCATTCAGAAATCCAATGCCAGACAGCTGTTTTGACCCACCAGGTCTCATCAGTGACACTTGACTAGACTGTGAACACAAAAATTGAACTATCTACCATCTTGTTGCGGCTTCGCCGTACGATGCTCCGCTGTGAGAGGTCTCCTCTGCTTTGAGCAGTAGGAGTTTGAGACTTTGGTCGTCACCCAGCAGATGGCGTTGCCTCTTGGAGGCTTTCACCACATACATCAGGTTCAGAGATTCACTTAGTAAGAAGTAGATAGTTTTAGATGTTTGTGTTCACAGTCCAGGTCCAGCCAAGTGTCACTGATGAGACCTGGTAGGTCGAAACAGCTGTCTGGCATTGGATTCAGGAATGCAATCATTTCCAACATAGGAATTCCGATTTCACAATTTGACCGGAGTCGATTCTCAATCGCAGCGGGCCATTTGTTGCGGCTTCGCCGTACGATGGCTCGCTGTGAGAGGTCTGCTTGGCCTTGGGCAGTAAGAGTTTGGGATTTTGGTCGTCACCCAGTAGATGGCGTTGCCCTTTGGAGGTTTACTCCATCTGCACCAGTTTCAATCTATCATCAATCCCATAATTCCAAAAAATGTTAAAAGTCAAGATTATCAAGTTTTCAAAGATTACTCGTGTTCTCTTTTTCGTTAGATAGAGATATTATATTGATACTTACTATCTGAATTCTCGATATTCTATGAGAGTAGCAGCAGCAGGGCTCACTATGCAAAAAATAACTTCAAAATGAGCTGATCAATAGTGAATGCGAAAAATCATCAGTTGTTCATGAGAGAGGAGAAAATCAATACAAAACTTAAATCAATCGTACTTGTATGGGATGGCACTATCACAAGATATTGACTGGTGTTCTACAGAAGTGAAACAGTGTGTTTCGGTGAAGTGATTTTTTTAATATTGAAAATCACCTTCTTTTTTCTCACTTTTGTTTATTGAATCGTTTGAGGAACCATTGAGATATCTTGGTTGATTCAAATAGGAGTATGATTCAAGTTTTCCATTTTTGTTTGTGAGGTATTCTAAGAATAATTCCTAAGGAATATCTCATGAATATCTTGTATGTTTCCCAAAATATTCCTTTCATTCTATCAGAGATTATTCCAGGAAACTATCCCGGAAATATTCGTATATCAGTGGATTATAAAAGGAATGATCAAGGAATTTTCAAGACGATATTTTCAAAGAATATACCAGAAATACTGTTTGTACGTCATTATTTTGTGGTGAATCAATATTTGTTTTGCACTTTTCTGGGTTCGCAACCTACCACAATCTGATTGGGATAGGAAAATTGCGGAACAAATATCAGAAATATAATTCGAATATTACATTATACAATATACACGTATAGATAAAAAGGAACATGGATTCAATATATATTTTATGAATATCATTTCAGTTCTTCATGTGCGACTTTGATAACTGCAAAATATCCATTTTCAATATATAATCTGGGGGCATGATTTGAAAATGTTCGTGCATGAATTTGGTCTTGTAACTTTGAGCCTTAAATATCACTGAGAAATGCTGCAGGCATTTTGGAGACATCTCTACAAGCTTTCCGCAATAACCACAGATAACGAAACCAAGCCTTTATCGTTCCTTCTTGATCCGCTCCTCTTCAACTCATGGAACAAAGAGTAAACAATCAGGGTGAACACTATCACTAGAAGTTTCACAAATCATTGATAGATTATATGAGCTATATCATACTGATAGGAATGAATTGCCAAATTGACTTTCTTTCAACAAGGAATTGAGTTTTGAAGATTTTTAACCTTCATGTATTGGTTATTTCTTCATCCTCAGGACTCGAAATTGCTGATGAGTTTATAACAATCCAAATAAGTACTATGAAAAATGGCGTCTGACACATTGTGCATCTGCAGGACACAAGTTGAATGATAGTTTCCAAATACGTATAATAAGACCCGATGGCTTCATAGCAGTAGTATAACATTCGTTGAAAACACATTCACTTTTTAATTGAGCAAACCCTCCACCCTTCCCCCAACCGAATGTTAAAGTCGAATCTTGACCTGGATGGAGTCCGGACAACCCCTATTTAAATTTTCATTTTCGTTCGAGCTTCACAAGAATTACAATTCACGCTTCAGAGCAATTTTTAATACATCTACAAAATCAAATGTAAATATTCATAAATTTGGAATTGTTAACGGTAGAAGAGATTAAAAACACAGACGAACCGTTGCAGACAAAAATTAATTAAAACACGTACTAGTAGCAGAGCTGTCTGACGAGTTTGCGTGTTGAATTTCAATGTTTTCCACTCGCAAAGTTATTCAGCGTGTATTTTTACTTATGTATCGTTATATTCTTTGTGTGGAAACAGAGGGTTGAAGTATCACCAGACTTGATAATTTCGGACAGGCAAATGGATATTAATTGTTCGGAGCTCTCTAGAGGATGTCACGTACAGGTGCAAAAATATTAACTCGATCTGAGTGCGAAAGCTCTCAACAACGTGGGGAACTCAGAGTTATTTTTTTCTTGGGGGCTCGAATTTTCAATTCAGAGGTTACAGGAGAGAAGAAATCAATATCAAACCAATGATATATTCAGACCAGTCTTAACTCATCCACACAGTGACTAACACTTGTCAGTTAAGTAAACAAGTACTCGTCTGGCTAATATCACTAAGGGCATTGAATTATGTCCGGCAGTTGCCAGAGCAGGGTTCTCCACAATAGTCGTTCGTACATGTTCATGCTTTTGCTGATATGAGTGGCGGTATTGATTTCCAATCATTGGACTGGTACACTTGTAGATCTGTTTCGAGCTCCTTGGCCTTTCGTCAGTGCAAGGTGTGTCTTACCAAGAACTTGCAAATCTTTGATTCTCCTCAAACAAAAATTGTTTTCCTTCTATTTTACATCGATAAAGTTGAAGCTAACAAGACAGTCCATAGACAAGGCAAACAGAACGGGTATAAGTCCATTAATCTACTACAGTTGAGGCTTGCCTGAACGAATTGGTCCAAGATGAATCGATGTATAGCTAGACTTCAAGTCTGCTGATCGACTTTTTGTGGGATTCACGTTTCTGAGAGCCATTTCCGAGGTATATAATACACTTGAAGGAAAAATGTTTTCAATTATGGGAAGTCGAAACCTTCCGAGTTATTGGTTACCTTTCACTGAACTCGATCCATAAGTTTGCCCGTCTCGATGATTGGAAGTTGATTTCGGCAATTGCATATCAAGAACCCTGCACTGGCACCTGTCGGATATAATTCAACGTCCATCGTAGTTTCAGCCAGAGAAGTAGCTGTTTTTTTGGCAACTGATAGTTCATCAACCATATGATCGGCAGATATCGTCAAGAGTGGTCAGCTATAGTGTCTTGTAAGCTTAAGTAGTAAGCACTATTTCAGAAATCAGTCTCTTACACTGGTACATCTATGTGCAACTCTTTACCAGACACAGTTAAGTTATCACCAACTATATATCCATTCCGAAGGCATGTCAAAACCCGTTTGTACTCATCTCGAACTACGAACAGCTAATATTCATTGTGTTATACGATTTATGTTGTTACTCTCAAGGAATTCTTCACCTAGCATCGCTATGTGTATCAATTATTCTTTTTTGGTATATACCCTTGTATGTATCCTAAGGTCTCTGCCTTTCAATAATATCGTGAAATAGGTTTTTCTTCTTCGAAAGTTGCATGGAAGAGCAACCATGTTGAATGCCGCCTCCATTTATTATTTTGTATGAAAACTACTTGAGCGAAATAAGGTCACATTATTATTATTAATATTATTATTATTATTATTAAGTTCTGCAATACTTGGCAGCTTTCCATCAAAAAACACGGCAAACGGTGGTCAAAGCACTTGCCATTTTGACATCGTTCAATCTTTCTTGCTTCATGTCACCAATATGTCATTTGTTTGACTGAATTAATTCTCAACCAAATTTGTTTATTTTCATGGTATTTTCTGAATCCCTTTCAGTTTTGTGGATATTCCTTCTACTCTTGTTTCAATAATGACTGTTTGAGCATGGCATTCCTGATCTAAATTCGCATTGACTTTTGTTATCTGAATATCTAAATGAGATTAATATGGGTTTGTACTATGTGATTTTGAATTTGTTTTCAGTATGCCAATCCTGCCATTAATGTTTTCCAGAGTATCTATCATAGTCTTTCAATCGAGATTATTTGATAATAAAAAGTCCTGTGAAATTGCATTTTCTCTTATTGCAAATATTTTGTATTTTTCATCCCTCCGAATTATCTGGTCTCTATCTGTTTCAAGTTTCTAATTTTAAACTCCTTTATCATCAGTTTTATATGACATAGTGTCTGGATTTTTATCATAATCTACTTCAAATAAGTTCAATTGTGTTTCTTGTTCATTACCAGAGTGCTCATTGACGTTGGAATGAATCGATATCGCAATAGGGTGATTTCGGGAAGATTATTTTTCAGTTTCTTTTTCTATAGAATGCTTTTTCCGGTCCATATTTTCAACTTTCAATATTCTGTTCAATTATCCCGGACTATTTCCAGAACTTTTCTTCAAATTTTCTTATTAATATTCATCAAATGTTGAATAGAAATCTTCCCAAGTCGAAAATAAGTCTACTCTACCTATAATCAATTTGTTACTTCTTGAGTGACGATTCAGGCACAATTAAATTCAACTTTTTATAAACTCGTAATAAGTGTGTTATGATACTCTTCGAACTGGACGATTTACAACTCCGATTTCATCAAGAACAGGTACCAATAAAGAAAACGACGTCGTAATATGAGTTAGATGACAGTTTGTTCACATTCGAAGCGTGACTTTAGTGATAGTGTATTTTCTGTTTTCGATTTCATTCATAATTATCATCTGCATTCATGCTCTGCAATCATATAATGCCTTCAGACGGGTTTGTGAAATCATCATCAAACAATTCATCATACGTAAATATTATCATGGTGATCAAATTCATAAAGAACAACTATCGTTTCAACAGAGTAAGTGTTACATTACTCCAGGAATTTCTCCAAAATTGAGTCACTGTCCGTAAGTCTTTATATCATTAGCAGAAGTTCATTCATTTCATTCTGAGGTAAGGTTTATTGTTTTGTTCAGTGGCGGATCCACAGGGGGGATTTTCGGGTCCGGACCCCCCACATTGGGAAAATAAGAGAATTTTTTTTTTCAACTTTTATCGGCTCCTAATTTCCAAATTTTGTTAGGGAACAAAAAAATGTCACATGAGCAAGACAAAAAATAAAATAGAATAAATTTTTTTGCTTTAAAATTGAAGAAATTCAATAATTATTATTACTTTCCATTGAAAACAAAAGGGCAGGCTACATTCAAACATTAGTGAATTTTCATTTTTTAACAACCAATTTCATCAATTCATTCAATTCAATAATCCTCCAATTCCCAAAAAAAATAATTCTCAAGGTTTAAAAATAGTACAAACAAGATCTGGATTGAATGTTACCTAAACAAACAAACAAACAAATTTCGCTTGAAATTTTTGGACCCACCGATTGTTCTTTCCTTTTTTTTCTGGTTCAGTCGGTTCAGACGCTGAATCAAGCCGAGTAAAATATGAAAATAGACTCCTCTTCATGTTGTAGGTTCAAAATAAAATGTTTTTTTTTAAATATCAAATTGCAATTTTTCTCGATGACTCTTTAAAGAAAATTGACACTTGTCAGGATTATCGAGAAAAAGTTCGAGAAATTTCTGACAGTGCTCCCATTGGATCCTTTTTGGCGCAGTATTTGAAAAATTACACTTGTTACATTTGTGATGAGTATTGTGTATGCCGGTAACGATTTGAATATACTATGTACGAGTAGAATATGCTGTTGATTAGGTTGAATCAACTCGATTCGATTTAAAAAAAGTGAAGTTTCGAACCTACTTTACCTCCTGGCTATACCTTCAAATTCTGCTCATGTCAATCTCTTTCACCTTTTTTTTTGGATCTTGACCAGTTGTTGCTATACGGTAGCTCATAATTTTCTGTTATATATATATATATATATATTATATATATATATATATATATAAATTTTGAGTTATAGACCTCCCCCTTGGCCTGATCCTGGATCCGCCACTGGTTTTGTTGAATTTATTATTCCTCATATCTGAAATGGATACATTCTACTGAGTTAGGCTGGATTCAGAGAGATCCGAAATTCGATCGTACGACGATCAGATAGCTTTCTGATTGGTCTGAATTTAAATTTAGACCAATCAGAAAGCTATCTGATCGTCGTACGATCGAATATCGGATCTGTCTGAATCCAGCCTTGATCGTCAGTCATACATTTGATATGTGGAGGTGCAAAGAGAGGGGTCCTTTTCATGCACTTCATAGTGCGCAAATTATTCTGTTCAACATCGATGATAATACAGAAGAGAAAGTTTTGAATATATATATATATATATATATATATATATATATATATATATATATATATATATATATATATAAATTTTGAGTTATAGACCCCCCTTGGCCTGATCCTGGATCCGCCACTGGTTTTGTTGAATTCATTATTTCTCATATCTGAAATAGATACTTTCTACAGAGTTAGGCTGGATTCAGACAGATCCGAAATTCGATCGTACGACGATCAGATAGCTTTCTGATTGGTCTAAATTTAAATTTATACCAATCAGAAAGCTATCTGATCATCGTACGATCGAATTTCGGATCTGTCTGAATCCAGCCTTAATCGTCAGTCATACATTTGATATGTAGGGTGCAAAGAGAGGGCCCTTTTCATGCACTTCATAGTGCGCAAATTATTCTGTTCAACATCGATGATAATACAGAAGAGAAACGTTTCGGATGTAGCCTTCAATGATTGTGTTGCTCCAGTGGGTAATTGACTGTGTGAATAATCCACAATTATAATTGGTTTGTAGGTAGTTGTGAGCATGCATTTGCATTTGTGATGTTGGTTCACCGCAAAAGTGAAGAGCCTTCACTTCACCTAATTTTCAAAAAAACTGATTGAAAATAATGAAAACTGCTGAGCATATATAAACATAAAACTTAGTATAACTCGCAGAATCGCTGTTTACCATAGTGATGACGCGTCCAATGACTTCGATATGAGTAGTGACGTATGTTACCCACCACATTGTCGCTGGTCGTTTTCGCGGCAATAATTCGAATTTAGGGATGGAATTGGTTGGTAACCTGTATTCTCGCAATTTTTTTTCAAAAAAATTGAAATCAATAATTTGCGATATGGTTTGACCCTTCAATTGTTCGACAGGCATCAATTCTAGCCCGTCACTCATGAAAAAAATTGCGTTTTAATTATCTGTCGTACTTCGAGAAAACAAACCACACATGTAGTGGAAATGACAATTATCTACAAATGTGTTAATACCCCATCAGGACTGAATCGATCACAACCCTCAGTTATTTCATTGAATGCACGAACTACTC
The DNA here is from genome assembly GCA_032362365.1 of Zygogramma bicolorata. Lineage (NCBI taxonomy): Eukaryota > Metazoa > Arthropoda > Insecta > Coleoptera > Chrysomelidae > Zygogramma > Zygogramma bicolorata. Next base: position 23,956 of record JAVJAQ010001147.1, on the reverse strand, counting down.
TATAGAAAGAATTTTCTTCGTGATAGTTCAATGTGGTTATGGACGAGATCTCAAGTGACACCCTATTTATAAATGCATCTGAGCGGCATCTTGATCAGTGCTACTTTTGCATACGATAGTACTCTTCATACCAGTTTCACTTCCAGAGCTCCATGTCATCACGTCAATCCAGAATTGAAGAAAATTCAAATGGACGTTACAGTTGGGGATTCGACAGAAATTCAAGAATGAAATTATCAATTATAGAATTTGATGCTGATAAAGCTTAAAAGGGGGTTTTTATGGCAGGAATCCAATCCGTCAACTTTCATAATTATGTGAGGAGTGGAATCATGCATATAGATGCTGCAAAATATGATCATCGTGAAAGAAACATCAGATCCCTTGCGAAACATGCTACACAAGAAGTCTTGTTTTCTTCCGTGTATAATTTCCCAAATGGTAGTACTCTTCATACTAGTTCCTTTTCCACATCAGCATGTGGGAGATTTGTGGAAGATTCAAGTAGATGGAATGTTCTCTTGAAATAATGACAAAACTGAAGCAAACACTTCCTGGAGAATTGGATATTGTAATAATTTAGGGTTTCATTGAAATGAAATACTTCGTGATTCCAGCTTGACTGACTTTATTGAGCATATCGTTTTTTAAACTTCCAACTAAAAAAACATTCTAAGAAATATACCGGGAGGCTCCATCCAAATGATGGAACTCCACGATATCACACCTTCACCCTAAATTTGCACATGAGTATAAATTCAAACGTGCCTATCCCTAATGAATAATCGCTATTCCCCAGTTTCGCTTTCAATAAAACCTAATGGGACAAACAACACAACAACCAAAATGTTTCCTAATATAAAACTCCATTATACCTATTGAATAATATTTTTTTCGATTACTAATTCTATTTCTTTGAACGCGAACGCAAATTATACCTCGGTGTATCTTCAACAGTCTCATTTTCTTCATTTTGAACTTCTATCTCGCCACTTCTATCGTTTTCAACATCACCCTTATGATCTAAGTTCACATCATGTTTGTCGATTACATTATCATTTACAATATCACTAGTCTCTATATGTTCATCGGTAGGGTGTAGGGAATGCCGAGAGCGTCTTATTTGATCCGTATGCCTCTTATGTTGCCTACCCCCCCACCGATGCAACATCAAACAAAGTATTTCCAATTTTTCTTGTTATTACACCTTCGGTCCACGTAGGATTAGTGATGTTAGTGTAGTCCCTATATAGAATACTGTCACCCACATTCAATTGGGAAGTTCATAATTTTAGGCGACGTCTGGCGGAAATATAACGCACTGCTGTAATTTCACAAACAAACGGCTTCCATTTTATGTGTGTGAATTTATCGACTTCTTTTGGTGTTGATTAAGGAAATATCATCTGAAGTTGTTATTTTTTCTTATCAATAATAACAAACAATCATGGACGCAGATCGCTCAGTGAGCCGTATAAAGTGTTTGGTGCCAAGTTGCCGCAACTCTAGGAACCGAAATCCAAAGTTGTCTTTCCACACGTTTCCAAAGATAAATACATCTTTGGTGGGAAACATTACGGAAAGTGGATTGAAAGAGAAAATAGACAGGTACAAGGCTTGGAATATTAAACTGAAACTACATAAATCACCACCTAGAGCGGCTTCAGGATGTTACTTGCATTTCAAGAGAGATGATTTCTTGTTACCTGGTGAGTCTGTTTGTCTAATTTTAGGCGAAGTTATGGCGCATTTCATCATCCATGTAATAAAAGCTTCTTTGGTTCACTAACACTACACTAAAAATGTCCTGGAACAAATATCATTGGATTTTGAAACACAACGCATCTATGTTCACATCCAATGAATGGTATTGTGCGGATATTCAAAGCATCATGAACACAGTCATATTAACCTCTTCACGAGAAAAATTTCGTACAATGAAAATATAGCAAAAAAACACCAAAATCTTGTCTAGCAACTGATGACTGGATTTCGGTTTGGCGCGTTATTTCGCAAATGTAAACAAGGTAACTATTTCAAAATGGTGGATAAAGTTTAACCACCACCAGCGCCCTCATCGGTCGATATTCTTCCCAATTATCTGTTCTTGCCCCTACTTATAAGCTTTCATTTGTTTTTCAACCTTGGTTTCCAGGTGACTTTCACGGTTTGGCATCAACAAATCGAGCCTACCTTTTAATTTATGGCCAAACATTAATTCAGCTGGACTCACCCCCGTTGTCGTGTGTGCCGTATTTCTATAATCAAACAGAAATCGATAAATGAATTGTTCAATATTTTCCTTACCTAACACCGCCTTTTTTAAAGCATGTTTGAAATTTTTTACTGCTCCTTCCGCTGCACCATTACTGGACGGATGATAAGGAGCCGAGAACAGATGACGTATTCCATTCATTCTCATGTACTGCTCGAAGATAGTCGATGTGAAAGGCGGTCATATCACAGATATGTTGTTGTCAGGTGACATGTTACTACTGACATCAACAGATGAGAGCTTTTGGATAAGCAATCAAGCATACACGAATGATTCTCTCCTGCCTGTTCAAGCAATTCACGTTCATACTCGTGTACAGAACGTGTACGAGCAATACACATCATCACCGCTGCCGATCTAGACAGAAATTGGAGTCGTTCTCCTCAGGGGCAGGAAAGTTGAAACGTTATCATAACACAACAATGGCCAACGAAGTAACGTACATAGAGCAGGGCTTTCGACTCCGAAGTGCCCGATGCCAGTCATAACATGGCATCGGCGAATTTAAATTGAAGGCTCTCGGGAATCTTGGGAAGTACGTTGGTCACTGCTGGAATTGGGAAAGTTCGGAATGTGCAATTGACTGGAGAGAGTTTTGTTGGAGTTCCAGATACTTGAGGCTTAATATTGGATTATTTCAGCTATTTCGAAATGAGAATTCGTTATCAACGTTTGTTTTAACTGGTTACTAACAAAAACAAGTTGCTTGGACAACAAATGAGAAATCACGAAAATATTATTGAACTGGTTTGAAATAGTTGCACATTGTTGGAAGCACATAAGGGTGTTCCAAAAATACATACTGATATTCGGTGTGTCCGATGACTATGTGATTTGAAAAAGTTTGTATTTTAGTTGTCGGATGAAACAGTCTGTATATAACAACATCTTCGGTGACTTAACTCGATGATTGGAGAACAGTCAACAAATTAACGATAACGCTGCATGATGAAAATCAGAATTTACGCTTATTGGGACACATCGTACACTTCCAAACAGTATACTCCACAAATTTCCGTCATTCTTACGCTGACGATTAGATAGATAGATAGATAGATATTTATTTCATCTCTTGTGGTTGGTTTACAACATGAGATAAGTCAGTACACATTACGAGAAAAAATCTCTTTCAGGTTATACAATACAAACATTTTAAAACATCATAATAAAGTTCACAATTAGGAGTGAAAAATTTAAAAAAATTAAAAGTAATTATACACAAGTTCCTATAGAGAGAAGTGGATAAGAATACAACATTTCAGTGAAGAAGTTGGATATACTCGTCTAGCGAATAAAAAGCGTGGTGAATGAGAAACTTTTTCAGAGATAGCTTGAAACTTCTCACTCAGATTAGTCGTCAGTTTCAACTCTTCAGGTCGCAGGTTGAACAGGTGTGCTCCAGCATACAATGGAGACTTTTTATGCTACAATCTTTGCATATGATTGAGGTGAAAATCGTTTTTTTTTCTGGTATCATATTCATGATAGGCACTATTCCGACTCAGATCCTTAGCATTCTCACGGATGTATATGTTTTTGCATGTTTCCCTGTAGTCCAGGTCAAATATCAGCCTTAAGATTTTTTTTTGCGGTATAAAAACTCTGCTTGTTTCCGTAGCTCTTCCCCATACAATAATATTACAACTTATAGTACTGTATACTAATGAATAATACAGATTTATCAAATGGTGCCTGTGGAAGTTTGATTTGAGAGTGAGAAATGCAAAGTATAGTTTATTCAATTTTTGCATGAAGCATCAACCTGCCTATTGAAGGTGAGCTTGTAGTCCAGCTCAAGGCCTAGGAATCTTGTAGATTCCGAGTTGTGAATTTCTGTGTCACCGATATTTATTGGTAGATTGTGAGTGGGCTTGAAGGTACAGGTGAACTCAATGGAGAACATTTTGTTCGTATTTGTTGATGAGGTGATTCACTTCACACCAATATGTGAACTCACGTATCACAGTATCAATTTTGAATCTCAGCTCAGTAGTTGTTTCAGCTGTAACAACAATTGTGGTATCATCTGCATACAGAAAAGTTCGTCCCTGGGTAATATGGTTAGGTAGGTCATTAACATATAGGAGAAAGAGAAGTGGCCCCAGAACTCCACCTTGCGAAGTACCAATTCTGATATCATAATCATCAGAAACACAATCCTCGATCTGCACTTTGAGAGTTCTACCGGTCATATAGGATTTGATCCAATTTCGAATTCAAGTAATAATGGTCATTAAGTTGACATTCATTGAAATAAGTTTTGTCCAATACATTCACGTGGAGTACCACTTAGCGCGTGAATTTCACATACCTTTCTGTAACAGCTTCAATTAATACCTCTTCCAAAGGCAGACAGAGAAGTCGGACCAGAAAATCTGTCACTACCGCACGACGTACAAGCAGAAAAAAGAATTATCAAACATTCAGTGCCCTCTGTGGGTCCACATTGTGGGATATCAGATTACTCGCCCCTGTATACTACCACTGCTTCAGGGAAAGATAGTTATATCACCCACTAGATGACAGAAACTGAAGCTTGCGGATATTTTATGCGCTAAAGACTGCCAACCTGTGGCCTTACGTCCACAATTAAAATGCCTCTATTTGGGTTTATACGCTCTATATAACGGAGGGGGACGAAACATTCTGTAATCTATGGAAAATAGCCGGTGGTCGGCGAAAGCTATTAGAGGAAAATAGTTATTTCGAAGCAGTGCTGGCAATGAAGCATTGTGTATAAAAGTGCCTTGTTGTCATATTATCTTCTCACGATATGATATTGGGATTTGGAAATCATTCAAAATATTTCAAGACATGAAACTTTTTTCCATTTCAACATTTTCGGTCGACAGTATTTCCCCAGAAAATAAAGTCTCCTTTTTTATTTGCACTGAAATGATGTAACTGCAAATTGAGAGGATTCTTCAATGATAAGTTCATTTTCAAGAGGATATCCCTTATGGACAATTCTAGCAAATATATATTACATAGTATATAGATGAAGATAATTTATAAACCACGGAATATCGAATATTAGTTTGATCATGAACGTGTTTTGTTGAATATTGGTTTTGCTTCGTATTCATTGAGTTATGAAAGTATTGAAATTTTTTGAGGAAACCTATAATACAAAGCATGCATGCATTTTAGGAATAGTAAAAGATTTTTTTAGTTGAAAGTTTATTGTTCACAACTGGAACGTCTGAGAACTCAGAGATATTATTGATGTCATAACAAAACAAGTAGGGGGTTTATGCCAATCCTGGACCTCCCCCCACCACTGACCTTGACCTTGGGGGTGGCCTTGAATGTAAACGTCCTTGATATTCGACCTTGATGAATGATGACCTTGAGCTGCCTTCAATTGGCATGGTCCTCCCCCCACCACTGACCTTGACCTTGCGGGTGGCCTTGAACGAAAACATCCTCCATTTTCGACCTCGATGAATAATGACCTTGATCTGCCTTCAGGTGGTACTCCCACAAGCAATGAGATGCAAGGCTCGAGACTTCTTTCGATCAGAATTGGCTATCCTGAGGAAGAAAAATCTTGCCAAAGTGAGTTTCGAAAGAATAACATCAAATGCTTATTGCCCTCAATATGTTCAAGGTCAAATTCACACGGTTTATGAATTGAAGGAGAGGAATATCATTCAATGTGGTTGAGTGTGAATGCTATCAGTTTTGGGATTTTCTGTTATAGTTGCCTTGAGATTCCAATTGTATGCGACTCCCTTTCCTCCCAAGTCCCTTCCCTTCAGCGATTGGTATAAAAGCAGAACAACGAGCAGTGCAGTTCTCAGTTCAGATCATTCGAAGTATTAAGACAACCCTCATCAAATAGCCATAACTGATCACAGTGCCCCAAGTGAAATACAACGCAATTCAGGTGAAAATATTTTATAACTTTCTACCATAAATTCTTTATATTCAAAATATGGATAAGCTGAAATTCGATTTCGAAAAAATTAATTCTGCAATTCAAAACTTTGAAGTAATGGAACAAAAACCCATTACATCTCTAACGGTTGGTAAAGGTTACAAAATCGAAAAAATGTCCATGCTTTCTACAAGATATGGTAAATCTATTCAGGTTGTTTTAATAGAAGATGACGATACTGCTAGGTTCAAATGTTGGCTTCCCAAACGAGTCACAGAGCAATTCACAGATGATGTGATTCGAAGCATAAATGAATCTAAGGCTAAAGTGACTGTTACATACCTAGGGCAGAGTTCCCAAGAATTTTCTGGTGCGAAAACCCGATCGTTAGTTGAGTTCAATGTCATAGAGTAAAACTTCTGCTCATTCCAATACAGTTTGAATATATGAATTTATGGTAGAATATAAAATATTTACCCGTCTCTCAACTATAAATATAAAGTGAGTAGCATATTTTACATGGAAGTGAATTCGACTCACGACCCTCATCAATTTTCAGAACTTCCATTCCGGAATGTGGATGCAATACTCCAGTGAGTGGTGGACGGAGGCTGTAGATATGGAATCTGCAATCCGGAGAATATCTTGTGAATTGAGTGATTTGAGTTGGAATGCGCTTCATTCGGCTAATTACGATATGGACATTTGCTTCGATCCGGAGGAAGTGCAGCGTGTCATGGATCTCAGCGATAGATATGACTTTGGTGTGGGGTTATGTAACAAATACTCTTATGGTGCTATCAGTTTGGGTGAATACTGCAAGCAGATGATTGAAGCAAAATTGGATGATTTTTTATCGGCGCTCATTCCATATCTACCAAATGATATAATCGAGAAACATCAACTCAGAAGAAAAAATATCAGCTCAGATGGAGGAGAAAAGAGTACGGAGGGTGATAAAAAAGATTAACTGCACACAATTTGAGTTATTTCACGAATGTTTGTTATTACTACTTGATTCGTTAATGAAAAACTGTATTGAGAATATATTTTTCGTTAATAAAAAACTGTATTGAGAATATATTTTTTATTTCCAACGCATCCTTACAATCATTATATGAAGAATAGCATACATGTCATTCAAAAATTATCATAGTCCAGTATGAACAGAACCATTTAGTGCACTATAGCTCAAGTAGGCATCGTGAAGAATGAGAGCATATACTTTCGTGTTGGCAGGAAACTTCGTTTTGCGGGTTTCGAACTCGATTTTGATGTCAACTGTTGAAGACTTCATGGCATCCGGTTGATGAGAACAATCGATTACAAACAATGGATTCTTCCGGAAACTTCCAATATCCATCATCGGTTCACTGGTGGGTTTATTGTAGTAGCTACATTGAAAATTCTCATAAGCGTAATAGGCTGAAGAATCCAGTTTTTTATCGAAATCTAGATTCCATCGTTCATATGGGAATACCTCAGAGTTCAAGTAGAGACGAATATTATTTATGTTGGCATGCATAAATTTTGTCACATCTTTCGCAATATTTTCAGAGTTATCTGTGTCTTGGAACCCGATAATAATGAATCGTGGCCTTTCGAGGCTATTAGTAGTTTTTACAGCCCATATATCTGAGGCTGTATCACGGAGTGAAGGTAATTCATAAAGATCCCACATGCGATAAGCCATCTTAACTTTGGTATTACTATTCTTATTGATCCGGTTCAAGAGCTTAAGTTTTTGCCGATCTTCTGGTACAATATGCCTTATTCTCCATTCTATTTTCGTTATTTCTAGTTCAGCGTCAACTTCTCCAATGAATGAATTCTTGAAGGATCGAGCTATGATCAAGATGAGTTCCTGTTTAACATTCAAAATACCTTTGTTGTAATCTTCGGCGAAACCCATGAGGTATTTCAATGGAAGTTTTCCACTGAAAACATGACTCGCAGTATCCAGTATATCTTGCTGATTCTGGCTCAGCCCCCAACCAATTGGCAGTAAAGAATTCTCATGAGATTTCCCGAAGGACACCATAGTTTTCAGCGCAGTAGTTATTCCTGGCTTTCTCACAACTGCAACTTGTTCACCGCCCATTTCATAGCGAATTTCATCGAATAAGAAAGCAAGAGCATTATTGGATAGATAACACCGCTTGTTAGCTTCTGAAGGTGTGAATTTCCCCTCGATATAAATGTAACTCTCTGCGATATCAAGAATCAGATCTTGAAAGTTGATTGGAATTCTAATTTCATCCGAGTTCTTATAATATGGGGATCCATATGGTTTATATGTATGCTCATGTAAACTAATCAGAGAATGGTCAAAGACGGGCTCCTCAAAAACTTCCAACTTATCACTTGTGATGAAAGCTGCCATGTTGATTTTTTTTTCTATATTTGACTTTCAAACCGATTGATTTCAAGAAGTTCAGACTACTGGAGCTGATACTATATCTTGACAGTTTAGCGGGCTCACGTGAACTGAGCTGATTTGATGATTTTTTCTCCTTTATATCAGCCTCTTTCACTACTTTTCCTTTTACACATCGTCTAGGTTTCAATAGGTGAACGTTATAACAGAATCCCATCTTGGAGAATGGAAAAATAGCCTTCAATGTTGCAGCTTCTTCAATTCTAATTTTACAATTATTCTTTCACCATTAAAATCAATCAGATGACCGCGATCGTCCAAAATGCGCAAAGTAATGTTGTCAAGATACTGACGACCTTCAGGCTTGATCGGCATATAAATTATATTTCTTGGTTCCTTCGTGAGTTTGTATCCTGGTTCGACATCAATATCGAACTCGAAGAGACTGTGGGCTTCTTCACCATTCAAATATGCTCCAGAGGTGATATTGCAATCAACGCGAATTATTCTCACGTTATTGATATTCACCGGCAACGTTGATTCGTGAGTCTCATCGATCCCATACACTCTGGACTCAAAACCCAGGAGCTGGGCAATAGAGTTCTCATGTAACAGATTGATATAATATTTTGATCGCATTTCACATTTTAGAGTGTTGTTGTTTGCGTGTAAGAGAAACAAATCATCCATAGACTTTTCGGTGGCATTGTCAGAACGTTTCTCTCTGGATTTGATATTTCGCTGTATAACTTTATTGATTTCATCGATTTCATATGCACCAGGAGGAATTTTTATAGCTATGGGTGGAGAATTTATTCTCTTCGAGTAGCTGATCACATTGTTCTTCACAGTAACATTGAATATTGAATTGTATGAATAGAAGCCATGTAAACCTAAACCGTAACTGCAGCTGGTGTCCAATTCTATTGGTGGGTAAAAGTTAGCGCTCAACTCGCTAGAGTCTCCTGACAGCGAGAACGTTCGTGACATGACTGTTAACTTGTACATATTCCGACGTCTTTTATTGCTGTTTACAGAAACTGTGCAGTAACCGCTGCCTCTTTGGAACTGATGCTGAATGAGCATCGAGATCATTTTTTGTTACAACATTTACATCATTCATTTTACAATAACAACAAAATATTTTGCGGGATATCGGTCCATCATTCACATCAGTCGAACTACCAGCATCGTTGTAATGTTCCTGGCAATACTGATACTTCAAGACATCAACATCGTTTTGGAGGTGTGGCGGCAGTTTATCCCACACCGATGCAATTTCGTTAGCAGCACATCCAATCAACACTTCTTTAGGCATATCTGAGAGTTGCTGTGCACTCATTTTCTTCAAGCTGCGTAGCCTAGAATATGCGATGAGCGAATGGCCCATCCTCTTGATGCTTTCTCTATCCTGTGTCGGAGTTATATCCATATTGGCTTTCCGTATAGAAACTGCAGGCATAAATGACCACACCAAACTGTATTGAATTGTTGGTGTCGCTTGTTGTTATAGAAAATTTTACGAGCAGGCTTCTGACCACTATAAAGATAACTGATTAATTCTTTGGGGGGAGGTAAGTCACCAAAGCTGTCATAGTATGTTACCGTTCCTCCAATTTTTTTATATGCCACCCAGTGAGTTCCTCGACCTCGACGACTATCCAAATTAACTATAGCGGATTCACATTGGCGCGGTCCTGAAACTGGAAGGCCGTCACGCATAAATACACCCCGAAAATTTTGTATTTTCATTTTCCCGACAAAATATTTGAGATCGATGTCAGAAAGGGCTCTTCGGGGTGGCATATCTATAAGTTTTTTGAATTCTGGGGCTTCAAAAACAATCCTAAACCTTTGCGATATGGTTTCAAATACATTCCTTTGCCATTTTTACCTAAGGCAATTGCCTCCATGAACGTATTGTGTCGGTTTGACTCCTTCAACTGATCTGCACTAGCTCTCGCTGCTTGAACTGCCTTAGTGATTCCAGCAGCTGCCCCGGTCAGAGTGCCAAGTGCTGATAAACCAGCAAAGATAGGTATGAGTGGCAAAATTCCACCGATTTTGGGAATTGGTATTACTCGAGGTGTGCGTATTTTGTTTCTACCACCTGCCTCTTTTGTGTATTTACGGGCGGCTTTCAATGCAATTTGAGCGGCTTTTCCCAAATTATCTGTAGCAATTTCACGTCTTCCTGCTTTACGTAAAACATCTCTAACCTTTCTCACTACGCCCGAACCGAAAGCTACTATCTTTCCATTATTCTGTGCTTTTTTTTTCTTGATTCTCTTGATAACTCGTTTCTTCACCTGTTTACATGCTTGAGACGATTCGCACCCCATACCAAATCGGCGTTTCCCCTTCATGATATTTGTAACCAACCAGGCAGAAGCTCTCTCACCAACAGTAGAGTTTTTATCTGTATATCTACCCCAAGCAGCGTCTTCGAGCTTTTTGTCTGCCTTGTGTCTACTTTCAAGGTTGTCCAAATTTAGTGAGTAAGCAATATCATGCTCCTTGCATGCAATATCGAGCTTATTTATTCCAGGATCTCCCCGTTCCAACCTCTTGTGTAATCTTGTTCCAGGACCGCAATACTGATATCCACCAGGCAGATGTAACTCGAAGGGTAAATTATTGATTAAAGAATTGACCAATCCTTTGCCAGTTTTTTTGACTCGTTTAATTTCAGATCCGCACCGATTGATTTTCGTCATTTAAATAAAAGATACATTTCATGATTGCTCTTATATAGTCTCCAGCTGTCTCACAATGCATATTGTAAAACAGAAACAGGAGTTTCTTATCGATAATTTCGATGATGAAGCAACTGGTAAATTCAAAGTTGAACGACGTCATGGGTCTCTCCTCCCGCTATCGATTAGAGGTCTTATTATTGGACCATCGAACTGCGGAAAGACGAATGTAATGATTTCCTTGCTAACTCATCCGCTGGGTTTGAGATTTGAGAATGTTTACCTCTATTCCAAATCTCTGTATCAACCCAAATATGAGTATTTGCGTGAAGTGTTGACACCTATTGAGGGGTTGGGATTTTATACTTTTGGAAATGACCCGTCCGCAATAGTGGAACCGTCTGATGCCAAACCTGATTCCGTATTCATATTCGATGATGTTATGTGTGAAAAGCAAGATGTCATCAGATCATATTTCAGCATGGGTCGGCATAAAAATGTTGACTGTTTCTATCTGGCTCAAACTTATTCTCGAGTCCCGAAGCAATTAGTCAGGGATAATTCAAATTTCATTGTGATGTTCAGACAGGATGATATGAATATCAACCACATTTTCTCTGATCATGTATCACCAGACATGACATTCAAGCAATTTCGAGATATGTGTGCGAAATGTTGGAATGATAAATTTGGATTTCTAGTTATCGATAAAGATCGAGAACTACAAGGAGGTCGCTATCGAAAGGGATTTGACAATTTTATATATCTCTAATGTTTATCAAGTATTTGGCTCAATCAGAAGTTGAACATTATCAAAGACACGTCAAAGCACTAACGCCATGTCTCTAAAAAGCAATGATGATATTGATCTGAAGAGGAGGTTGATTGAGGCAACGGATTCGGTTCGAAAAAAATTCAATTACATCAAGAGCAGCCGCATTGGCAATCAAGCGGCACTGACAAGAATATATGAACCAATCATGGAGCCGTTGAGAAAAATATCTGAAAATACATCTAAATTGAGTCCTTCAACAATACTGAGCCATCCAAAGAAGACCAAACCTATGGAGAGTAGCACCCCACTATCAAAATTGAATTTCTCAGACCTTGATGATGGAGCTGCTCAATTTGGGGTTGAGGAAACAACCATAATGGATACACCGCCATCTTCAATGGTAAATTCGGATTTAGATAAGACAGCAGTTGGCGGCGCTGAAGTAAACAATCACATTGAAAAACTGCTCAAAGGAAATTCTGCATATGATACGACATATGGTGTTCGTTTAGATCCTTCTACAAATAAACTAAAGATGGGAGAAGCCAATGTGGAGTTTATTGGAGAGAAAATTGTGTTCAAAGAGCGTGGTAAAACTGTTGGCACATACCAGGGCACGTCTAAACTATATAAATTAATATTCATGAAAGTAGCTCCTAGAAATATTTCTGCAACTGAACTGAATGCGTATGGTGATATACTGAGAATTACAAAAGCAGCGTATAGAAACTATGATGAAGAACAAGGTTTGGTGTCTAATAAATGGAAGAAATATCGCAGGATAATCAAACCACTGTTAGCAAGTGGGAGTGCGCTGGAAAATTCCGTCAGAGAAGGCGACGGGTTAATGAAAATTCCTTCCCAAAAGGTATATGAGGGAAATAAGCCTTACAGTTATATCTACTGGAATAGATTAGAGGAATTAATCGATCGACTTCGACTTCTCTGGAGTTCAAAAATGGCTGGCCATACAGGGCATGATAATGAAATAATAGCCATAATAGAGGAATTGCGCGAAGAGGGCATCATCTACTAACCACGGGATATATTTCTATTGAACTTGTGGAATTCAATCATTCATCTATTGATATTCTAACAATGAATACCACAATCGATAAATTTGGCCGTAGACGCGGTAGTGTGAAGGCGGTTATTGGAAAACCAGGGGTTGGATTCGTACTTACACCAGAAGGAGATTATAATATTCAGAACAGACGCCTGCGGAATGTTGGTGAACCTTCCGACATCAAAGATTGTGTCACTAAGGGCTACATTGACGATCACATAAAAGAAACTAAGGAATTAACTCTTGCAGCCGTACAGGAATCGATATCATCTGTAATCCGTGATGCAAGGGCATATTTTGATTCCAAAATAACAGAGCTCAGATTCGTTATTGGCAAGAAGTCTGATACTCAAACTGAACGAATTTCCAAATTGGAGCAGTCAATTAGTACTTTAGAAGGGCGAATTACTAAAGTGGAGCATTCTACAGCTAAACCGCCACCTAAACACTGGAGAACTGGGCAGCTAGCTCTACCACCTGCATGGGAACCTACTCGTGTTATAGAAAGTTAAAATGAGTGCAGCTAAAAGGCAAGTTGTTGAAGAGTTACATGGATCTGCTCGACGTAATTTTCCCCGGAGGAAGACAATAATAAAAGGATTTTCGGATTTGTGGCAAATAGATCTAATGGAAATGCAGCCATACGCTAGAAAAAATAGTGGTTATAGGTATGTCCTTGTTGTGATAAACTGTTATTCAAAATTTGTATGGACTAGACCACTGAAAAGTAAAACTGGAAAAACCGTCGCTGCGGCTATGGAGAGTGTGTTGAAGGAGGCAAAACACACGCCAAAAAATGTGCAATCCGATCAAGGCACTGAATTCTACAATACGCAGTTTTCATCGTTGATGAAGAAATATAATATCAATCATTATTCAACTTTCAGCACTAAAAAAGCTGCAATTGTGGAGCGAGTTATAAGAACTTTGAAGGCATGGTTATATAAAGAGTTTTCAGTCCAAGGACATTATAAATGGCTGAAAATCATCTCAGATTTAACAGAGCAATACAACAACAAAATACATAGTAGTACCGGAATGAGGCCTGTTGATGTGACATCATCCACGAAATTGAATATGTATAAAAATGCTAAAAATGCTAAAAAACACAAGACAAGAAAGAATAAATTCAGATTAGGTGACGTGGTTCGGATCAGCAAATACAAAAGCATTTTCGATAAAGGTTATTTAGCAAATTTCACCACTGAACTTTTTAAAATCATCAAAGTGAATAGCACCGAACCAGTAACTTATGGGCTTGAAGACATGGATGGAAAGCCAATAAAAGGTTGTTTTTATGAAATGGAACTGTACAAAACAAAGCAGCCCGATATTTATTTGGTTGAAAAAATTTTGAAGAGGAAACATGGAAAAATTCTTGTAAAATGGCTTGGATTCCCCAAGGAAAAAAACTCATGGATCGACAAAAACTCAATAGTATAACTGACATTTTCATGATTTTTTCACCTTGAAATGTATCATTGACTTATATTTTGAAGATTATTCATTTTTATTCATATTCTATTGTTTAATGATAATGAATGAAAATAAAATCCAGTTAGTAAAAAACTTTTTATTTATATCATTTTACAAACTATCGTCAATAATCCACTTGTTCATAAACGTAGCGTCTCTGTGGAACCACATGAGTTTTCCTCAACTCTTCTCGCTCGGTCCTCTGCTCTTCGTTCAAACACCAACATTTCAGGAGATGATCAACACTGTCCTTGAAGAAGAATCCGACACATTCACACAGCACCAAACCAGTTCGGCATGCCTTGCACAAGTTTCTCCAGCAGTCTTTTGTGAAAGTATCACAGTTCGTACATCTCTGGAATTCCAAACATTCTTTCATGCTGCATGTCTTACATTCTCTTCTATATATTCCAAAGTTTGTGAAACTGAGATTTTCACTACATATTCGGCACTCTATCCAATTTGTGCCACACTCCTTTTTGATTTCCTTGAGCACTTTCGGAGGATTCATCTCTCTACATTCCACACACAATCCAGTACATGTGTTGATTAAATCGGGCGACCAAGCAACCTCACAATTATGGCAGGTCAAACACTTGTGAATCACTAAGGGATAAACCGCAATTTTCGGTTTGGAATCCCACTCTTTCGGCACTGACATATTGAAGAGCCGTCACGTCTGCTTTCAACTAGTATTGAATACTGGGATGTTTGGCATTTCTCCTCAAAATGTAACCAATTCCCCTCCACACTAATGTTTCTCGATGGCCTTGAACTGCAGTTATCCCCACCACCAGTGACCTTCAGATATAGAGTGACCTTGGAAACTAGAATGGCCTTCAAACCCCACGAAAATAGGTGGTTATCCCCACCTCAGGTGACCTTCAGATTCAGATTGACCTTGAAATTGGAATGGCCTTGCAGTTGGAATGACCTTCATCCCCCACTCGAATGAGCGTTCTGAATGGATGTATAAAAAGAGGAGGAAATACGCCTCTGCATCAGTTTTCTCGACATATCACTACATCGTCAACTACAAGATTTGTTAGGATATCTCACAGTCGTATTCTGAAACAACATGGCGTTTCAACAGAATCAGAGTGTAATGAGAGTGTTGAGGAGCTTAGTAGATATTGACCTAAATCACAATGATCCCGAGGGTGACGAACCAAATGCTGTGGAAGGAGATAACATAGCAGTGGAAGGTGTTGCAGAAGCAGGCGCTGCGGGTGAACCAGCAGCAGATGCACTTGAAGCCGGTGGCGGTGATAGTGAAAGTGAAGATGAAGGGGTTGCCATTGATGGTCCTACTGATCGCAGCGATGTTGCATACAGGTGTGTTGCGAAAGATATAAACAGGGTAATAGACAGAAGTAGGAATACATATTGTTCAACAATGTCGTTTGGTATAGTGGAAACCATTGAAGGCGACAAGGTCTTGTGCCACCAGTGTCTAATTGCATATGGCATGTTGGTCCCCGGCGGATTCTACAACAATGTTGATTTTCACGAAACATCGGAATACCACAATATACCGCATCAGCTCTGTACGGCATGTAAATTGGATATTTGTCAAGTGCGGCTTGTTGATGTTTGCATGATTTGCAACACATTTAAACGAAATAACTAATGTGCGCGTTTTTACAGAGGAGCTGTAGAATATAGTATTGCGGACAGCACTAGTGGCACAAACCAGCGGGCGCATATCTCTGTTGAGGACAATTGGGATCGTTCAACAATTGAACTGGACGAAGTGGATTACGGTGATGATTTACCTGACCAAAGCTATTGGTGGGGTCAAAACCATTTTTCTGAGGACAACAACGGGGAACATCGCGAAGTTTTACCTGATCAGAGCCATTGGTGGTATTCCAACCTATATTCCGAAGACCATAGTGAGGGGTGTGAAGTTCAAACAGAAGATGAGCACAATCGTGCTTGGAGGTTGCTATTTTTGACTTGAATTTTTGTACATTATGACATTTCTCAAAAGCAAATAAAAGTTACACTTATGGATTGATATCATTTTTATTTTTCGGTTCTTTCATAATAGTCTTCTATCATTCGATATAAGAGAAGTACAGTATACACACTTGACATTTTCTAGATTTCTTTGTGAGATAAAAGGAAATGGAGTCTTTTGAGTTTCATTTCGAAATATGTGAGAAACAAGTGTACAATAGGGGTAAGGCGAATGGCTTATTGAAATAAACAAAGAATGATGAACGCGCATCATCATTTTTCCAATAATAGTCGATTTTTTTGGTGGGTTTGAATTGAGGTATCCAGTTGATGTGAAAATGAATAGTATTGCACCAACTGCGCATGCCTGGTTCCTTTGCATATCAGGAAAGCTCTGATTTGGTTCATTGCGCAAGTTGATGAATGTGAACATGCGCGGTTAGAATAATTCTACATGAAATATCCCCCTAAGTTAGCAAAATATGTTTTTTATGCATTTTATACTATTCAATGCATTTCACTTGTTGAAGGGAGGGGGTAGTTGATGGAAAGCGGATTTTTTCGACTCGCAGATGTATGTAATTATGAATTATAAGTGATAAAAACGTAAGTGCGCATTAACACATTCAGAGAGAATCTACTGCGCAGCCCTTTTTCACAGTTATGATGCCTTTTTCAGAAAAACTTCCAAGGGAATCATCATTATATACAGAAATACGGCCGACGCCACCTACTGCGCATAACTTTCATTGACCATTTTCGTAAAAGTCTCATTTTGGTCATATATGGAAACTAGCTATTAAATGCATGCGCAGTAGGTTTTTCCCCCTCCCCCCACACCGGGGGAGCATTCATTCAAAAATCACAAAAAAATTTATTGTAGAAATAAAAATAGATACATGTCCACACACAAATATAAGTAAAATATGGTTATAAATACATCTTAATACCTTAAAATCGAACAGAACCTTAATCCTAAAACTTCGGGATAAAACATAACTACTTATAATCCTAATTGCAATTCAAAAGTCTTTCAAAAATAAACATAAACAGAACAATAAAAATATCATAGAAATCTGAGAAATTCTTACATACTATATACATTACGGGAAGAATAGAAAGCCCTGTGCTGTTCTCATTTTGATTTATTTAAAAACATTCGTATTCTCTGTGTGAGGGCATCGAAACGCTTTTTTTCTCTTTTTCGTCGGAGGCGTGATCTTGCCACATCGGCTTTCAGCTCTGGCATATTTTGCTTGAGCTGATCGCTTTTGTGCTCAATTTGTTGTTGGCGTTCGTCTAGCTCGCGTAATTGTCTGTTCAATTCATCGCGAGCCGCATCAATGTCTTCACGCTCCTTAGCGTACGCCAACAACAAATTCTCGGCCTCCGACAGTTTTGCTTCAGCCTCTTGGTTATTTTTCAATGCCTGATCTTGTCGATGTTCAAAATCCTCAAAAACAGTTTTAATCAAGCCAAACTGTTTACGAGTATTTTGCGACCAAACGCCGTCACCCCCATCGCTCCCATATTCGGAAACAACCGACCGTTGTGAACCCGTGAGTAAACCCCTCAACAAGGGAAATTCATTAACAGCTGCCACCTCGGGAAGATTTTTTTGTTCCTCTAGAGAATTCACCGGTGACGGACCTGCCAGAACAGATTCGCCATCGTTGGCTGTCACCTCAAGAATAGTTTTTTGTTTTTTTGGAGAGTTCATCGGGGTCGATGTTCTCCTTTTCAGAGGTACATCCAACCATGACGGACCTGCTACAACAAATTCTTCATCGTTGGTTGTCACCTCGGAGGGAGTTTTTTGTTTTATTGGGGAGTTCACCGGGGTCGATGTTTTCCTTTTCAGAGGTACATTCAACCATGACGGGCCTGCTATAACAGATTCGCCATCGTTGCTTATATCCTCGCATATGGGCGCGTATGGTGAAGGTTTCGACTCTAGGGAGTGGATAATTTGGGAGACATTGATACCTTCAAGAGAAGAGTCCCGAAAATCTTCTTGAAAATCCAATTTTCCCAAATCACCCATCGAAAAGTTCGCAAAATGGTAATCTGCTACGTCATCGCCGAAAGGGTTATTCAAATTAATTATTTGCTCGGGTGCTGGTTCTTCAGCGGACTTAATTTTGACATCGCTTAAAATTCTAATTTTTTGTGAAGAACCGGCAACCGGCTCATTTTCATTCCGCAATGAGCTAAGTAAGGTCAGTGTTGTGAGCATTGCGGGTACCACATTACCATTATCATTCAGAGAATTCGAATTATTTTTTTTACCTTCCATCTTTTATGAGAAATATGAACACAAGTTTGAAGAGAACAAAGAAACAGCACAGCACAGACACAGCACAGAACTTTAAGGAACGGGTGAGGAGGATACAATGAAGCATCACGATAGCCCTCTAACTCGAGAAGACCGCACAACCCCTACCTCAACGCCAGACAGAGTCTGCGCACAAGTGACATCATTGAAAGAAGTGGACTTAGGGACACATTCCTCAGTGCCGCCTACCTACACATCGTTTTAAAGAATGTTAAGGAATTCAACCCAATGTGTTCAGATAACTACCTGCTGACCGGCAAGCTGAGGAATGTGGCCTGAAACTGCATTCTCTTTGACTAGAAAAGTGTTATTGTGGCCAAGGGCAATCTTAAGGAATGTGTGTTGGTACAGTTTTTTCAAAACAACGGCTATACCACCGTGCGGTTGTGAAGTTCACTGGAGTAAGATAAAATATGGTTAATACATATTCGGTAATCGATATATATAATTTCAAACTCATAATAGCTGTGGTTGAATGGATTGTATGTGAATTACCTAGATTTGATTAATATGTCTGTTTGTTTCAAGAGGCATCGGCAAATTGAATAGATTGTCTACACCATTGTGAAAATTATATAATCGAGCAAACTTGGTGATTTGGTAATTTCAATTCACTCGGCTTCCAATAAAGATATTAACATATTTAAATTTTCCTCAGAATCATTGTTCAGCATTGATTCCACAATGTTAGAACACCACAATACATTTTTTTCGGGATCCGTTTGGTAAAATTCGATGTCAGAGTGCCCCCATGGTAACGTTTTACTGGTATTTGGTATAATGAACCGCTTGTCGTCATAATGAGATAATGCAATTTTATTTTTCATTTCGGTGAACATATTATGACTATCGCTTTTGAAGCTATTCATTCTCCTTAGTATGGATCCACCTCTCTCAACGATGTTTTTGTAGTCACTTTTGAAAAGGTGTTTGTCGATGACAGACTTTTTAACACCCTTCGCTTTCTTCAATTCATTATTGACCGATTGCACGAAGTAAGCTTTGGCTCCAGTACCATAGAAACCTATTATTGGGTCATCTGGAAACTCATCTTTCATATTTCCTAATATAGATTTGGTCACGGGAATTCCAAATTTGTTCCCGAGGGTGTAATTCGAAGTGTCGAACTTTTCTATGTTCCTGGTCATGAATTCATAGATGTTTTCGTTAGCTATTTTTAGTATAAATGAATCTGTATCCATGTAGAGTAATGAAGCGTCATTACCGAAGTGTTTTTTTATGCAATTATAAAAGAATTCATACATAACAGTTTTGGATAAATCTAATATACTAAATCCTAAATAAAGCGGCTTGTTGTAATAAACTTGCACTTTTCCCATCTGAATGGCAACAAAATTCTCTGTGAATATAGAACACGTTTTGAAATTTGGGTGCGATATCAAGCTGTTAGCTCCCGCTGATCTTTTTATATTTTCCCAATGAGTTACCAATTTGATATCTCTCCTGTTTTCCACGTTTTCCATTGTTTTTCCATACACTGCATTGTTCATTTTCTTGAAGAATTGTTTTTCAAATTTATTTGTAGCTTTATTGCGCATCTCAGTATTGAGATCAATATAGGCTTTGAGCCATGGCGATTGTCGAAATTTCAGAACTCTGTGAATTTTAGTAAGAATCAGACCGTTTTCTAGTGCTTGTTTCAGCGTTCGATAGTGAACGATATAATTATATTTGTTTGATAAGTTCGGCGTCAACTTGGGTATGTTTGATTTCGAACCGGGCGGTACTATGTTCTCAACTAAAAATGGTAAATCTGAATGGGAATCATGCAACTCTTTCGGATAATGAATGTCCACTTCGAGAACATACCCATAAGGAGAATCAGAAGATATACTCATTACATCCAAATTGAGTATTTCTTCGGGGGTCAGCCAAGTGAACCCGCCTGTAGGAAGAGGTTGAGACATGCTGTGACCATACAAATTCGTGGCATCTAAATACGATATATATGAAATATCTTTTCCAATATCGTAATTGGGCAGATATTTGTTATTAGCAATGTGCTTCCTATCGCTGCATTGACTTATTCCGCCACGTATACCTTTTTTGAAAAAATGTATCATATCAATATCAGTCAAGAGTTCCAATTCAATTTTTGTGTATCTCAACATCGCATCCCAGGACAGGCCTGGAGCGGTATAATATTGAGCAGGGTCTAATCGGTATGCATCTAAACATATCTTGCGGAAATTCTCGAATATGTCAGCCAGCAGTAAAACATCTGACTTCAAGTACAAATCCGAATATTCTCCCAGAGTACGACAATCAAAAAGATCCCAAACTCGTTTTGCTCTATTATAACATTCGTCTGAAATTTGTTCTTCATTCAAATTATCATAAAATTCTTCCTTCGATGGTAAATGTGTAAGATCTAATTTCTCCAAACAGTTCACGAAACTGTATGGGAAAACCCCTTTTTGCTTCATTAACTGGAATTTCTCATTATCTGGAAAGAACTTTTTTGTTTCTATGAATTGACTCTCGGTTAAATTTGCACCGAGTGTCTGAAGTGACTCCGACAAAAATTTGTAGCTGTCAATGAATCTCAATTTGATGAAATTATTCTTCAATTTACCATCTTTACCCATGTAGCTATGGGTGAAAAGATGCTTAGTAAATGAAATATATTTTTCTTTAGTTTGTGGAATAACGTCTACTCGATCGCCTTTATCAAATAATTCTTTGATGAATAGATGACAATCATATCCGCTCATATTATGGCAAATAATTGGTATAAAATTTGGGAGTTTATAATTCAAATTACATATAGAATGAGCCGCTCCAAATCTTTTTTTCCCAGTCAAGTGGCAATGATCTCTCACTTTCACATCACCGTCTTTGAATGTCTTGTCGCATATACCACAGGTCTTCGCATCAGAAAATTCTTTTTCTTCCGCGTCAGAAAGCTGGCACATAGGAACAACTTTTTTTAGAAACCTATGATATATACTTCTTAAATCACTTTGAATATTCGAGACGAATACTTTCGCAGTATCCGCTCCCCGATATGAAATATACTTATCGATTGTATCATCGAAAGAACATTTTATATAGTATGCAAACGAGTATGGTTCATGAATGTGAGTTCGACTCGTGTAAGAGTATTCTGGATTTGGTTCACACGAATCCATGGGTTTGAGAATTGATTCGAAATCTGCATACACAACAAACGGAACAGTCATTTGTTTTTCAATATTTACATATTTCAATATATTTTCAGGTGTATATTTACCAAATTTATCGATTATCAATTTTTCAGATGGTGTAGTTGTACATACATGATTGCAATCTTTCAACTTATGCCGTGCCAAAGCCTCTTCATTAGAAAAATATAACAAACAGCCGTCACAAAAATATTTCTTATGCCCGTTAGCTGAAATTTGACTAGAAACTAATTTCGACAGATCTTTGATCCAACAATAATGACTTTTTCCCAAATCATTACTGATGAGCAATAAGTTGATGTGTCTACCAAGCTGGTGCTGTGAGTAATGCAGTGGTCCTACGACCTCATATTTCATTTTAGAACCCTCATATTTTTTTTCCAGTCCGTAAACGTTAATAGAACAATTATTAGCCAATTCAAATTTTGAAATTCCACTCAGTTTCATAGGAAACTCCATACCTGTTAAATTCAAGACAGATGCAAATGGTGGGTAGGAAGATACTTCGGAAACCCTACGATCCGCCGGGTAGAGCGCCGATACTACAGCCCATGCAAAACAGTAGTTGTCTTCATTCCGAACATTCACAACTCCTTTTTTAGACTCTATATAATCTGGTAGTTTTATATAGGAAGATGCACCAAGAGGACTGAACTTATTCACATTCATTTCTGCGAACATTACTTTCTCCAAACTCCATCCTGCAAACAAATAATTCTTTCAACACCGTTTTTGTTTTTCTGAGCACTCACATACCTGAATCGCGATCTTCGAATTCTGTACTTTGAGCTGTTATTGCATCAATCAAGACATCCAAAACTCCATTTGGGTCCATGGATTGGTCAACGATTTGGTTCACTGAATTGAAACACTTAATCTCGGATAATTCCTGAGTCTGTAATATGTATGAACTGAATAGTTCGAGATTCACTTTGACCGCACTATGAATTCTCACCACATCTTGTAATAATGTAACCATTTTCTGTTTATATGTATTGAAAAATGTTTTCAAGTCGGTGAAGCCGCTACCACTTCCAATTCTATAGCTGGCGATTCTACATTTGAAAGCACTCTCGACAATTTGCACATCATCACTCAACTGGATGCAAGAATTAGATCTATGTTCGAGCGTTCTCCGATGAGAAACCATTTGCCCCATTGGCACTGTCTTATTACAGCTCTCACAAAAATTCACATCATTACTCGGTGGTGGACTCAATCTGGGGCGTTTGATGGGTGGCTCGCCACTGCCGCTTGCCACCCTACACGATTGCGTTTGGTGTCGGCGTAAATTGTCACTGCGCGTGAAAGCTTTTCCACAATTGCACGTATACATCTCACACAATGCTCCACTGCTCGGAGTGAGGAACAAATAAACCTCAAAGGCTCGATTCTGTTTATATACACAAACGAGGTTTGAGAGAGGGGGAAGAGAGAGCCAATCTCAAGGTCATGAAATATAAGGTCATTTCATGTTGTTCTCGATACCTCAAGGTCAATCTGCATTGAAAGCCAGCGAGTTTTGAAAAGAGGCTCAAGAGCGATAGCATTTATGGGGAGGTAAAGCAGACAGTGTCTATTTCCCTACTTGATTAATTTGAATATCACATACTGACAAGTTTGTTTTTCCCCAAAATAGCAAATCCTGAGATATTCCTAATCGAAACAAATATTGAACTCTCTTTGCATGTCCTTGTTTAAATTAGTGCCAACTGAACGCAGCTCAAGGTTATACTTCATCAAGCTCGAATATCAAGGACGTTTACATTCAAGGCCAACCCCAAGGTCAAGGTCAGTGGTGGGGGGAGGACTATGCCAATTGAAGGCAGCTCAAGGTCATCATTCATCAAGGTCGAATATCAAGGACGTTTACATTCAAGGCCACCCCCAAGGTCAAGGTCAGTGGTGGGGGGAGGTCCAGGATTGGCA
>JAVJAQ010001144.1:0-236893 GCA_032362365.1 Zygogramma bicolorata | reverse complement strand
AAGACCCACTGAGGAACTTAAGAGATAGTCTTCTTTGAGCCAAACATTGTCTGGACTCAAAGGATTCGGATTTTTCTATAAAATCTCCCCCATTTCCATTTTATCGTTTTTCTATGTATGGTTGTCTATATATGTGACTATTGATAGAGTATGGTCTGATATTCTCTCAATAAATGCCGGTGTTCCACAGGATTCACGTCTGGAGCCCACATTGTTTATGCTTTAAGTCAATGATTTGCTGAAGGATACATCTTGTTCGGTCCATACTTCTGCGGACTGCAATGCTCTTTATATCAGTTTCTCTTCCAGAGTCCCCATATCAGCACGAAAAATTAAAATTCAGAAAGACATATTGGCGTCAATAGTATCAACGATGACTTGGCGATAATTATAGAATGAGGTAACATCCATCAACTTGGAGGAATTCAATGCTGGAACATATCAGGCATGACTCATCTGAAAGAAGGCTGACCTATCTTTATTTACTATTCAGATGTCATGTCCTACAAAGTCAGATATCTCGATGGTAGGAATCACAATCAATAACAATCTCTCATGGAAAAAACATGTGAGATCTATCGCTAAAGATCCTACCCAGAAGCTTGGATATTTCTATTTGATGCGAAGAAATCATTTCTCGTCAGGCTCTAATGATCTATGAGGCACATATACGGCCTGCCCTGGGATATAGTTATCATGTCTGAGGATTGTTGTGATTCTTCGTTGATAGACTCGCTCACTTCGTTGAAGCATCTTAAAAGGGTTGGAGACTTGTCTCTCTTCCATAGATATTTTTACTGTCGCTGCTCTTCTGAATTGTCGTCTATCGTTTAACCCTTGACAGTAACAACTAAGATGACTCGACGAGTGAAGATTGCCCACCCCTTTGTTGTGAGCTTGGAGACCTGTTGAACCTCTCTTGCTCAGGGATCTTATTTCAATAGAACAGCTGAACTCTGGAACTCCTTACCAGGGGTGGTTTTTCCTGAGGCTTACAAACTTAAAATGTATCCTGAGTTGATGTTGATCCAGTCCTGCTGTATGATTCACGCAGTGTTTACAGGGCTTCCCTTTCGTGTGAACGTGTATACATAAAAAAAGTTTCTTATCCTCGATATAATTTTATTTACTTTCTAATTCCGAAAAAAAAGTCGAGAAGAGTTTTGATCTCTTAACAAAAATGATCATCCTTTTGAATAGTTCAGTTTATAAATTGATACAGGCTTTCGGGAAACAAATCGTGATATTGCTAGTGATGCTGATAATATACTAGCGATACTGAAACTTTTTATCATTGTCTTCCCTATTTTAATCGATCCATTCAATTACTGCCACCCATTCTCTTTTAGCACCAGATCGTAACTCTGTTTTCAAATTGAATAACATTTCCAAGAATCCACTGCAAACTGGACCTAGAAGCCAACCACGTTCTTCGATCTACTAGGCTTTGCGAATAAAGCTCGACTCATTCCATGTTTGCACAAAGTTTCTCATAAATACCGTCGATACTTCCGAACTAATAAAAGACTTTTTAAAAGGATTCTGAATAAATCCAGAGCCGGACGTAACTTTTGCCTTATTCCTGCAGTTTTACCCGTTTTAGTCGCTTGAAAAGATTCGAGTCTACCCTAAATGTTTTTTCGATAATTCGGATTGAATACTTTGAATGAACGTAACAAAATTGTTGAAGATCCACTCGAAACATTCGGAGAATCTTTTCGAGTCTAGGTAAGACGTCATTTCAATACATTTTCCTTCTTCAAACATTATTCAAGTGAGCCTAGTAATCCAAGAGACGGAAGTGAGGTCGACCTCCACCCATCGGTTTACTGGATGAAACATACTTTTTATAGGGTTTCATAATAGTATATTATGCAACGATCGTGTAATGGTGGTTATTAAAACATGAGCATAAACCGGGATACGGAACGAGCCGAAGGTGAGTTTAGTATGGTTTATGCGAGTGTATTAATAACTATTACATGAGAGTTGCATACGCCATTTTATCTACACCCGATAAATAGTGAAGACCTACAAATATTATATTTATATTTGTATTGCACACAATAATACTGATTGAACGAATTTCTTTGAAAAACTCTATAGAATTGTGATTATTAGTATTACTTCGAGAAATAAAACGATGAGATCTGGAAAGAAGATCAAAAATTAAAGAAAAAAAGATTGCTCGAGGCCGGAATCGAACCAATGTCTCTTCCAACTTGAAAATTCAATCTCAGGGCCACAGACGGCTCGGCTACGGAGAGTTCACAAAATTTGATGAAAAAATAAGTAATAAATCATGCATTTGTCAAATGAAAAATTTAATCATTCTAACTGTATTTCTGTCGGTGAAGGTGTCGAAGGTGATTCTCCCATATCGCTGGTATCAGACATTTTGTTATGCTTATCGAAGTTTGGCTATATTCTTCAAAAGTTCAATACCTATACCGATTTTGACTTGACAAACGTCAAATGCAGAGCATACACATCATGCTTGATTGAAAAATAATGTGTTTCTATTGGTTGAAAATCTGTATCATAATGAAAAATCTGTATCGTAATGGATTTCATTATAAAACGGGTTGTGGGCATATAAGTGTATCATTAGGGTACGGGTGTAGACACATAAATAAACGAATACGCCCATAATGGCTTGCCCATCAAAATGTGGTCCAGACTATATACAGTGAGATTCGAAAATTTCCACCATATGGAAACTTTTTATTATCGATTTGTCAGAAAATTTTATCCCTCATGGAAATTGGTGTATAGCAGAAGTCTTGTATATAAGATGTCAAAATTTCAAATTTCCGAACAGTGTATAGGAGAGAACGAAAAATAGTGATTTCGATCAGGTGTGAACCGCATCTCATTTTTGACAAAATAAAAATATTCCTTCAAAGGAGTTTTTCAAAATTGAAATCAATATTCAAATTTGGAATCACATTTAGGGTTTTTCAAAATTCACTGTTCGGTAAGACAAAATTTTGACATTTCATCTGCTCTTATTCTGCAATACACCAATTTTTATGAGAAATAAAATTTTATGGCGAATCGATAGAAGTTGTCCGAATGGCGTAAATTTTTGAATCTCTGTATATAGTCTGGACAACATTTTAATTGGCAAGGCATTATAGGCGTTTCTATTAATGAAACCCTATAAAAAGTATAGTTCATCCGGTAAACTTATGGGTGAAGGCCGACCTCTATTTCCTTTCTTAGACTATAGATATTATGATAAATATCGGGGCACATATACAATGAACACGTACAAGTTGACATCACAAAATCAATCATACGCATGAAAATTTTCTATCCTTGATCCTTGCTTCGAAACAGAAAACATCAAATTCTTGAGTGTTCACCACGATATGTCGGAATATATTTTCGTATCTTTACCTCACAGTTTCCACGTTTGGATTACTCACGGAAATATCAACGGCATTTTTGATAACAAAAACGGACATGGGACCGCGTCTGTTTCTGAGTGAAAAATCTTCACTTCGATAGCTAACAGTAGGTCAGAAGAAAGCACATTCTCGAAAAATTGCGAATAAAAATATTTCTCTGCCTACCTCTGTCCGAAGTATACATTTCCTAGCCCCATTGTAGGAAGCAGTGTCGTTCTTTTCCTTCCTAGGAATGGATAAATAGTTATATTTTGTTTGTTAGTTTGATAAATGAAATATTCAAAAATGACTTGTTATTTGAGAGTGGCGGAAAAATCATACGTCTAACATAGGGGTAAAGTGCACTTTCTTCCCCTGTTAAACAAATAGCCATTCAATTATTTTTAATGAACCCCCAGCATTGCTCACTGAACTCAACCCAACTAGGAAGAACAATTCCTCCAGTGCACTCTCTTTTGACAATGACTACGGCGTTTGAGAGTGAAACTTGAGGCCCAAAAATATGCATATCACGGCTTACAAACCCGAGAGTTGCTATCCATTCAGTATTCGAATCGATTCGAACTGACATTCCATAATGGAAACTCTTGCAAAGAATGCGTTTTAGAATCCCTAGACCCTAGATACACGTTGAGTTCCTCGTGAACTCAAATTAGTATTGACACATGCCTCACACACAGGCATTCCATCAATATTCCAAGTCGGGAACTCCATTAACAATCCCGATACTTTTCCCGCATCACTCGACCGAGGTGGTATTGTTGTTCGAAGGATATTTAACTGGGAGTTTGATAAGTATAATTGATTTACCAGCGCCGGGAACGGATGGAGTTGCTCGTATCAGTTTCTCGTTGTTGTTCGTCGATGGGAGTTCGTTGTTTAACCTTCGGTGAGCTTCGAGTTCCATTCCTTTTCAGTCGGTGGACTTTATTTATCAGATTCCAGTGGACGTAACGGAAACTGCAAGAGAACAATGAGTGTTTCTGTTGATAATGAAATAATCGAAATTTCACTTGGACGAAGACCTTAAATTAAGTTTTATCGGTTCTATCTCTTTGTTTTAAATTATGGTAACTCCTTCATATAGTACTTTACCTAACGAATGCAGAAAGTCATACTTTTCCGCACGCGATTGCAGATGGCCGAACGACGCGTTAGATGTTTATTATTATTTGACATTCATTTGGTGAGGCTTATACCAGGGCTATTGAAGAATTATTGGAACATGATTTTTCTTTCATCCAGACTTATAGCAGAATCCTAACGAATTTTTTCAATTCAGTAATTCTGTAAACATTTATCATACAAATATATATTTTGAATATATAAATGTCAGTATACTCCCCAAAAACATAATAGATTTACTTTACTTATTTATATCAAAACTGGACTGATAGTTAACTAATTATCCATAAACAATAAAGAAGAGAAAAAGAAGGGTAGTATATCATAAGTACTCACTTATTATTACATTTTCAAATATACGTTATTATCGTTATTTCCTCATTCCACTAAATAAGTTATTGCAAATTCATGTGCACTTTTTATAGAAAGAATATTCAAACACAGACTAACAAAAAAAACTTGAGATTACTCAGGGAACTCAATATACTACTTGTGTGTTCACAGTTCACACAACAATAATATCCTTTCAACAGTTATATTATAAATCATTATAATTATAAGTGTTGATTACAAAAATCATTACATTGAAGCAACGATTCTGGCCGACGCCAATAAATCTGTATACATCAATAGTCAAATGCAAGTACCCCTCTAAGGACTGTCAGTTGTCAGATTGCTGTCAAGGTGAATTCATATTGTAGGGTATATTACATATACACGATCTGATATTGACATAAAATTGGGTGGTCGTAGGAAAAATTGTGTACATTACTTGTGCGTAAGTGATGTTTTGTCACTTGATGGCACTTTCCGCACTAGTAATGTAATATACCATTTTCGCACTAGTGCGAAAAAGTGACTTTCAACACTAAAGTGAGTGCGGGAAAGTGGAACTTTTTTTCATTCCTTAATCTGATTTCATTTGGAGAGACAAAATAATCTGTGGTGTCCCTCATGGTTCCGTACTGGTGCCAATTCTTTTTCTTATTAATCTGAACGACCTGGCTGCAATTTCAGTTCATGATAGTTTCACCAAATTTGCTGGTGATACCACTCTTTTTTGTTATGACAACAAATCCTCGCCATGAACTATCGCCAGGGACTTGTAGAGAGTAATCAAATGGTGTTATTTCGATTTCCTATGCTACACTTCTCGACAAATGAACTTGGCCACCCTCTTGTTTGACTGAATTTGGTGAAACTGATTGGAGATGGTGAAAAGAACAAAAATCAGTTTGGTATATTTATAACAGATTGAAATTTTATCAGCATGTACAAACAATGAAAATGAATTGGCATTAGCTTGTTATGCACTCAGAGTTGCTGCAGATGGAATACCATGCTTTGATTGATTTTGCAGCTAACATGTTATCCACTCAGTAATCATTTTGCAATAGCTAACAGTACGTTATTCAAACGAAGCAGGACGACATGTATAATAAAGACATCTTTTCGTGATAGAAGAAATTTTGACGGTTACGCGCAATTTAATTTTATAATTTGTGTGGGTGATTCATGAAGATACAATCCAGAATGATTCCAAAGAACTTCAAACAATATTAGGCAAAGGGAAAATATCGAAGGAACCGAAAATTCTTTCAGAATTTATGAATATCACGTTACATAAATCGTATGGAAAATTTGTCGAAGCGGCTATCCAGAAAAAAGATTACTAGTCTTCGATATTTCACAACGAGACTTTAATGTCATCAGATTTGATTCATTGAAAGAGATATATGAGTAACATTGTTTTCACGTATTCAATACCATACTATCCAGACGTATATATTATGTTTTCTACTATGAACTCAATGGTATATTGACATGCCTCATTGAATGTTTGAAGATTATTATTTGTTTTGTAAAATGTGCGCCTGCCTGGAATTTCTCAACTGTCTGCCTCTCCATTTATCTCATTTCAATTACAATGTTTTTTATCACTCTCTTCTTTTATCTTGGATTCGTTTGATTCCTATCGAAGTTATGGAAATCTTTCTTATCTTACTTCACATGTCATCTACATCTTGTTTTCCACATTGATTTCTTGACCTTTTCTTTTGTTGATTGATAATGTCTTCATGCCATCATGATTCATGAAATCTGTAGCCACTAGAAATAGTATAAATCAAGGTTATTCACTGGAACATGTGAAATCAGCGTATGTTGTCATAAACTCGTAGATTTGTCCTCACATTCCAACAACACCAGTAGGTTTATTCCAAACAACTTCTGTTAAATCTGCAGTGATTCTATTCACCGTGTACCCATTATCTGGGAGCCTGTCTCTACTACTCATCCCCTTGATGCCTTTGTTGACGGAACGTGAGTTGAGAAGTGGTGGAGCGTATTGTAAAATGTAATGTATAATGCAGAGTAGTTCTGCTGAAGGAAAATTTTATATCGATTTAATCTTTTTCCCATGCATATCTTGCAAACTGATGGATCCAATCGATCATACACGATATTATTATGATTTGTGAAATTCGATAAATTGAAATTGGAGAGTATTGAATTACTCGTAGTTAATAATAATGCATTATGATAAGCATACGGAAATACCAAGATGTGATAACGTCTTCGCCTAGACTCATGTCCCCACAAATGATAACATCTGTTACTCTCTTCCAAATTTAGTAACGTGAATCAGTAGAAATGAACTTCTTTGAGTTTCAAGCGAACATCAATTATGACATTCGTCACAACTCTTGTTAAGAATATTGGATCTTGGGTAAAAAAAACTGAGATCGATTAAAAGAACCTCGAACTCATCATTATGATATCTTACCTCACCTATGATGGGGACATGAGCAGAGACATTTTCAGTAAAAAACGAAGGTCTGACCGTTGCGGGTTCTCTACCATATTGAGACGGATTCAAGAAAGCCAACTCAACTTATGAATAACTTATTTCATCAATCCAGAAACAGAACTCATCAGGATTGAATGAGGGCATTCAAACAAGTACTAAACCCAACTAGGAAATTCCCATATTTTATCTGTCACTTGAGAATAGTTGAATTATTTATGAGTTAAGTTGGGTTGCTTCAAACCGCCTTTGACTCTTCTTGAGCGCAAGATAAGTTCCAAGTTAAGTTGAGAACTTTTCTGAATGCCCTTATTCAATCCTGATGGTTTATGTTTCTGAGTTGATAAGTTGAATTATTCTTAAGTTAAGTTGGCTCGCCTGAATAAGTTTTTGACCCGAATTATTGAATTCCAATATCGAATGATTCCATGTTCTGCTGGGTATTATTCATAAACACGGTTTTCAGATATAAATTTACATATATTTTTCTATTCATGATTTTGCTTTTTTTGTAGGTACGAACTTGAACAGAATGGCGAAGGATGAAACGTTCATTGTACTTCTAGTCATCACTTTAATAGGTGAGTGTCCAATTGAAATTATTTGATTGTATATTGAAATTCACTTCCGTCAATGAAAAATTCTAATAAGATATCTTCAATAATTAGAGCCACTTGCTTGAGCTTTGTGAAAATTCATGTATGACTTTTTCTTTCCGTTACTCCGACCAATATATGTGGGAGAAATTTCTCCCAACAAAGTGTACGTATTACAAGGGTTTTCATACACCGAAAAATGCTTTTGAACACTGCATTTCCATTCCGTTCTGCGGGCTCAAAGCGAAAACAGAAATAGGAGGAAATTATTTTTCGGCAAAAAATCCGTTACAGCTTTGTTCTGATAGGTCTGGGCGATTATCCGGAGTGAACGAAATTAAAAACATCGCTTAGAGATAATCCGGCTTCAGTCCTCACTGAACTGCACTTCATTCGTCTCTAAATCACATTGGGAATTGAACTCTGCTTTGATTCGATTGAAGATACACTTATAATATCACAAGAGCTTGAATTATTTCCAATAATTTTCTAGAGGGCACGAATAAAAAAAAAAAAAGATTCCTGTCCGAAAGGAAATTTCCAGGAATGATTGAAGCGTGCGTAGTATTCGGTGAGAAAATTTGTAAAAAAATATTAATCCAACCTAACATTTTGAATAAATTTCTCTGATTGTCAAGTTGGTCAGGGTATTGCTGTTTTTAACATATGTTGATTTGTCATTTTTGTTCCACTGGATCTGTCAGACAGCTCAATGATTACTAATTTGAAAAATTCATTTGGATATATCCACCATATTTCGTTAAATGAAAAAATTACCAACTTAAGCTACACCAAATGCCCAGATGGGTTACCCATTTGAGTACTAGTTCAGTCTATCGACTTTCATAATTTTAGGTCACTGAAGTTGGTATAAATGCATTTTTAATTAGTCCCAGTTATATCTACATTATCTGAGGATTGTAGTTTCCACTTGAATATTGTGGCGCCTCTAAAATATTTCTGGAAATTTTTTTAGTTAGCCAAGGTAACTAGTCAAAGGTGAGGCATCTAATTGTTTGAAAAATAGAGGTGTGAAATTTTTTCTATAGTTTATCGGGATTTCAGGATTTTGTAGGTATTTCTGCTGATAGAAATCAGGGGCGGATCCAGATTTTTTCCGTGGTGATTTCAAAACTATTTGTAGGGATACTGTGATTTTCACAAATTCTTTGATGTAGTTGATACTATCACTTAAAGAAGGGTTTGGTAACAATATGAAGAGATAATGAAAATCGAATCTTGGTGACTATTCGTGAATCAACTGGTATAACTTGAAATATGGTTTGAATGTTTTTTCATGGGGTGAATATATTTAGGAATACATTTTTGTGTTTCTTCTCTCCTTACAACGAAAAAGCTTCGGATTTTCATATAACTTGTGTCCAGGGCTTATCAGTATATTTGCCCCGATACGGAACTGTATGAGAAGACAAAAATGTATAAAAAAAATCATATACTCTTCCCCTTAGCGACGTTCCGAAAGCTGCTCTGTTTTCTTTTCTAAACCTGTGGAAAAAATCTTCTGATTATCCGATTAGGATTCAGTCAATTTACCTTCTGTTCAGGTGAGTCGAGATTGACCTGAACGGATTTTTCTTTTATATGGTTTGATTTGAATCCATTCTTCAAGTATAATCAAGTTCATTAATGAATTCGTTATTTTTCCACATGCCCAGTATGCCCTTTCACTTGGAGCCATTCCCAAGGCATATAATATAATGAGGAGAATCCAGTTGCCATATGGTTTGGTGAATTATATGTAATTTTATCTTTCTCAAATTGTGAGCATTGATTGATCAATAGAAGTACCCAAAAAAATGTATGTCTCCATTTTCTGTAGTACAAGATTCAAATCTACGTTGGCATAAAAAAAGATAGCATTGCATTTCTTCTGACTGTTGTGAAATCGTATTGCATTGGTTTCGATTACATTCATTCATCAGCTGAAAACCATCTATTGATATCCTCAAAAATTTCACAGCATTCCTTTTTCGAGGCAAGATCTGAGTCGTCTGGAACTATTACCGATTACCGATCCATACATGGTTATGGATGAGATTGTAGTTTCATCCAGCTCATTGATACATGTGTGATGAAAGATGAGCCCTAGAATTGACCCTTGCGAAACTCCTAGATTTGTAGTAGAAATACCAGAAGCATTTCAATTTTTTCCACATATTGTTGTCTTAGAGTGATATAGCTTATAATTGGATGAGAAGTTGTACAAGTTATTCATAGCACTGTATATACACGTCGAGAGATTAATTTCTCTAGAAAATGAGTAATACCTCAAAGCCTCGAGTGTGTCTGAACACTAAACACTGATATCCAGCGGGTTGGAAGTAATTGTAATCTGTTGGTACACCTGGATATGTCGTTGGTGATTCGTCACAAAAGTATGCTTAATTTCTATTATAGTTGATGAGAATAATAAAATACTTCCTACGTTGCCGGAACATCAGGTGGTTCGTCTCGTAAGAATCTGGAGCTTTTCCAGGCAGATTAATTGCTAGGGTAATTAGATTTTTTGATAGCTGGGAAAATAGCGAACACTGCGAGCAAGATATATGGGGAAAGGAAATGGTATTATAGAACAACTTTTAAATGAATATTTTTTAGATTGGAGTTTTATGAGGAAATACTGCGGTTATCAAATTGAATCATATCAGTTTGCAGAGTGAAAGAGCTTGAGACTAATCTTATTTCAATTTATTTGGAAATAAATTTTCCATTCGACTTCAACTTTGAAAGTAATAACTTTTATGCAACGTTTTCAGTTGAAAAAAGGTCATGTCCATGAAATCTGATATATAGTTATTCATGCACCTGCATAATCTCGTAGAAGAAACATTGAATACACAGGATAGATTTATGAGATAAAGTTTTATTGTTTTTATGTCGATATATTCGAAAATTTCTGGAACGTAAAAAAGTTAAGTCTGCAGTAGGTAGGAATCAATGACTTTGCATAAATTAGGTTGTATTTGACTTCGAATATTCTTTGTTGATTCATTTGGAGCGGTGAAAAGAGGGGATTCAAAAGTGGTTTGGAATTTTTTCAATTCAATACCCTGGAACCAATTCTGACGGTTGAATTCTATACGTGGGATACACCAACCAAATCAAGGCTACTTCAACTTCAGGATGAGCTGCTTATTTCAAAGCACTACGGTACATAAATCATGAACCGATTCTGATTCGAACACATTGTACTCCGGCCAATTTAAACATTCGAAGCTACATAAATTCCCATCACGCTGAAAATCAGTAAAGTTGGTAAAAATATGATTGAGAATAAAATTTGAGAGTTCCCCATCTCTCCCCTGTATGGAAAAAATTATTCAAGGTCAAAGGTAAATAAAATGAGTTTTGCACGATTTTCAGCGAAACGGTAAGATTTATCATAAAAATATCTCAGACAAAAATTGTATATCAAAATCTGCAACAAATATATCGATCCTTCTCATCCTATGAGCCACCGTTTTTGAGATATAACGATTCAAAAAGTTGTACAAGTTGCAATCGTCATAATATGCACACGAATCCACGCCACCTATGAGGTAGTATAATTAGCGCGTTTTTGTTAACGTGGTTTCCCCCGTAGGCCTACTCCACCGGTCAGTTGTGATCCTGGTTGATTTGAAACTATTGCAAAATTACGGAAATTTGTAAATATTAGAAAAGATAAAAACGATGTGAATCAAAAAAGTGGTGAATTTTATTCGTCTGAATTGTAACCTCAAACTCTTCTCGTTCTTCTTATTCTTCTTGTTCTTCTTCATTGAAGACTCCATACCAGTTCATATATATATATATATATATATAT
The DNA here is from genome assembly GCA_032362365.1 of Zygogramma bicolorata. Lineage (NCBI taxonomy): Eukaryota > Metazoa > Arthropoda > Insecta > Coleoptera > Chrysomelidae > Zygogramma > Zygogramma bicolorata. Next base: position 225,127 of record JAVJAQ010001144.1, on the reverse strand, counting down.
ATATATATATATATATATATATATATATATATACAAAAAGGAAATTCTTGGGTAAAGCAGCAAGCAGAACGTGTACTCTTTCAACACTATATTTCCGATATTTCGACAGTGAATACTGTCATCTTCAGGGAAGCTACAAATGGTTAACGAAATTGCTTATCGAATATGAAGCGAGAAAAAACAGTGCTACTTACTGTGTTATTGAGAATGGTTGCTAATGTTGGAAAATGAATGAATGATTTGCGAGTGAATTGTCAGATTTAACATTCTGTACATGGTAATGTCAATTATTTAAAATATGTGAGATAAAATATGAATAAAATTTTTCTAGTAAGAGTTATTTAAAACAGTTCAAAGTTAAAAACGTGGTTTGAGAATTCTAAGGTTGGGAAACAGACAAATGACATGACAATTGAAAGGTTTGATCTGTGACTAATGACAAATGAGATTTTTGGTTTTGGTCGCTGCTTCTAAAGACATCAGCCAACTTGTTATGTTCAAAAGAGAGAGTTATTAATTATGGAAGTATTAAAGTTATTTGAATTATTATTTTTATCAATCTGAAGTAAGAAAGAGTAAATTTCACTCAAATGATTGAGATCTGTTCTCTTATTGAGGCATCACCAACACTGATCATTGCCTGAAGATGACAGTATTCACTGTCGAAATATCAGAAATATAGTGTTGAAAGAGTACACGTTTTGCTTGCTGCTTTACCCAAGAATTTCCTTTTCGTTTCCTAACAAGTCAGCAAAGACTTCCTATCTACTATATATATACATATAGGTGATAAGTATTCTCGACCGTCCATTTGTACACAAAGTTCTTTTTTTATATCAGGGCTTCGGTCTGAAGAAAATGATAACTCTTTTTAGGTACCCGAGCTTTCGCTAATTTTGATTAGCTTTTTCGAGGGCTACAATATAAAATGGACATCATAAAGTATAAATATAAAATATAAGGTACATACATGTGCTATTTGAGATTTTTCTTGATAAATAAAATATAAAGATAAAACATGAGAAATGTAAATTTTGACATTGAAAGGTGAAGTTATTGATTTGGAAATTCATAGTGTTCCTTTCACTGACGACAGTTATATACAAGATGTATTTATTTGTTCAATTGAAAAAATAGCACATGTATGTACCTTATATTTTAGATTTATACTTTTTGATGTCCATTTTATATTGTAGCCCTCGAAAAAGCTAATAAAAATTAGCGAAAGCTCGGGTAGCTAAAAAGAGTTATCATTTTCTTCAGACCGAAGCCCTGATATAAAAAAAGAACTATATATATATATATATATATATATATATATATATATATATATATATATATATATATATATATATATATATATATATATATATATATATATATATATATATGCTAGATGAATTTTTCTGGGTTTTTTATCCGTTAGGTATCTTCTGAATTGTTCGACGTTTCGAATTCCATTTTGAATTCATTCTCAAGAACTGTGAGACGAATACCTGTCCATACCGTCCTGGTCAATCACTCCCCTTACGAAGTAACCAAGCAAGAGTAAGCAAAGACTTCAATTGTCTGTTCTCCATGGAAACTGGTATTTATAATGATTCTCCTCTGTTATTATCCGACTAAGTCCGATATTAAGGTTGTATCCTGCCCATTCAGGTATTATGTAGAAATTGATGTTTTCACGGATCCTCGATATGCTAGATGGATTTTTCTGGGTTTTTTATCCGTTAGGTATCTTCTGAATTGTTCGACGTTTCGAATTCCATTTTGAATTCATTCTCAAGAACTGTGAGACGAATATCTGTCCATACCGTCCTGGTCAATCACTCCCCTTACGAAGTAACCAAGCAAGAGTAAGCAAAGACTTCAATTGTCTGTTCTCCATGGAAACTGGTATTTATAATGATTCTCCTCTGTTATTATCCGACTAAGTCCGATATTAAGGTTGTATCCTGCCCATTCAGGTATTATGTAGAAATTGATGTTTTCACGGATCCTCGATATGCTAGATGAATTTTTCTGGGTTTTTTTATCTAGCATATCGAGGATCCGTGAAAACATCAATTTCTACATAATACCTGAATGGGCAGGATACAACCTTAATATCGGACTTAGTCGGATAATAACTGAGGAGAATCATTATAAATACCAGTTTCCATGGAGAACAGACAATTGAAGTCTTTGCTTACTCTTGCTTGGTTACTTCGTAAGGGGAGTGATTGACCAGGACGGTATGGACAGATATTCGTCTCACAGTTCTTGAGAATGAATTCAAAATGGAATTCGAAACGTCGAACAATTCAGAAGATACCTAACGGATAAAAAACCCAGAAAAATTCATCTAGCATATCGAGGATCCGTGAAAACATCAATTTCTACATAATACCTGAATGGGCAGGATACAACCTTAATATCGGACTTAGTCGGATAATAACAGAGGAGAATCATTATAAATACCAGTTTCCATGGAGAACAGACAATTGAAGTCTTTGCTTACTCTTGCTTGGTTACTTCGTAAGGGGAGTGATTGACCAGGACGGTATGGACAGATATTCGTCTCACAGTTCTTGAGAATGAATTCAAAATGAAATTCGAAACGTCGAACAAATCAGAAGATACCTAACGGATAAAAAACCCAGAAAAATTCATCTAGCATATCGAGGATCCGTGAAAACATCAATTTCTATATAATACCTGAATGGGCAGGATACAACCTTAATATCGGACTTAGTCGGATAATAACAGAGGAGAATCATTATACATACCAGTTTCCATGGAGAACTGACAATTGAAGTCTTTGCTTACTCTTGCTTGGTTACTTCGTAAGGGGAGTGATTGACCAGGACGGTATGGACAGATATTCGTCTCACAGTTCTTGAGAATGAATTCAAAATGGAATTCGAAACGTCGAACAATTCAGAAGATACCTAACGGATAAAAAACCCAGAAAAATTCATCTAGCATATCGAGGATCCGTGAAAACATCAATTTCTACATATATATATATATATATATATAGAAATACGGAATGTTGTTTGGGGATGCAGTCAAATTACTGGGCTGTTGTTTAAAGAATACTCTTTGTTATCTGGTCGAGCTTTCGAGAATGTTTATTCCCTTTATCAAGACATCTACAAAATTTTAATCATTATAAAACAGTTGTAAAACATTAAGAAAGTGTACTTACTAACGTGAGGTTATAGTAAGAAGTCAGACGTAAAATGAGACACAGAGAACTGATACTTTTCCTCATTCGAAAAAGAGTCACACATTGCATTCAACATTACATATATATGTATAAAAACTTATATTAATTAAATTTTTGGAAAATTAAAATTTCACCGGCACGTGCTCGGAGGTGGTTACCAAAGGAAAGGAAAAATTTGAAAATTGATAATTGACATTGACATATGAAAAGACATTTGAAGTTTTAAATTTTGAAAATTGACAGAGACAAGCCAGGCTTACCAAAAGGTACACCAACAAAACATGACCAAAATCATAAAACAAAGTGTAAAAATTGAATTAAGTGTAAAAATTGAAAATGAGTACAGTGCTGCCACTCTCTCCCAACTGACGTGAGTAGTTTTCGACAGCCCCAGCACTGCGCCCAAAAATTCAAGAACTCTACCTGTTATTTTGGGGAACTGGAGGAATCAGCTCCAATTTAAGAATATAGTTATAAATGTTACTAAGGTTGTTAAGATCAGTCTTTTTGTTCATGTTGTTGGTGCTCCTATTGATAAAGAACATTTCTTTAAACAAACGTTTCTGCAGATTGCCTTCAGTACACAAAACTTTCACTTCCTCATAGTTCATTGTATGTTTTGCGTTAATTACATGTTCAGCAAGAGCACAGGTGGCTTTCTTAGTGTTACAATCACTTTTGTGTGACGTTAAGCGTCCGGATAGATTTCTAGAGGTCTGTCCAATATATGTCCTGCCACATGTATGACAAGGAATTTCATATACCACATTCGACTTCTCTACCGTTTTCAAAGGAGTTTTAATTTTGGAAAACAGACTATTAGTAGTGGTAACTATGTATTGAGCAAATTTGATATTCTCACTCTTAAACACGTTAAGAAGCTTAGGTGTTAGAGATTGAAAATATGGTAGTGAACTGAAAAACAGAGCATTGGGATGTCCCTCTCCACTATTTGAAGCATTTACATTATTATTCAAAATATTATTATTTGAGGAAATATTCAATAAATTTTGAGAAATATTTATAACTGTGGATGGGGAACTAAAAAGTAATTTATTCAAAAGTTTACAAGGATATGAATTTTCAAGAAGAATACCCTTCAATTCCTTCATACATTCGTCTTTAAACTCTGGATGTGTCAAACTGATCACTCTGTTCTTCATAGTTAGGACTAAGTTAATTTTCATCTTCGTTGGATGGTAAGAATGGTAGTTCAGTAACCTGTTACTGGCACATGGTTTCCTATACCATTTTGTACGTAGAACATTATCTGGATCTCTGCATACTCGCATATCTAGGAAAGGTAAACTATTGTTACCTTCCTCCTCAGCTGTAAATTGTAAGTGTTCGTTGAAACTGTTGAAAATTGTTAACGCTTCCTCAGTTCTACCACGAGGAACAGACAGGATCAAATCATCTACATATCGTTTAATGAAAGGAATATTAAAAGGGATTCTATCTTTGACTTCCATGATTAAGTCATCTAACACAAAATTTACTAGAATTGGGGAAATGGTTGAACCCATTGGGGTACCAAAAATTTGTTTGTAAAAGGTGTCCTGAAAAACTAGGACGTTCGAGTCAAAAATATATTCTAAAATAGACTTAAAATTTGGGAAATCAAGATTACAATGTTGAGAAATGACATTCCAATGGTTCTGCAAGCTATTGATTATCACGTTTAATGGTAAGTTAGTAAAAAGAGAGACTACATCAAAACTCACCAATACATAGTCCTCTGGAAGTTTATAGTTATTAATGAAATTGCTAAAAGTTGAAGAGTCTTTCACATAAAAGTCGTTGTCAGTATCATATGACATGGACAAAATATTAGCCAGCCATTTAGCGAGTTTGCTGTTAGGTGAATTTATTGACGACACTATGGGTCTCATGGACAGTTCAGGTTTGTGCACTTTAGGTAAAGTGTAAAATCTAGGAGTTACTGCATTATACATGGTCAGTTTTTTGGCTGCAACCTCATCCACCATTTTATCCTTTTTAATCCTAGAAACTATTTTGTTTGCTTTTTGTTGTAAAGTGCTAACTGGATTGTTATTTAATTTTTTATAATATTTAGTGTCACTAAGTAATTCAGCACTTTTAGTGTCATAATCATCTTTGAACATTATCACAGTCACATTGCCTTTGTCACTTCTTACTACATAGATTTCAGGATGTTGTTTCAAAAAAGATTTACATAGGTCAAAAGTTTTTCTTAAGAAATGGTAATTATTTGAATTTTTATGAAGAAAATTTGTTATGATGTTTGTACATTGAGCACGATAAATATCTTGGACATTTTTGTCCATGTTGAACAGTATATTTTCCAAATCAGCAAGAAGGTTAGAAAGTTTTATTTCTTTTGTTAAAGGACAAATTCCAAATTTTGGACCCAGAGCCAGAAAACGTTTAATATCCGGAGGTATTTCAACATTTGTGAGGTTCTTTATCCATTTTTCCTGTATTTTAATTGAAAGAAATTCATTGTTTTGAAGGCTATCAAATTTGTTTCTGTTTCTTTGTTTAATTTTGTGAAATAAAGTGTTATATTTAATTGTGAGTCTACGTTCATATTCTTCAAAAGTGGTGGCCGGCAAAGTGGCTGATAATATTCGCTTTAGGTCATTTAAAACCCTTTCTAGATTAGTGATTTCACTGAAAGTGATTTTAATTTCTAAGTTTAAAATATTTTTCCTCAACCTGTGATTGAAGCTCTGCACTGATCGTCCTGTTACTCCTCCACGGTGATGTAGTAATGTTGTCACGTTACCTATGCCATTGATTACGTGATTTGGAAATATGTGGTGCCTTCGACACTTCAGCAAGAACAGTCTTCTGTTTCTCATCGATGCCAACTTGGTGTTCGTTTTTGCCCATGTTTTCATGTGTGCAACTGTTTGTAGACCAAACTGCTGTCGGATGTTAGTGAAGAACCCCATTTCTAGAAGTTATAAAGCGAAGGGTAGTCTTGACTGACTAGTTAAGGAGAAATACGGAATGTTGTTTGGGGATGCAGTCAAATTACTGGGCTGTTGTTTAAAGAATACTCTTTGTTATCTGGTCGAGCTTTCGAGAATGTTTATTCCCTTTATCAAGACATCTACAAAATTTTAATCATTATAAAACAGTTGTAAAACATTAAGAAAGTGTACTTACTAACGTGAGGTTATAGTAAGAAGTCAGACGTAAAATGAGACACAGGGAACTGATACTTTTCCTCATTCGAAAAAGAGTCACACATTGCATTCAACATTACATATATATGTATAAAAACTTATATTAATTAAATTTTTGGAAAATTAAAATTTCACCGGCACGTGCTCGGAGGTGGTTACCAAAGGAAAGGAAAAATTTGAAAATTGATAATTGACATTGACATATGAAAAGACATTTGAAGTTTTAAATTTTGAAAATTGACAGAGACAAGCCAGGCTTACCAAAAGGTACACCAACAAAACATGACCAAAATCATAAAACAAAGTGTAAAAATTGAATTAAGTGTAAAAATTGAAAATGAGTACAGTGCTGCCACTCTCTCCCAACTGACGTGAGTAGTTTTCGACAGCCCCAGCACTGCGCCCAAAAATTCAAGAACTCTACCTGTTATTTTGGGGAACTGGAGGAATCAGCTCCAATTTAAGAATATAGTTATAAATGTTACTAAGGTTGTTAAGATCAGTCTTTTTGTTCATGTTGTTGGTGCTCCTATTGATAAAGAACATTTCTTTAAACAAACGTTTCTGCAGATTGCCTTCAGTACACAAAACTTTCACTTCCTCATAGTTCATTGTATGTTTTGCGTTAATTACATGTTCAGCAAGAGCACAGGTGGCTTTCTTAGTGTTACAATCACTTTTGTGTGACGTTAAGCGTCCGGATAGATTTCTAGAGGTCTGTCCAATATATGTCCTGCCACATGTATGACAAGGAATTTCATATACCACATTCGACTTCTCTACCGTTTTCAAAGGAGTTTTAATTTTGGAAAACAGACTATTAGTAGTGGTAACTATGTATTGAGCAAATTTGATATTCTCACTCTTAAACACGTTAAGAAGCTTAGGTGTTAGAGATTGAAAATATGGTAGTGAACTGAAAAACAGAGCATTGGGATGTCCCTCTCCACTATTTGAAGCATTTACATTATTATTCAAAATATTATTATTTGAGGAAATATTCAATAAATTTTGAGAAATATTTATAACTGTGGATGGGGAACTAAAAAGTAATTTATTCAAAAGTTTACAAGGATATGAATTTTCAAGAAGAATACCCTTCAATTCCTTCATACATTCGTCTTTAAACTCTGGATGTGTCAAACTGATCACTCTGTTCTTCATAGTTAGGACTAAGTTAATTTTCATCTTCGTTGGATGGTAAGAATGGTAGTTCAGTAACCTGTTACTGGCACATGGTTTCCTATACCATTTTGTACGTAGAACATTATCTGGATCTCTGCATACTCGCATATCTAGGAAAGGTAAACTATTGTTACCTTCCTCCTCAGCTGTAAATTGTAAGTGTTCGTTGAAACTGTTGAAAATTGTTAACGCTTCCTCAGTTCTACCACGAGGAACAGACAGGATCAAATCATCTACATATCGTTTAATGAAAGGAATATTAAAAGGGATTCTATCTTTGACTTCCATGATTAAGTCATCTAACACAAAATTTACTAGAATTGGGGAAATGGTTGAACCCATTGGGGTACCAAAAATTTGTTTGTAAAAGGTGTCCTGAAAAACTAGGACGTTCGAGTCAAAAATATATTCTAAAATAGACTTAAAATTTGGGAAATCAAGATTACAATGTTGAGAAATGACATTCCAATGGTTCTGCAAGCTATTGATTATCACGTTTAATGGTAAGTTAGTAAAAAGAGAGACTACATCAAAACTCACCAATACATAGTCCTCTGGAAGTTTATAGTTATTAATGAAATTGCTAAAAGTTGAAGAGTCTTTCACATAAAAGTCGTTGTCAGTATCATATGACATGGACAAAATATTAGCCAGCCATTTAGCGAGTTTGCTGTTAGGTGAATTTATTGACGACACTATGGGTCTCATGGACAGTTCAGGTTTGTGCACTTTAGGTAAAGTGTAAAATCTAGGAGTTACTGCATTATACATGGTCAGTTTTTTGGCTGCAACCTCATCCACCATTTTATCCTTTTTAATCCTAGAAACTATTTTGTTTGCTTTTTGTTGTAAAGTGCTAACTGGATTGTTATTTAATTTTTTATAATATTTAGTGTCACTAAGTAATTCAGCACTTTTAGTGTCATAATCATCTTTGAACATTATCACAGTCACATTGCCTTTGTCACTTCTTACTACATAGATTTCAGGATGTTGTTTCAAAAAAGATTTACATAGGTCAAAAGTTTTTCTTAAGAAATGGTAATTATTTGAATTTTTATGAAGAAAATTTGTTATGATGTTTGTACATTGAGCACGATAAATATCTTGGACATTTTTGTCCATGTTGAACAGTATATTTTCCAAATCAGCAAGAAGGTTAGAAAGTTTTATTTCTTTTGTTAAAGGACAAATTCCAAATTTTGGACCCAGAGCCAGAAAACGTTTAATATCCGGAGGTATTTCAACATTTGTGAGGTTCTTTATCCATTTTTCCTGTATTTTAATTGAAAGAAATTCATTGTTTTGAAGGCTATCAAATTTGTTTCTGTTTCTTTGTTTAATTTTGTGAAATAAAGTGTTATATTTAATTGTGAGTCTACGTTCATATTCTTCAAAAGTGGTGGCCGGCAAAGTGGCTGATAATATTCGCTTTAGGTCATTTAAAACCCTTTCTAGATTAGTGATTTCACTGAAAGTGATTTTAATTTCTAAGTTTAAAATATTTTTCCTCAACCTGTGATTGAAGCTCTGCACTGATCGTCCTGTTACTCCTCCACGGTGATGTAGTAATGTTGTCACGTTACCTATGCCATTGATTACGTGATTTGGAAATATGTGGTGCCTTCGACACTTCAGCAAGAACAGTCTTCTGTTTCTCATCGATGCCAACTTGGTGTTCGTTTTTGCCCATGTTTTCATGTGTGCAACTGTTTGTAGACCAAACTGCTGTCGGATGTTAGTGAAGAACCCCATTTCTAGAAGTTATAAAGCGAAGGGTAGTTTTGACTGACTAGTTAAGGAGAAATACGGAATGTTGTTTGGGGATGCAGTCAAATTACTGGGCTGTTGTTTAAAGAATACTCTTTGTTATCTGGTCGAGCTTTCGAGAATGTTTATTCCCTTTATCAAGACATCTACAAAATTTTAATCATTATAAAACAGTTGTAAAACATTAAGAAAGTGTACTTACTAACGTGAGGTTATAGTAAGAAGTCAGACGTAAAATGAGACACAGAGAACTGATACTTTTCCTCATTCGAAAAAGAGTCACACATTGCATTCAACATTACATATATATGTATAAAAACTTATATTAATTAAATTTTTGGAAAATTAAAATTTCACCGGCACGTGCTCGGAGGTGGTTACCAAAGGAAAGGAAAAATTTGAAAATTGATAATTGACATTGACATATGAAAAGACATTTGAAGTTTTAAATTTTGAAAATTGACAGAGACAAGCCAGGCTTACCAAAAGGTACACCAACAAAACATGACCAAAATCATAAAACAAAGTGTAAAAATTGAATTAAGTGTAAAAATTGAAAATGAGTACAGTGCTGCCACTCTCTCCCAACTGACGTGAGTAGTTTTCGACAGCCCCAGCACTGCGCCCAAAAATTCAAGAACTCTACCTGTTATTTTGGGGAACTGGAGGAATCAGCTCCAATTTAAGAATATAGTTATAAATGTTACTAAGGTTGTTAAGATCAGTCTTTTTGTTCATGTTGTTGGTGCTCCTATTGATAAAGAACATTTCTTTAAACAAACGTTTCTGCAGATTGCCTTCAGTACACAAAACTTTCACTTCCTCATAGTTCATTGTATGTTTTGCGTTAATTACATGTTCAGCAAGAGCACAGGTGGCTTTCTTAGTGTTACAATCACTTTTGTGTGACGTTAAGCGTCCGGATAGATTTCTAGAGGTCTGTCCAATATATGTCCTGCCACATGTATGACAAGGAATTTCATATACCACATTCGACTTCTCTACCGTTTTCAAAGGAGTTTTAATTTTGGAAAACAGACTATTAGTAGTGGTAACTATGTATTGAGCAAATTTGATATTCTCACTCTTAAACACGTTAAGAAGCTTAGGTGTTAGAGATTGAAAATATGGTAGTGAACTGAAAAACAGAGCATTGGGATGTCCCTCTCCACTATTTGAAGCATTTACATTATTATTCAAAATATTATTATTTGAGGAAATATTCAATAAATTTTGAGAAATATTTATAACTGTGGATGGGGAACTAAAAATTAATTTATTCAAAAGTTTACAAGGATATGAATTTTCAAGAAGAATACCCTTCAATTCCTTCATACATTCGTCTTTAAACTCTGGATGTGTCAAACTGATCACTCTGTTCTTCATAGTTAGGACTAAGTTAATTTTCATCTTCGTTGGATGGTAAGAATGGTAGTTCAGTAACCTGTTACTGGCACATGGTTTCCTATACCATTTTGTACGTAGAACATTATCTGGATCTCTGCATACTCGCATATCTAGGAAAGGTAAACTATTGTTACCTTCCTCCTCAGCTGTAAATTGTAAGTGTTCGTTGAAACTGTTGAAAATTGTTAACGCTTCCTCAGTTCTACCACGAGGAACAGACAGGATCAAATCATCTACATATCGTTTAATGAAAGGAATATTAAAAGGGATTCTATCTTTGACTTCCATGATTAAGTCATCTAACACAAAATTTACTAGAATTGGGGAAATGGTTGAACCCATTGGGGTACCAAAAATTTGTTTGTAAAAGGTGTCCTGAAAAACTAGGACGTTCGAGTCAAAAATATATTCTAAAATAGACTTAAAATTTGGGAAATCAAGATTACAATGTTGAGAAATGACATTCCAATGGTTCTGCAAGCTATTGATTATCACGTTTAATGGTAAGTTAGTAAAAAGAGAGACTACATCAAAACTCACCAATACATAGTCCTCTGGAAGTTTATAGTTATTAATGAAATTGCTAAAAGTTGAAGAGTCTTTCACATAAAAGTCGTTGTCAGTATCATATGACATGGACAAAATATTAGCCAGCCATTTAGCGAGTTTGCTGTTAGGTGAATTTATTGACGACACTATGGGTCTCATGGACAGTTCAGGTTTGTGCACTTTAGGTAAAGTGTAAAATCTAGGAGTTACTGCATTATACATGGTCAGTTTTTTGGCTGCAACCTCATCCACCATTTTATCCTTTTTAATCCTAGAAACTATTTTGTTTGCTTTTTGTTGTAAAGTGCTAACTGGATTGTTATTTAATTTTTTATAATATTTAGTGTCACTAAGTAATTCAGCACTTTTAGTGTCATAATCATCTTTGAACATTATCACAGTCACATTGCCTTTGTCACTTCTTACTACATAGATTTCAGGATGTTGTTTCAAAAAAGATTTACATAGGTCAAAAGTTTTTCTTAAGAAATGGTAATTATTTGAATTTTTATGAAGAAAATTTGTTATGATGTTTGTACATTGAGCACGATAAATATCTTGGACATTTTTGTCCATGTTGAACAGTATATTTTCCAAATCAGCAAGAAGGTTAGAAAGTTTTATTTCTTTTGTTAAAGGACAAATTCCAAATTTTGGACCCAGAGCCAGAAAACGTTTAATATCCGGAGGTATTTCAACATTTGTGAGGTTCTTTATCCATTTTTCCTGTATTTTAATTGAAAGAAATTCATTGTTTTGAAGGCTATCAAATTTGTTTCTGTTTCTTTGTTTAATTTTGTGAAATAAAGTGTTATATTTAATTGTGAGTCTACGTTCATATTCTTCAAAAGTGGTGGCCGGCAAAGTGGCTGATAATATTCGCTTTAGGTCATTTAAAACCCTTTCTAGATTAGTGATTTCACTGAAAGTGATTTTAATTTCTAAGTTTAAAATATTTTTCCTCAACCTGTGATTGAAGCTCTGCACTGATCGTCCTGTTACTCCTCCACGGTGATGTAGTAATGTTGTCACGTTACCTATGCCATTGATTACGTGATTTGGAAATATGTGGTGCCTTCGACACTTCAGCAAGAACAGTCTTCTGTTTCTCATCGATGCCAACTTGGTGTTCGTTTTTGCCCATGTTTTCATGTGTGCAACTGTTTGTAGACCAAACTGCTGTCGGATGTTAGTGAAGAACCCCATTTCTAGAAGTTATAAAGCGAAGGGTAGTTTTGACTGACTAGTTAAGGAGAAATACGGAATGTTGTTTGGGGATGCAGTCAAATTACTGGGCTGTTGTTTAAAGAATACTCTTTGTTATCTGGTCGAGCTTTCGAGAATGTTTATTCCCTTTATCAAGACATCTACAAAATTTTAATCATTATAAAACAGTTGTAAAACATTAAGAAAGTGTACTTACTAACGTGAGGTTATAGTAAGAAGTCAGACGTAAAATGAGACACAGAGAACTGATACTTTTCCTCATTCGAAAAAGAGTCACACATTGCATTCAACATTACATATATATGTATAAAAACTTATATTAATTAAATTTTTGGAAAATTAAAATTTCACCGGCACGTGCTCGGAGGTGGTTACCAAAGGAAAGGAAAAATTTGAAAATTGATAATTGACATTGACATATGAAAAGACATTTGAAGTTTTAAATTTTGAAAATTGACAGAGACAAGCCAGGCTTACCAAAAGGTACACCAACAAAACATGACCAAAATCATAAAACAAAGTGTAAAAATTGAATTAAGTGTAAAAATTGAAAATGAGTACAGTGCTGCCACTCTCTCCCAACTGACGTGAGTAGTTTTCGACAGCCCCAGCACTGCGCCCAAAAATTCAAGAACTCTACCTGTTATTTTGGGGAACTGGAGGAATCAGCTCCAATTTAAGAATATAGTTATAAATGTTACTAAGGTTGTTAAGATCAGTCTTTTTGTTCATGTTGTTGGTGCTCCTATTGATAAAGAACATTTCTTTAAACAAACGTTTCTGCAGATTGCCTTCAGTACACAAAACTTTCACTTCCTCATAGTTCATTGTATGTTTTGCGTTAATTACATGTTCAGCAAGAGCACAGGTGGCTTTCTTAGTGTTACAATCACTTTTGTGTGACGTTAAGCGTCCGGATAGATTTCTAGAGGTCTGTCCAATATATGTCCTGCCACATGTATGACAAGGAATTTCATATACCACATTCGACTTCTCTACCGTTTTCAAAGGAGTTTTAATTTTGGAAAACAGACTATTAGTAGTGGTAACTATGTATTGAGCAAATTTGATATTCTCACTCTTAAACACGTTAAGAAGCTTAGGTGTTAGAGATTGAAAATATGGTAGTGAACTGAAAAACAGAGCATTGGGATGTCCCTCTCCACTATTTGAAGCATTTACATTATTATTCAAAATATTATTATTTGAGGAAATATTCAATAAATTTTGAGAAATATTTATAACTGTGGATGGGGAACTAAAAATTAATTTATTCAAAAGTTTACAAGGATATGAATTTTCAAGAAGAATACCCTTCAATTCCTTCATACATTCGTCTTTAAACTCTGGATGTGTCAAACTGATCACTCTGTTCTTCATAGTTAGGACTAAGTTAATTTTCATCTTCGTTGGATGGTAAGAATGGTAGTTCAGTAACCTGTTACTGGCACATGGTTTCCTATACCATTTTGTACGTAGAACATTATCTGGATCTCTGCATACTCGCATATCTAGGAAAGGTAAACTATTGTTACCTTCCTCCTCAGCTGTAAATTGTAAGTGTTCGTTGAAACTGTTGAAAATTGTTAACGCTTCCTCAGTTCTACCACGAGGAACAGACAGGATCAAATCATCTACATATCGTTTAATGAAAGGAATATTAAAAGGGATTCTATCTTTGACTTCCATGATTAAGTCATCTAACACAAAATTTACTAGAATTGGGGAAATGGTTGAACCCATTGGGGTACCAAAAATTTGTTTGTAAAAGGTGTCCTGAAAAACTAGGACGTTCGAGTCAAAAATATATTCTAAAATAGACTTAAAATTTGGGAAATCAAGATTACAATGTTGAGAAATGACATTCCAATGGTTCTGCAAGCTATTGATTATCACGTTTAATGGTAAGTTAGTAAAAAGAGAGACTACATCAAAACTCACCAATACATAGTCCTCTGGAAGTTTATAGTTATTAATGAAATTGCTAAAAGTTGAAGAGTCTTTCACATAAAAGTCGTTGTCAGTATCATATGACATGGACAAAATATTAGCCAGCCATTTAGCGAGTTTGCTGTTAGGTGAATTTATTGACGACACTATGGGTCTCATGGACAGTTCAGGTTTGTGCACTTTAGGTAAAGTGTAAAATCTAGGAGTTACTGCATTATACATGGTCAGTTTTTTGGCTGCAACCTCATCCACCATTTTATCCTTTTTAATCCTAGAAACTATTTTGTTTGCTTTTTGTTGTAAAGTGCTAACTGGATTGTTATTTAATTTTTTATAATATTTAGTGTCACTAAGTAATTCAGCACTTTTAGTGTCATAATCATCTTTGAACATTATCACAGTCACATTGCCTTTGTCACTTCTTACTACATAGATTTCAGGATGTTGTTTCAAAAAAGATTTACATAGGTCAAAAGTTTTTCTTAAGAAATGGTAATTATTTGAATTTTTATGAAGAAAATTTGTTATGATGTTTGTACATTGAGCACGATAAATATCTTGGACATTTTTGTCCATGTTGAACAGTATATTTTCCAAATCAGCAAGAAGGTTAGAAAGTTTTATTTCTTTTGTTAAAGGACAAATTCCAAATTTTGGACCCAGAGCCAGAAAACGTTTAATATCCGGAGGTATTTCAACATTTGTGAGGTTCTTTATCCATTTTTCCTGTATTTTAATTGAAAGAAATTCATTGTTTTGAAGGCTATCAAATTTGTTTCTGTTTCTTTGTTTAATTTTGTGAAATAAAGTGTTATATTTAATTGTGAGTCTACGTTCATATTCTTCAAAAGTGGTGGCCGGCAAAGTGGCTGATAATATTCGCTTTAGGTCATTTAAAACCCTTTCTAGATTAGTGATTTCACTGAAAGTGATTTTAATTTCTAAGTTTAAAATATTTTTCCTCAACCTGTGATTGAAGCTCTGCACTGATCGTCCTGTTACTCCTCCACGGTGATGTAGTAATGTTGTCACGTTACCTATGCCATTGATTACGTGATTTGGAAATATGTGGTGCCTTCGACACTTCAGCAAGAACAGTCTTCTGTTTCTCATCGATGCCAACTTGGTGTTCGTTTTTGCCCATGTTTTCATGTGTGCAACTGTTTGTAGACCAAACTGCTGTCGGATGTTAGTGAAGAACCCCATTTCTAGAAGTTATAAAGCGAAGGGTAGTCTTGACTGACTAGTTAAGGAGAAATACGGAATGTTGTTTGGGGATGCAGTCAAATTACTGGGCTGTTGTTTAAAGAATACTCTTTGTTATCTGGTCGAGCTTTCGAGAATGTTTATTCCCTTTATCAAGACATCTACAAAATTTTAATCATTATAAAACAGTTGTAAAACATTAAGAAAGTGTACTTACTAACGTGAGGTTATAGTAAGAAGTCAGACGTAAAATGAGACACAGAGAACTGATACTTTTCCTCATTCGAAAAAGAGTCACACATTGCATTCAACATTACATATATATGTATAAAAACTTATATTAATTAAATTTTTGGAAAATTAAAATTTCACCGGCACGTGCTCGGAGGTGGTTACCAAAGGAAAGGAAAAATTTGAAAATTGATAATTGACATTGACATATGAAAAGACATTTGAAGTTTTAAATTTTGAAAATTGACAGAGACAAGCCAGGCTTACCAAAAGGTACACCAACAAAACATGACCAAAATCATAAAACAAAATATATATATATATCATGAAAAATTATAATAATGATTCGTTGAAAGGGTCAACAACCCAGAGTAAACAAATTTTGCTCCCTTCTTGCCAACATAAAGTGTGACATATTTGAAGTGGAAGCACCCCACTGGAACATATGTTTTTCAGCTGAATGTTTTTTTTTTTCGTTCGATGAATATATGAAGATTCTATCAGAACGCTATATATATATATATATATATATATATATATATATATATCATGAAAAATTATAATAATGATTCGTTGAAAGGGTCAACAACCCAGAGTAAACAAATTTTGCTCCCTTCTTGCCAACATAAAGTGTGACCCATTTGAAGTGGAAGCACCCCACTGGAACATATGTTTTTCAGCTGAATGTTTTTTTTTTCGTTCGATGAATATATGAAGATTCTATCAGAACGCTAAATTTCATGAATCAGTCCTAGTTTTTAGTGCTAACTTTGTCAACTTTTCAATGTCAAAAATCGTGAAAAATTAGGAGCTGTTTTTTTATAGAAATCTGACCACCCCACTGGATCCACGTGGTTTTCGAATGATCCTAGAATCATTTCAGAATTGATCAATCATAAAGAAAGTTTTATCAAAAAGAAATTTTGAAAATAAGCCATATTTGGTGATTACACCAATTCAATTTCGAATATTCTATAAAAAATTTGACTACTCGACTGGATTATGTTTTGGTCCATGATTTTATCAGAATCTGTTCATCAATAAAAAACTTATGAGTGAACAGTGTTATAAATTAGAAAATATGTCGCCTGTTGGAGAAGTGAAAATAGTGTGACTACACAACAATAATTACCAAAATAAAATTTCTGGAGAATTGACGAAAAACAGTTTCTCATCATCATCACTGTAAACAACATGAACGGAAATGATATAGAATCAGAACACCAAAACTCTATTCAAGCCAAACGATTCCATCATATCGCCTGAGAACATTGGGGGGCCTGTAGATATCAGGACTGTGTGAACGATCTACTTGAATATATATAATTTTCGAAGAATCTGCGTATCTGTGCGAATCACTCAACCTCGACCCATTCCGGGTGAGCTAGCCCTCATCCTAGTTATCCTTGCTTCAACTTCTGGTGCAAAGGTAATAGATGTTACAAATCCTGCTGAGTCCAGTGGTGGTGTGAAAAATCTGATGAAATTTTCAAAATTGACTTTTTGTAAAGAATAAATTATTATTAATTTTCAAATTCGATCACCTTATAATCGTTTTCATGTCTAACCGAATTTTAATCAATTCTGACATGAAAAGTTTTTAGGATAGGCCCTGGAAACGAAGATTCATAAGTGAAATTTGGTGTTCTAGTGTCTAACAAAAGTTATTGGTATACTGAAGCCGCGCAATTGTTTTTCGCGTTACAAGAGAGAGATTATGGCCAAGGCCGCTCCGGCCGAGGCAAGATAATCTCGAGGTCGCGAAAAAATTTTCGGCCAAAGTATACACAATATTTTTCGTGCCACCGTGAAATTAATATAATTCCAATGAACATTATGTCGTTTTAAAAAGAAAGCGTTCCAACGCTGGTGTCAATATCATAGTACTTCTATGGAAATGAAATATGAAGCAATACAAACGTTCAGTTTGCCGGCAGTTACTTTGGGCAACGGCCATAAAACATTTTGCTGGCCTTCACCATCGGTAATGGCCGCAAAATATTTTTTGTGGCCTCCGTTGCTGCTGCGAAATTCTTTTTTAGCGTCCGGTTGCACGAAAAAAAATCATACCAATCGGTTGAAAAAATTGATTCAAAAGGGTGCTTTCACTTTGAATATGCCACACTGTGTATCTGCGAAGAGTTTTGATTCAACAGTGGAGATAATCGTCATAAAAGCTAGCAATAATTAAAAAAACATACGTATCATGGTATGTTTACATTGTTCTATCAATGAATACATGCTGGAACAAAAACGGAGTTTTTTGTGTACCTTCCTGTATTCACTACCTACTCCTATTTGATTCGAAATATGAGAGGATATGAATGTTGACTTGCAATCCAATTAAACAGTGTGTTTCCGTAATAGTGATTGCGATTAGTACGTACGTCATTTGTGGTCTTTCAACCATAGATCCAATCGTTTCAGGTATGTGAAAATAATATATTATGCAACGATAATGTAATGATGGTTATTAATACACGAGCATCAATCGGGATACGAATCGAGCCGGAGGTGAGTTTCGTATGGTTGATACGAGTGTATTAATAACCATTACATGAGAGTTACATACGCTATTTTATGTACACCCGAGAGATAGTGAAGAACTACAAATATTATATTCATATTTGTATTGCACACGATAATGCTAATTGAAACAAATTCCTTTGAAAAATTGTACAAAGTTGTAATTAGTGGTATTACTTCGGAAAATAAAACGATGAGAAATGAAGAGAAGATCAAAAATAAAAAAATTAAATCACGAGGCCGGAATCGAACCCATGTCTCTGCCAAGTACTTCTACTAGCTACCAGTTCCTTAGACCGCTCACCTAGGGAGAGCTCAGTAAATTTGATTGAAAAAATAAAGAAATAAATCATGCATTCGTCAAATGGAAAATTCAATCATTCGAACTTTATTTCTGCCGGTGAAGGTGTCGAAGGTGATTCTCCCATATCGCTGGTATCAGACATTTTGTTATGATTATCGAAATTTGGCTATATTCTTCAAAAACTCAATACCTATACCAATTCTGACTTGACAAACGTCAAATGCAAAGCATGCACCTCATGCTTGATTGAAAAATAATGGGTTTCTATTGGTTGAAAATCTGTATCGTAATGAAAAATCTGTATCGTAATGGATTTCATTATAAAACGGGTTGTGGGCATATAAGTGTATTATTAGAGTACGGGTGTAGATAAAGTATATAACGTAACGAGAAGGATAATCAGCCTATTACGCACGAGCGAAAATTGCGACAATAATTCACGAGTGCACCAATCTAGCCTTATTCTCGAGTTGCGTACTCTACTTTTTCTACTTCCACCATGCTTGTGCTTCTTCTGCTGGTGTAGCACAAATTTCTTCGTTATCCCTCATTATCACACTGGATGACAGCAAGTATGTGAAACAATTTGCGATAGAAAATAAGATCGCAGCGCTAGCGCGGAGAAACGCGGAACTGTCCATGGTTAGATTGTCATGTTTACATTTGCATGTGTATATATGGAGCTTCGATGTTCTCGTGTTCCTTTTGTTCGTGAAATTTTCAATTTCTTATTAGTTTCTGACTGAGAAGTGACTTAATCGACAATGAATACTTAAAGAACATTTCATTGAACTAATTCAAAGGTTAAAGCAAATAGTCATGGGTATGCTTGAAGACTGGCTTTAAATCAGATATTCTAAAAATGAACAATTTGTTCAGGCCAGCCTCAACTCACCTACACTGTAGGTTGACGGACTAACACCTATTAGAAAACAACTACCCCCCTGGCTAATACCACGAAGGGCATTGGATTACATCCAACAGGTGTTACTGCGGGATTCTTCACAGAAGAAATTCCACATATGCTCTTGGCGACACAACTACGCGAATTGATTTTCGATTATTGGGACGGGACACACTCGCAAGTGTGTGCATATGTGGAATTTCTTCTGTGAAGAATCCCGCAGTAACACCTGCTGGATGTAATCCAATGCCCTTCATGGTATTAGCCAGGGGAGTAGTTGTTTTCTAATAGGTGTTAGTCCGTCAACCTACAGTGTAGGTGAGTTGAGGCTGGCCTGAACAAATTGTTCATTTTTAGAATATTTAATTCGAAGGTTTTTCATTATCAAAACATTGTAAAATTCGGAAGATTTGTGAGTTTCTGCTATCAAGTCGGGTTAACTGAACGAATATGGCATAACTTAATGACTAATGCACATCTGAAATAATTGAAAATTACATCTCTCAGTTGGAAGAATTTACTTCGATCACCTAAGTATGAAATGTATTCAATGTATTCAAGCCCGAAGAAAAGTAGTTATACTGATGATAAAGTATTACAAGTCGCAAATTACAGCTGGTAGATGTGATTTTCCCAATTAGAATTATGCATTACAATTAGAATTATTCATTATCACCCAAACCGTAGAGATTGTATCAAAGATCAAGTAGATCCAGAACTAGAAAACAAGAAAAAGTAAATATAGATAAGCTTAAAATGAATGAAAAGCAGCAAACCTTCTACTTATTCCACTGGAATATCCACAAACTTCTTGAAAATCTCCAGAAACGCCATTAAAGCTTGAACACACAAAAATCCTTAAAAATCCAAAATGACTGAAGAGTCAATACAACAGCCCCATATGAACACATGCAAACTAGAGTATGGCGATCTAACCCTTGAGTGTTCTCGCAAAAGTCGATAGGGAGCGTTTCGCTTATTTTCTATCGCGAATTGCTTCTTGAATACTACTACATACAGTATCAATCCACAAACTGTTGAACACAAATTTCCGAAAAATATCATCATCAATATAATTTTTGAAAAATTTTTAAAGAAATATTCGCTGAATTTGGTTTTTGGGCAATTGAATGTAGTATTGAGATCAAATTTATCAGGTGAAATGTTATATCCCATCATTTGAACAAAAAATCAATTCTGGGAGCGTGTATTCTAAATGAACCATAACCTAACAGCTGTCAAATGCGTAATGAACGGTATAACAAAAAGGAAGAAGAAAAATATGCCATTTACTCAACATTCTTCCTCCCCTCTGATCATTGCCCATCATCCACAAGGATCACTAATATTTGATATATTCACAAGGGTTTTCAGTTGTTATAAGTTCAACTCAGTGAAGCGGAAGTTGAAGCCAGCTTTCCTTCACTAGACATCCAAGAAGACATTATTGAAGTAAGTTTCTGGTTAGACGTTTTCAGAAACTTTTTTCCTCTCAACAATCTTTTGAAATATTATACTGGAATCAGAACCAAAAAAATATAGGAATCCAGACGTTTGAATTTTTTACCAACTTTTGAGGTCGTAACATGACGATTCCACCCCTTGCAGGATCACCATTTTAATATCATAGATGATTAAAATTATTTTCGATTTTCTGGAACACGCCAAATATTTGTCCTGAAATGAAACTTTTCGATTATATGTTGGTGAAAAATGCATAAATTCCTGGTAATTGAACCATTTCCACAAATAAAATAAATTATCAGTATACTTTATTATTGTGTATGTAGTTGTACGTATTTCATGCTGTAAAATCCTAATTTTGTTTGTTTTCGTATCTTTGTTGACTGTTATGCATATATCTCCAACATTTTCAACACGGAGAAACTAATGTTTGCGCCCTGATGATGGATTTGTCTGGAACGTTGATAAAAACTGAAATGTTAATATACGAAACAATTTTTTGATGCCTTGACTCAGTTCCATTTCATTATTTTGTCGTATACCTCACAACAATTTAGCACTCTTCCATTTGAGCATTCTACATATCGATAGATCAGAGGTTGATTGTTACATTATACTGAACTATTCATTTTTCTTAAATGATGGGAGTTCGAAATTCACCTACCATATTTCCAATATATGCTGTGCTATAGCTGATACAATTCAAAAAATGTTGCACGTTATCATGAGTGAGGTTGAATTTTGAAGTACACTATAGCCAGATTGTTAGAGAAATGTGGAATTTTGGATATGGATCTAAGTGACGTGTTGAATATGAAACAAGGAAAATCGATAATTTCCACAAACTGTTTTGTTAACAGGTACGTGTATATCATTCATTGAACTATGAAAGCTCATCCATGAAAAAGTTCTCTGCTAGTTTTCCAATTGAAATATGGAAGCTCATCCATGGAAGAGTTCTTTGCTAGATTTCCAATAGGAAACTTAGTTGTATGTAAAACTGTTCAGAAAAATCGCGATTTTTTTCTTTATGAACTGCAAATACCCACTGCGTTCCTACATAGTATTAATATTGTTACACATAACACCTATATCCAGTACTGCAGTATTTGAGCCTTTTGGTGGTTTGTGCGCTTTGTTATCTTCAATCTTTTGAGAAATCGCACTGACAATATACACTATACATACTGGACAATTTTGCTCTCTAACAGCTGTTAGGGAAAGCGAAGGAACATTATTATCCCGCTCTCCTTCGAAATAACTAATATAAGATGTCACCAACTCTTGGCAGTGATAGTTTTTCAACTCTTTCGGCATTTCCACGAAGAGTCTGGGACTGATACTTTCTATAGAAGCATCGAATGATTAGTTTTTGATCACATTTATCCTATTTGCCGAAAAGGCCCAAACCACTTTTGTGTGGAAAAAGTCAATTGATAAATGACAGACTTCAAACAGATTGCGGGAACATCGAGAGTGATTCCAACCAAATGACAAAGAATCACAGTTGCCAAAATTGAAATTGAATTGAAATGTACTAATGCGTTGATTTAAATGTCGTCATCGATTACGCGCAAAATTTTCTAAATTGTATTTACTATATATCACTATCAATTTGATTCATAGGAATCGGGCCATATTGACCATTCTGCATTATGATTGCGTTTTCCATGACTGCAAATTTTCCACCGAGATGCACCTGTCTTCATCCGTTTGACAACGGTACCCCAATAGAATTGCTGCAAATCTAGGCGCAACCCATCCGTTCAATTTCCTCTATTGAAACGTATATTTGAGCCCATTCATGTGCGAGGAATTCGATTTGATATCCACTTCCACGGCATAGTATGATTTCATCGGAGCCGTCGGGGTTTCCCACGACGCGATATGAACTAAGTTTTTATTCAATAAGAAATTCTCTTTCCGACAAGAGCGGGATTGATTGAGTGCTTGAAAATGCGGATATGAAGGGTCGGGTTCCCTCTAGCTATTCATGTAACAACCGATGTGATGGCGGAAGTGTACCGTGAAGGGATGAAAATACAGGGATGCTGTATCAGTGGTTGGTTCCCTATGTCTTCCCAACGAAATTGCTTGAAAACCATAACTTATAACATGAAAAGTCGTGAGCCCATATTACCTATATCTGACATTCCTGATTTTGGACAATCTCAAATCCCTCCGAGAGGCGCACCTCATGTATCTGGTAATGTAACACGTACCATGATGCTTGGATCACTGGAAAAAGCTAAAATAATTTCGAACCCAAGTATTGTATGATATCGAAGTGGGAAATCACTTCAGACATACACCCTACAAATTGTTTTTTCATATTTCAAGCGATCTTCAAAATCGTCTTCATACTGTTGTTAAGATCATTTCAACGTAAGTGTGCTCAGTGTCAGAAGTAAGTTTTGTAATAGCTATTCAGCCCTGTGAAATTCAGTTATATATATATATATATATATATATATATATATATATATATATATATATATATATATATATATATGTATATATATATATATATATATATATATATATATATATATATATGCTCTCTGGAACTACCGGTTGAACCGCGTCCATTCTTGGAAGCATGTTCACTCAGAGCACACCTTTTAGGATGGAGTCTGCAATCGCTTTTATGTGAAGAAATGCGATCTTTCAACAGTCTTCCTGTCTGTCCGATATACTCAGAGTCACAATCATTGCAAGGAATACAGTAAACCTGTTATTGTATTGAGGTCCCAGCGGCTAAGGCCAACTTGTGTCACCACTAGAATTTTTCATTGACATTTGACATTTTCGACAAATGACTTTTGGCGCTTTTATAACCACAAAATTTCATGCCCCTTTTATCTTTTCCACATGGTGTTTGTCGATACACCTTTTCATCAAAGGAAAATAATAGTTTTTGACGTGTTTATGTGTTGTACTGATACGTATCAATGTTTTTGAAATTTTTAACTATGTGTCATCTGACTTTCTCAACCATCTCATGCGACCATCCTCACTAACAATGTAAGTAAGGAAAAAGAAAAATTGTTTATATTTCCACTCATTAACATTATTTTGTAGCTCCCTGATGATGACAATAACCGATGGTCGAAATATTGGACATATATCGTTATAAGAGTACACTTTCGCTTTTGCTGCTATCCCAAATATAATTCCCTAGTTTTGTGTATATATATATATATATATATATATATATATATATATATATATATATATTGATAGGTAGTCTTTGCTGACTAGTTAGGTACAAACTAGTGAATATTGGGAAGTGCAGCACGTCAAAAGAAAACTCTTTTAAGTATGTCCAAGCTTTCGGAAATATATTTCATTCCATCATCAGGGAAACTATAATGAACATTACATGTGAACTCTATACTAGTTAGGTGCATGATTACTTACACTTATGTGAGGATGTATGACTTGTTGGTACAATTCAGCATGATGACATTCATGGTAATGATGATAAGCAATGAGAATGAAGATGAGTAAAATAATCTTGTTTATAAAACGTACACATTAAAATCTTCGTTAAAAATATATAATTAAAATCATGTCGAACATGTGGTCAGACTTAAAATGATAGGTTAACGTCGAAAGTGAATGGACAGATGACAATGTCATATTGTCATGTGTCAGGTCAAAAATTCAATGGTGCCAACTGAGTGTTGGTGCCACTGTTGGTATGTAAGGAAATTATTAAGGTTCGTTAGGAACTCTGTTGAAAATTTTGTTCATGTTGAATTAAATTGGGCGATAATTGTGAAGGAAGTCGAAGTTATGAATTTTATAATGATACCAAAGATTGTTCATTAATGTTGATGGATGCTGAATGCTGATGATGGAATGAAATATATTTCCGAAAGCTTGGACATACTTAAAAGGGTTTTCTTTTGACGTGCTGCACTCCCCAATATATATATATATATATATATATATATATATATATATATATATATATGCGAAGTTGTTATTTTGGGAATGTATCCATTGGTTTGTCGGTATTGAGTTTCGAACTTGAATTTGAATGTGAAGAAGTGTTTTACTATATCTTTCATACATGATTAACGATAATCAACTATCACGTGTTAATGATCTGGGTGTGAAGTTCGATGTAACTTTCGCCCAACACATAAATGAACTTATTGTAAAAGCTTTCAAACGATTGGGTTTTACTTTCAGGTTATGTAAATATTTCAGCTGTGAAACCCTTAAAATAATTTATCTGATGGTATGTCATAATGACAACGTTATATCACTCAATTTTGATGACATAAGGAAGCTAATTATGGGACTAGGTACCATAATGAAATTCTATAAGGAAAACATGTAATGGTTTGATCAAAAAAGTGTATTCAAATGTCTTGATATAAATGCCATCAGATGAAATTTTCTATGTAATACGAATCCTAAACAATCATTATGGCACACGCCGTGTGATAACATTCACGACTTGTACCATAATGATCGCCTTTATGACCCCCCCTTACAACTTAAATAACTATCATTGTTCCGCCTGCATTTGGGGTCCATCTGTTGGGTACAATTACATGGTAAGGTCCGATATTATCATTCCTCTGTTAATCGGCTTGATCGTATTGAAGAAAATTTATTACGATATAGTGCTTTCTATATATATATATATCGCGGTGCCTTCTTAATGACTCATTTGAAGGTACAAAGACGCCCAAGGCTCTACAACTAGGGAGGGGCTTAATACTAGAGATGTTCAAATAGGTATCGGTCATGGTAAACGCACCACAGTAGTTGAGGGTTAATGGATATGTCACATACAACTGGGAAACATGTCTCCGAAAATATCACTAGAAGGAAATGGAACCATTCATCCATATTACATTAAAGTGCACGAATTTATACATGTGCAAATGATTAACAGAACAATTTGAAAAAAAAATTTTCATTTCACATTTCAACACTAGCGACTTGTTGAGTGAAAAGAGCACATGGCCCAGTGTGAGCACAGAGCATGGAACTGCAGGGAAAACATGTTTCCCAGTTTTTATGAATGTTTCTAATAAGAAATGTTTTTTCTGTTTGTGATGGACAAGGATTTTTCATCTGCTGTTTTATATCTAATCTCACATTAGTAAGTTCAATTTTAACATGTTTGAGTGCTATATGTAACAATAAACACTGTTTTTAGATGTCTTGAAAAAGAAAATAAAGATTTTGAAAGCTCGCAATTCAATAAAGAGTTTCACTATATAGGCCAAACTCAAATTATGACTGACCCCAAGGTTAATTTTATTGCATGAGGATTTTCCATATATATACGGTATATATATATATATATATATATATATATATATATGTGTGTTCGGATAGGTTTCCGCGGTCAGTTGTGTGTTGTTGTTGAGTTCGGGTTGAACCGCGTCTGGAGTTTTGTTCTCGACGTTTCGGCTCCGATTTTGGAGCCATTTTCAAGAGGTAAATGTGACTTCACGCTGAGGTCTCAATCTGCCTACTCCCCCCAGGTCTCGTCACGAGTTCTTTCTAAGGTCTCAATCTGCCTACTCCTTAGATCGAACTGAGGTATCGAGGGATGTTGGGTAGGATTTATAGCAGCGGGTGCTACTAAAGGACCGTCGGATGTCTTGGTGGGGACTGGGCATCTGGAAATTAGGGGTTTCCATGCAGTTGGAAGTCTCTGGCCGTCGTCACGTTTATTTAAGCAGGAAGGTTGCTTCTCGATTTCGATGGCCTCGCGAATTATACGAGCTTGTAGTGTTTTTGCTGTGGCGATGGTCTTAGTGTTCGCAAAGTCTATATTGTGTCCTGTCTCTTGATGAAGTTTGGACAGAGCTGAAGATGGGTCTGATTTTCGGACAGCAAGTTGATGTTCGTATACTCTACTTGTCACATGTCTGTTGGTCTGGCCTACATATGTTCTATGGCAATCAGAACGTGGTATTTCATATATACCATACACCACCATACATATATATATATATATATATATATATATATATATATATATAGGTATATTTATATATATATATATATATATATATATATATATATATATATATTCCAATACGTTTTTGAGCTAGGTTTGGTTAATTCAAAACAAAATTTCACACTGCTGAATAGCTAATGCAAAACTTACTTCTGACACTGAGCACACTTACGTTATAATGATCTTAACAACAATATAAAGACGATTTTGGAGATACATTATTCCTTCTTATCATATAACACCATTTTTTTCGAACTTTTGCGTCGCTTGAAATACGAAAAAACAATTTGTGGGGTGTAGGTCTAAACAGATTTCCCACTTCGATATCATACAATACTTGGGTTTGAAAATTTTAAGCTTTTTCCATGAATATACTGATCATGGAAAAAGTAAATACAATATAGTAATTGAAACTGTAACGTTTACGAAAATTTCCGATAACTCATTCACCAGAAATTGAGAACCCTGGTAGTTTAACTATTGTAATAGTAAATATATTAAACATTGGAGTTATCCATGCATGGTGATTATAATGTTTGGTTCAAAACGGTTCAGATGGCTTTCAACCCCTCAGAAGTCAGAGCTTGTGCAAACAATAGATTCACGAGGCCCTACTGTTTGAGGTTTGGATCCCACCACAGCGTTGTTGTTTTTCAACAACGAAAACCGAAATGGAGCTAGATTTCACTGAGGGGGACGCTGTTTATTTACTCATTACAGTAGAATCTTGATTGAGGTTTACGAGCTATCAAGGCAAAAATCCCAGTGGTCAACCAAATGAGGTGTCATTGCTAGAAATTGTGACACAAACTCTAAAATATTAAATGCGATACCTACGAGATGGAAGTGTTCCAGTTCATAGATATGGATGGCATTGTTCGTTTCCGTTACCAGCTGACGAACGTCTATCCCCAGAAGTCGAAACTCGTGCGAGAAATGAATCAACGAGGCCTTACCTTTTAACGTGCGATTACCCAGCACGGTGGCCCGGCGGGGAATCGAACCCCGGTCTTTCGCTTGAAAAAATGGTAGTTACCTGGTTGCCTACTATCGACCCCTAACTTGATTGCTGAAATTCATACACTACCTTGCGTCGAATATCTTTCTAATCAATCCGCTTGGCTCTAGAGAAAACAATAAATCCACTACTGGCAGCAGAGGAACAACTGCACCCTGATTATTATTCATTCGTCGTGCGGATTTCGTGAAACCGCAAGAATATTAAAACTTGCCTATGTATTCGAGCAGGTCGGTATATACATCCGGCAGAGGTGGCCCGAATAAATATAATAAATTTCCCTATTGAAACGTTCCCTTTCAGCTCTGGATGTCTGTGTTCGGGATTCGTAGCCTACAGCAGGAACCGAAGCCGCATCGTGTTCGGAAAACGATCCGGGTAACACGGCTTCGAACGCAAATGTACTCTTTGGAACATGTTGCCACTTGTGGGTGGTTGCGTGTTTGTCGCAGAACGAGAGTTTTCCATCATGCGTCGTTCGCATTCTACGCCGGTTATGATGTGGATTCGCTAATGTATGGTGGAGTTAGTACGTAATGTAGCGAACGGTTTCCATGTGGAACGTACTCGAACGAGAAATCACATTTCATACAAAATGTTTTTGCTTTCGATTTATTAGATGTCTGACAATTACCTATATTTCTTTGTATCCGAAAATTTCAGAGAAAATTTCACACCTCTACTTTTCAACCAATAAAATGCCTCAATTCTCACTAGTTACCATGGCAACTAGAACATTTCTACCAGCTTCAGTGACCTAAAATTATGAAAGGGCGATAGACTGAACTAGTACCCATCACCTGGATCGGTTAATCGTCCCTTATCTAGAGAAGAACAAGATCTGTCTGAATCCGCAGAAGGCAATCAACTTTTCGAGGAAGTTCACAAACTTGAAAATCTTCGGAAAGTTGAGAGTCAGAGATAGACGAGTGGATGAACAGGAGAGTGTGAAGTTCCTGGGAGTGATCTTGGAGAGGCGCCTGAACTTTCACAGGCACGATAATTTGGCAATACGTAGGGCGGGGGCTACAATAAAAGGCACCTAACTCCTCATTGCACGAAATGCCAAACTCAGTGTGGACAACAAGCTGCTGATCTACAAGCAAGTGATCAGACCAGCTACGTTGTACGCCTGCCAGTTTTCTGCAGTCTCAAGAAGACTCCAAAGATGAGACTCGAGGGAATGCAGAACATGGTCTTTCGTATCATCACGAACAGTGATAGATACATTCGACTGGACGAGTTGCGAGATATGACAGGAACAGAATCGGTTACAGACCTCATAAGGAAACTGGCCAATAAATTCTATAAGTTTTTCCTCCCGAGAGGCCCTTTGACACGTGGAATCACCGGCATTAGGGAGCATCATGGACGACACATGAAACATGGGCTGATCTATGAGGCTTCACGCTAGTCACCCTTGTTAAGGGTGAGAGCTGTCTCTAGTCGGTTTTTTCCATGTTTTCTCCGACACGTTCTACCGAGGCCGTTATAGCTCGCATATTGAAGCCATACTGTTTTAACTATTTTATCCTTATGACTATTCAACCTGCATATAAGCCTTTGGGCAGGAGATATGGCTGCACCTATGAGAGATTGAAGTGAAGTCGAACGCATATTCGAGCATTGCAGAACATCAGCGAATGCAGATGCCTGGTCGATCACATTGATTCTGTGCTTCTGTATGGGGGCTGAAGTGGACCACTCGTTACCCAAAAGGGGGTTGGGTGGCCCATGGATAGACTTCCCGCTCCAGGCTCCATTTTAACATGTTGTCCTGTCTTTTGTTTATGGTGTGTCCGTTTTTTAAGCATTATGTGTTGTATTTTATTTATACATATACTATATGTTATTTATAATGTGATGTGCTATATACAATTGTATGTGTTATACTTCATCCGGCGACAAGCCCTTTTTTTTAATCTAATTTTATGTTTTGACCCTACGCGCCGGGCAATGAATTTCAGCCTCGGTAGGGAAAAAGTAGCACTTTGCTACCTCGTTATGAAAAAAGCTATTTATTCAAAGAAATCTACATAGGATGTTTTCGAAATTGCGTCATGTTATTATGATAACTAATAATATGATAATAGTAATATATTTCCATCACCTTCAGTTGACTAAAATCACCAAAGACGATAGACTGGGCTGGTACCCATTTGAATTTTAACATTTGGTGTAACTGAAATCACAATTTTTTTTTATTCAACGAAATATGGTAGATTTACCTAAATAGAAATTTTTTCGAAATTGCGTCATGTTACTCGTAGAAATACATTTCTAACACCCTTAGTTAACTGAAATTACCAAAGGGCGATAGACTGGGCTGGTACCCATCTGAGTTAACTAAAGTTAGTGACTTTCTTTATTTAACGAAATGTGGTGGATATACCTATATGATTTTTTAAAATAGTGATTCTGACAGAAGTGGTTAAACAAAAATGACAAATGAACAGCAATACCTTGACAGCAAGAGGAATTCATCTAAAATGGCAGCAGAAGACGAAAGTTGAAACAATGTGCTTTTATATGCTGCATGCGGATGCTTGCATCTCAAACACTTCAGTTGATATGGATCGTACCTGGCTGCCACTTTTGAAAGAGGCAAGTCAAAACTCAGATTCCTGACATTCACGAAAAGTGAACACGGAAATTGAAATAGAAGAGAATATTTATGAAAGCTTTATAAACGGAAGCACGTTTGGTTTCCGAAACGTCAACGATGAGTATTTTGATCTTCTTCTTCTATTCCTTTATTTAACGTCGGCCTTTTCCGCTACCAAGGCCAATCACCGACGCCAGTGAGCACACTTCCCCCAACCGGAAATTTTGCTGAACCCTCTGGTAGTCCAACCAGAGGTAGCGATCTTTAACGAGCCCAACATCCATGGACTCGGGACCGACGGCTTTACGTCCACTCCGAAGGACGGCATATCCTCAATATATCTTGTGCTCATTGATATATTGTCTGCGAGCTATGATATGCCATTTTGCCGCAGCTGTACGGGCTTTCGACACGGTATTTTCCTGCATGGTCACCCATCCAAGTACTAACCGCGCTCGGCGTCGCTTAACTTCAGATATCGAATGACTGTCAGTCAACCTGAAGAGCTGGGCCATTCCCGAGTATTTTGATAAATATTAGGTTTGTTTCAGCAACACATTTAACCGTTTGGAAATTGGTCTGAAGCAGTCAAAGGCATGCGCAAGATGAATATTGGAGAGCATTTTTCATTTTGCGCATGCCTCTGACTGCTTCAGACCAATTTCCAAACGGTCAAATGTGTTGCTAGAACAAACCTATTAGTTATTGTATTTTTTTGATAGGCAAATTCGAGATAGAAGGAAAGTTGATGAATAATTGAACGTGTTCCATTCAGAAGGAAATGTTTTTGAATTATCAACTTCTCGGGGTAGATTGAAAATCTGCCCTCCTACACTTGTATAGATTCTTATATTGATTCCAATTTCACGTGATATATGGAAGACAGTATTTAATCACCCGCAAAAATAATCGCCTAAAAAAAATACATGTGCCGATAATAAATTCGATGAAAATATTCTTTCGAAAATCGCTCGAGTGGAATTCTTGGCTAATAATAAAGATGAAAGTCGCTTGAGGGAAATGTTGAGAATTGAAGCATATGTATGTTGTTAACATTTCAGAAATATACATGTCTCAGTTCCATCAACGCCATCAGTGGATGTGGATAGTGAAATATATTTTCTAAAACCATCCCGAGGCAAAGTTCTACAGAAATATTTTCCTCGAAAAATATAGGAAAATCCCTACCGAAATGTGAAGAGCATATATTTTTTTGTATGTTTTTTCAGGTCGTGATGTAAAGAGTATATCTTTTTTTTTTGCATGCTTACACAGGTCGAGGATTCCATATATATTTCAAACGGTAGAAGCATATATTTTGGGTTAATATGGAGCAAAATGCAAAACTTGAGTTTCGAATACATCGAGGTTCAATTCGTTCATTAGAGCAGCAGGCAAAAATACATGTGTTTTCTGCCATAATTACCACCTACATGTGTTTCAGCATTCGAACATCTGAAAAGGGTCTACCTGCGAATCCAGATATGGATAGGAAATGATGTAGATATTGGAAAATGGGGTTTGAAGTATTTCAGAAACCTGCTTATCCCAATAACAATGATTCAATCACCAGCTCCGGATAATTTATTACAAATATTATTCTGTAAGTGTGAAAAGGATTGTGCAACTGCTTGTGGATGTCGAAAGAGAAGGTTATACTGTAATGTAGCATGTTTTAAGTGTAGCGGGAATAGTTGTTTCAACACTCCACCGATTGTACAAATAAATGAAGTCAAAGAAAATATTTGAAATATAAAATGTTTATATACCAGAGATTGTGTGATTAGGTTTCTCTTCAAATTCCATTCTTCTGGATTCGCCAATTCCCATTTATAATAAACCTGACAGACAAATGCTGGTATACATCAAAACTGTTGCTTCGTTCTCCCCTACACGTTTAATTTTTTCGTTCAAAGTCTCTACGACCTTTGATACACACACACATATCTTGAATGAATATTTCTTGATATATATCACACACACACATATCTTGAATGAATATTTCTTGATATATATCCAAGTGAAATTTCATATTTCAATGAAGAAAAATACCATCCAAAGCAATACTATATTCTAAAAATTTGTTTTTAGAGATATGTAGGTATGAAAATTAAAAAAATCGAAAGCAAAAAAAATTTGGTAAACATTTATACTATCAAAAAAACATCCTACATTAAGAATACAAATTAATTCACCAAAACAGTAATCCGAGATTGAGGTAACAGACGCTGGATAGTTTAGGAGTCACTTCAGCTACCGTTTAAGCGCAATGTCATGCAAATTATCATCTGTTAGGTCCTCTATCATTTGTCATTGGTATCAATCAGCATTTTTCTGCGGAATTATGTCGAAGTTATAAAATTTTTTATTGGAATATTGACAAAATTGACAGTGAAATCGATGGAAATCATAAATATTATAACTAACGATACATTAGAGAGAGAAAAGATGTGCACATTGAAGTGATATTGGGAAGTGATAATTCTATACCTGAATTACTCTATCCTTCTGAACCTCTATATTTGTTACATTGAGAAAGGAATTCGCTTAGAGGTAGT
The DNA here is from genome assembly GCA_032362365.1 of Zygogramma bicolorata. Lineage (NCBI taxonomy): Eukaryota > Metazoa > Arthropoda > Insecta > Coleoptera > Chrysomelidae > Zygogramma > Zygogramma bicolorata. The sequence goes on along the minus strand of JAVJAQ010001144.1, from coordinate 191,841 downwards.
GGTTGGTTGGTTATTGCATTTATCGGTGCGTCCTTGGACATAAACCCATGGGACATCCCATACTCGTTTCCGTTATTTCTTCGTCAGTAATATTCTTTGCCAGTGATTTACCTATGGGCATCGATGACCCCGCCAAATCCATTGGCATCCGGCCTGGTTACCGGCGTAGAGAGCCACCGACCCCCTTCTTATTCTAGTAATTATATTTATTTTTGTCTTCTTTTTCGAACAAATTGAATCTTCTTCTTATTTCTTTTTTCTTAAGGTTATCTCATAACCTTTTATAGTTAACGCGTGGCCTTTAGACACACTTTTCCTAATTTCAGTATTAACGATACAGCAAAGACATACACAAACACGATTTCACATAAAACAGGTCCCGATCATTCACTAAACAGCCGTACTGGCTTCTATCAGTGTGAAATCGCACCTCTTGGCACGGACGACCGTACGAAGCCGCCATTTGCACCGAACTCCCTTAGAGGTTATACTAGAAGTATTCTTGCTTACTCTGCAGTCCTCTCTCTCTCTCTCTTAGGGCCATTCTATTAGTTGTTATGTCTATGATGGAAAATTAGTTTCGCAGATTTCAAATTCGAAATCAAATATCCAGTGGAGACAGTGTACAGATATGAAGGATATATTGATAATCATAATCACTCATTTCCGATTCAGTAACTTATGCGCATTTGAAGTTCCTATTTACTGAATGCAACTCATGATTGTAATTATCATTTCTGAAGTTTTTTACAAACACAGAATGAACTGCTGTTTTAATAATTGACCCTGCCTTCAATACCAATTGAATATATCAGAAATAGAATATGGTTACATGTTCGAGAGACTCTAAAGAATTCTGGTGAATATCCATCCAAAATTTTGTCGCTGAATAATTCATGTACACTAAATTGAAATTTTTCTTGAAGTTACACAGTCGAAATGTGAGCATCGTTGAAAAACAGTGCATTTTCGATAACCATATTACATTAAAAATTTTATTGTTTACTTATAAATCCAATGAAATTTATATATTTGAGGTCATGTAAATGAATTTTACAAATTAGAGCAACATTACACTGATAACAGATCCCATGGGCTGTTTTCACTTCGTTGCTACAGATACGCTTGAATGTCAATTCTGACGTTTCTCATAAATTAATATAAATTCAACATATCACGCTTTGGTTGTGATAATAATGAGAAGATAAATGAAATTATCAAGTCAAATATACCTAGAAATACTGTGTACAGTAAGGAATTTGTTTGGAAAACTTTTATTGACTTTTGCAGTATTAGAAATTATGAATTAGATGGAAGCCGAACGGTAGAAGAAATAGCGTCAATTTTAAAAGATTGGGCCGTGAATATGAGAAGAAAAGATGTTACGCATTTTAAAGAAGCTACGGTCAAAACTATGTGGAATGTAACAAGTGAGCTTTTACAAGAAAAGTATTTCAAGGAAATGAATGTTGTAATTGACCCGTTTATAAGTGTTGTTTTTCAAGAAGCGCGAGCGGCCCTTCAAAAAAGGCAAAAAAAATTCGCCCGAATAACCCTCAAACATTGATAAATCCTCAAAAATTCAATAACAGATTTCTCAAGCTTGTTGCTCAAGCAACAAGCTTTTGAAATCTGTTATTAAATTTTTCCGCACAATTATCAATGTCCTCGGGTTATTACTACTGATAATGGATTCGAGTCAAACAGCATATAGGGAGGACGATATTGAATTATTTTATATCTACAAGTACCAGGAAATGACATCTAGGGAAGTTGAGAAAGTTATGGTGGAATTCAATGTTATTGCGACGTTTCATTTCGTCGATCTGCCCTGTATGCTGTTTGACTCGAAAGTACTCGTAGTGCACTAATATGGTCATCCCCATGCATTAACTCAGGGCGGTAATCAATTTTCGATTCAGCCGACGGAAAAATACCATTTTCCGTGAATTGATAGGAAATTTTAACATTCCAGATGAAATTTCATCAAGGAAAAGTCAACATTTCCTTACTGTGAGGAAATTATTTTCTTCTCCGATTGGAAGCAAATATTGATTTTGCAAACACATATCAATCAGCAAAGTGTTTCTTTTCCTGCCTGGGCAGCAAGGTAAGAACTTTCCTGGTCAGGCAGCAGCAGTAATACTGTGCTGATTGATGTGTGTCTGGAGGAGTGAGTACTTCTAAGTCGCTATCACTGTCCCTGATATAATTATACCGATATTTTTTGGCACTGTGAAACTGTCAGATATTTCATAAGTTATCAAACTATAATTACTATGAATATTTCCATCGTATGTTAAAAATCCCATATGAAGCGAGACATTTTCGATCAATTACAGCGATAAATTTTCGGCGGGACATTTTCGGGCGGGTAAATACCCGGTAGGTATCGAAAAATACCCGCTCGCTCCGTGTATCTATAGTAACGATTGTTGACAGGCATAAATACTGAATTTTAAACGTCGTTGTTTCAACTCCGGGAATATTCCACCGAATTACACTCGTGCATCGAAATAAACCTGATAATTTCCATTTAGTAAAAAAACTGCATTCGGTTATTTTCATATTTTGCTAAAAGAGCCCTCCTTCTTCGGAGTCGGGCTCTTTCGACAAAATATGAAAATAAACTCATGCAGTTTTCAGACAACATGCTTTCATGGAAAATTATCGGTTATTTTGAAGCACTTGTGTAATTACTCCCGAACATAGATATTTCCATAGCAACCAACCATTCCAATACTTGCGATTTCTATCAAATTCTGTTTCAATTCATCAGTACAGGAAAAATTGAGAGATTGTGAGAATTCTAATAATTTGCAAATATAATATTCTACATATGTCATTATAAACAATCGGAGACAAAATTATGTGTTCAACTCGGCAGCAGAGTAGATTGACTGCCTTAGCTGAATTCCTATGAACTATATGAACTATCAGCTGCAGCAGTTAATCTACTACTTTGCTGCCTAGTAAAACAAATAACTATCAGTTACAGTTGTTACTGTAAAAATGGTTAAGGCTTTCGCGGCCGAGGTTATTAGTATAACCAATTTTCTTCGGGCTTGAAGGTCGTCGTTCTTTGGAATTTCTTCCTGACGTTTCGCTAGCGCGAGTGGCCAGCTTCTCCAGAGGGTTACTCATTTCCGATGACTCAACGTTTCGATTTCTCAAGGCGTATTGATGCAGGTAGTCTGGAGTGTTAATTACTCCTGTCGTGTTCGGGGAATAATCATCATTATTAGTTGCCGTACTACCTGCCGTGATTTCGTTAGTTATTCTTGATTTCCTCAGAATGGGATTCCAAATTCTGTTTAGACTCAACGCTTCTTCCTTTCTGTTCAAATTGTCCGCATGTTTTTGGATCTCTATTGCCTTCCGTACCAGTCGGCTATGGTAACCCTGGTTGGGGGCAATCAGTTTTGCATTTTCGAAGAAAATCCTGTGGTCACCCTCACTCAGTGCATGTTCCGCCACCTGTGGGAAGGTTTACATCGGTACCACGAAAAGATCCATCGGTACAAGGCTCAAAGAGCATCGAAGGAACTGCAGGTTGGGGCAAACCTACAAATCGGCTGTGGCGGAACATGCACTGAGTGAGGGTGACCACAGCATTCTGTTCGAAAATGCATAACCGATTGCCCCCAACCAGGGTTACCATAGCCGACTGGTACGGGAGGCAATTCGCGATTTCAACCACCGTAGAGGGTGCTACGAGACGTAAACAAATATGGAGGATTGTGAGTAATCGCTTTGTTTATGTTGTCAGTTTGTATACGGACTTAGTGGTTGAGTCATATGTTTCAATTATTTGCGAGCAATATTGGAGTTTTGTGTGTGTTTCAGACAATTGATTATAGTGTATGAAGGAAAATAACAAACTGTGAGGTAATATAACGTTTTGCAATGGTTTAACATAGGTATCAAATCAGATCCTTTTTTAGTTATCAACAGTAATGGAAAACCAGGAGGTATATTTGAGTTTGAGCACTGTATTTGCATATTTGGATGCAACACATGACAGTAGGTGCTTCATGGAGGGCGAACGGATCACTCACAAAGTAGGTTGTTGATTTATCCGCCAGGGGGCGTCTAGACTTTCGAAAGGGCCAATAGAGATTCAAAAACATGCGGACAATTTCAACAGAAAGGAAGTAGCGTTGAGTCTTAACAGAATTTGGAATCCCATTCTGAGGAAATCACGAATAACTAATGAAATCACGACAAGTAGTGCGGCAACTAATAATGTATTTGTGAATGGAATTATCGAATTCGAAACGATTTGTGGAAAATAGTATGCTTGCCTCGTAGCGAAGCCACATTCATGGAATCTGTGTTGCTGAGTCTCGGCTTGCACCTCGACAGTCGTCCAGGAATGTTATGCTTTTCCTACCTGGTAAACAATATACTATTGTTGCTCACTCAATGAACCTCGCTATATATTCTGGGAAATTGCCACGGGCATTGAATGACACACTAGTGAAAAAGAGAGGACAAAAACACTTCAGATCGATCCGAGTATGTCACAAACATAAGCTCCTTTGGTATTTCTCCCACTCACTTGACACTCCTCTATCTCTGCGAGATATGTACGAAGTTGAGGATTCGCGAGAAGCGCGAAGTTTTGTGGAAACCCGGCGAGATTGGGTATAACTTTCGGAGGCGACTTCATATGTTCCGAAGTGGTTTACTATCTGGATTAATTGTTCAGATCCCAGACGTTTCCAGACTATGACAGGGTATAAGATGTGATTTTCAGTTCTGGAGCGAAAAAAAGAATCTGTATAGAAATGGTAGGTATGTCCTTTCAGCAAATATCGGAATGAAAACCGGGAATTTGTGATTGATCCAACTTGGGGGTCTGTTGTTGGGAGGCATTCGGGTGATGGGACCGATTTTGTTAATTGTTAGAAGAAATAGCAGTGGAAGTTTCATTAGTCATATAAACAAAAAACAATGAGTACCTTACAAACATTTTTGAACAGATTCGTCAATATGTTCCAAATTGAATCTGTTTCCAAGTCAATGTCTTTTATAAGGTTCAAGGTATACACGAATTTCAACTCAATTGTGTATATGCTTTCGAATCGGAAATTATCATGTGTTATCTCAGTATTTTATTTCAATCTTGTTCTCATTCTTATGTTGTTCAAATCAGCAGTTTTTGTAAGTTTTATTTTGGCAACTATTTCGCGACACTATTTCGGCACTAATAACGGTTAAATCTGATCTGCGATTTCTCTGAAATCGCGTTCATTTTATAAAAAAAATTAGTGCTACTCGATCTGGAGTCCTACCGAAAATACATATAAATAAGCAACTCAATTCCTTGTCGGTGACATATTATTAAATCTATGTTCATTTGAGTAGCAAAACAAATGATTATTATTACCAGAAGCGTTGTCGTTTGTCAAAAAATTGAACCTTCGTCTGGTGTCCGTGATTGTCAATTATTACCTGATTCATGATTCTGTCTCGAATTGGAATTTCATTTCAATCAGGATATTATTATCTATTCACTTTATGAAAAAAAAAAAATCGCCTTGCTTGTTTCCTTTTTCGAATAGTGAAAATTTCATTCATTAAAATGCGCCCGTTGTCTTAGTTTAGTGTGACGAAGCTTCATTTTATGTATCATACCTTCTTTGGAAACATATTTCATAAGTTAATACATAGTTATCTATAGATATAGTTCAACCAAAATTGTCATCATATATGCGGCCATGAAGAATCAAATACAGTTTATAGTGTTTTCACGGATCCATTACCATTTCTTGGGTAGTAGATTGAAGGGTTGGTGGACATTCATTTTTTTGTCTTCAGTTGAACCTAAAGGGTCACGTTGCCTAAACAATGTGATATTAGATACGAAATTCATATTCTCTTTCAATATTTGGAGGTTGAAAGTCCCGTGGTATAGCTTGATCGCCTGGGAATAGTCATGATTGGTCGTTTCTTTGCAAAATATAACTCCTCACGAGAAGCTGCAACAAATAGATGGGAAGATTGTACATATACGATATTACTTCAGGAAATAACTCAGGCATGAAATTATTACTTGAACTTATATGGAAATTTCTCTTAGCTGCGAATTATCTGAAACACATTCATAAATACGAAATATCTGACTTTCAGCCGACTCGATCCGGTGTTGATTGATTTGGTGGGAACGGAAGATAAAGTTTTAACCACTGGACTGAATCGCTTACTTAACACGGGCATTCAATATCTCATATGAAAAATGTAGACTTCCACGGCCGGTGCTGATACATCGCAAGTTTTTCGGGCCTTGTCCTGGAATTTTGCGTTGCAGAGCTTTCGGCTGCATATGCGGCAGTCATCTTCAGTGGCCTGGTCTTAGCTGAACTTCTTCCTGTAAATTTACTATGACCAATGGTACCTTCAAATTTGCCATTAGTCATAGTGAACTCACAGAAAGTTCAATTAAGACCACGCCGCTGAAGATGGCTGCTGCAGATGCAGCCGAAAGCTCCGGATCGTAAAATTCCAGGACACGGCCTTAAGCCTGAAAAACATGCAATAATATACCGCCTATATGCAACGAGAAGTCAATTAATTTTATTCTCCAGGATTTGATGCACTATCTCTGATAAAATATCCAATGCATTGTGATTTATGAATATTTTGCTGAAATCACTCGATTTCAGAAATATTTTGTTATAATCTTCAACAGCGAATTTGACAGATGACTGCGGTGACATTTCCATTTCTCGATTTTGTAGCTAGGTAGGGAAATTTCAACTTGAATCTGATAGCAATAAGTCTGAATGCAAACATTTCATTGGCCCAGTTACACACTGACGAAAATTCAGTTACATCAGGATATCACTTCGAATTCATGGTGAATTTTGGGTACTAATGGAAACGAAATACCTATGTTCAGATATTGGAGTTTTCTAAGTTTTGAGCTCCTCGAAAAAAATTCAGTGTGATGAAATATGGAATGTCAGAAACCTTCAGGAAGAGAAGTTCCACTTTTCTCGGCCAGGAACTTCCGGTTGAAACGCGTTCTTCTGTAGACTTCTTCTCGACTTGGTGCCGAGGTTTAAGTCTCCTTAAACCCCAGCCCTTATTTTGAAAAAGTGAAGACTGTGGTTTTGTAGATAGAGGGATGGTATTTATGGCTATATGAGAGTCCAAATTTGTTGATGGTCGGATCCCATGTAGGTCTGGTTTGAAAAGGATCAATTAAGAGATTTGTTCGATGGGATAGTAATGGTTTCCAGAAATTGGGAAGCCTTTGTGAGTCGTCTCGTTTTTGGGGCATTGAGGCCGTTTTTCAATTTCTATTGGTGGCAATGGTCTTCGTGTTGTTGAAGTCAATTTTGTGTCCGGTTCCGTGGTGATGTTAAAAAAGAGTTGAGGTCATGTCCGAATTACGTACTGCTAGTTCGTGCTCGTAGGACCTGTTCGATACTCATCAGTTCGTCTGTCTTATGTATGTTCTTGGGCAGTCGTGAAAAGGAATTTCATATATTCCTTGTGATTCGTTGGGTATTATATCTTTAGACAAGCGCAGGAATGAGAATATTTGATTGTTCGCTGTAAAAACTGTCTTGATGTCATGTTATTATTACTACCTGAAAAGTCATTAGCTAATTGTCCGGCAACCGTAATTGACACGACGGCCGAATCAAATCGGCTACAATTTACGGCCAAGAAACTATTCGAAAACTGGCAGAAATTTTTCAAACAACAGTTGCTAGCACCAAGTAGGAGCAGTAAGATTCTTGAAAATGCCAACTGAGATGTTGACGAAACGTCGAAACCCAATACCGACAAACGAACGGATTAACTCCCAGATAAAAAATTCCACATCTCCAGAGATTCATGATGGAAAATTGAAAGGATTTTTGTATGTCAAAATTTAAGGTTTGGTTTGGAAAGTTATTTGACAAGAGAACAGGAATGTAATCACCCTTGGTTGGTTTCGTATAGATATTTATGTTGATTAGTGGATATTTGTTCGTATATTTCTGTTGAGATTCGAATCTAGAATTGATATTATTTCAAGGGAACAATTTGAGAGAGAATTGACATTTACATAAAGCAGACTTTGTCGGTGGTATCAGCTAATTTTTTGTACCAGGCTCGTCCAGTTCCATAGCCATGGCAATCAAGCAATAGTCCTGGTTATAATCCACACAGTTCAGTAAATTTTCCGTTATTTTCAACATCTTAGTAAATACAAGATGTGGTTAAAAATTACTAAATGACGTTGAACTGGCGGGTGGAATGAAAGAAAAACTTTGATCTCTAATAGTTCTTGTGTAACACAGTATACGAAAACTTTTCATTACTATAATGGGAATTCTTGCTTGTGAATTGTTGAGAAAGATGCTGTTACGTTTTCGAGTTGTGTTACTACCACATTCTGAAGAAAATGGAAAAGAGCAGATTTCTGATCTACCTCTGAAAGATGCTGCGTTAATTATAAACAGTTCCTTCTGAATGAAGTGCTCAAATTCATAAAAATATTTATCGTTGTTGATATTTCTTAACCAAGCCCGTTTCCGTTATCAAAATCAACATACAAACACTTTTTTTCATTGCTTGTTTTTGAGAATCCGCCCTTCTACACTTGTAAACATAACAATTTCGAATTTCTATTATTTCAAATTGTGGAAGGTTAACAACCCCATGATGAAAGAATGACTTTCAAATAGTCCATTTTTCAACTTCAAGATGAACTCCTGTTATCCCAATCTCATTCATACCATCGCACTGAACCAATAGTTTGCTCTTTCATTACAGAACGATTTTCTCCAGAGACATTATATTATCTGGCATAAAAAGTATCTTCAACGAATTTCCTTTCATTATCCTCGCAAACTCGTCTAACAAAAGCCTTCAGATACAAAAGGTCAAAGAAAAGATTCAGTGCCCGGAACCCCATCAGCCTTATTAAAAATCCTGACGATCGTGAATGTTTTCATTCTTTTTGATCATTTTGTCGTTGCTCCCGAAGACGCCGTCAGATCCCGAGAGGAAATATAGATAAAAAGTTCAAAAAGACGTCCCACTCGCGACGTCGCGTCAGTGAGATTTATAGAAGCGTTTCTTGGCGCTTTTATTAGCTCTCATTATATCCATGTATCCACATCGAATCGGGAAGAGAGGTGAGACATCTGAAATTCAAATCGAAGCGGCTATGGGGGAGGATGGATCATAAATGAGGGCATTCGCTGATATATTGAAACTGTGAATTTTGATGGAGATCGCTGGGGAGAGTGCGAATGGAAGTAACGCTCAGTGGAGTGGCAGAAGAAATTCTGGTTCCCAGGAGAAGTGGTGATATACTGCCATTATTTCCCTCCATGCGGATAAGTGATGAGACAGTTGAAGGCTAGACTACTTTCACATAATTTTACACCGATTAATTGCACTAGAATCGAATGAAATGATCGAAATAAACCTGGATTTCGAATGACTTTTCAGATACCATACTCTTATATATATATATATATATATATATATATATATATATATATATATATATATATATATATATATATATATGCGTCAATAAATAAGAATAAGACTCTAGACAAGAACCTATCCAATAGTAATATTAGTTTCAGTAATTCAATTGCATAATCAAAATCCAAGGTAGCCAAAATTTAGTAATACTTCAATTCAATTCGTACCAAATTAGTAACTAGAATTCAGTTGGTAACACACTGACACCCCAGGCCCTCAGCCACAACTCAATTGTCAACTTCATATTTCAAATTTCAAATCAATGTCATACTTCAATCAGTATAACTGACATGCTCATGTGAGAGCAACGTCCAGATTTTAACCTGAAAAATTTTAATCAAGTTTTAATTATGTATCATGTTTCATCGTCAAAAATGTACCATCAATTCATCTCTAACATCAATGTAACCATCCTCAAATAAGATCTTAGTCATTAGCTATTAATATTTTAGAATTACTTTTCTAAATATTATTGTAGTTGCCCTGATGATGGAAATAAAATTTTCCGAAAGCTTGGACTAACTTAAAAGAGTACTCCTTTACTTGCTGAAACACCCCACTATCCACTGGTTCTATTCTTAACTAGTCAGCAACGACTACCCTTCCTCTATATATATATATATATATATATATATATATATATATATATATATATATAAATATGGCACTGGTCGGACAAAATGCAACGCCCTTCAGGGTTTTAGCCAGGGGAGTAGTTCTTTTCTGACAAGTTCCAGACAAATCCTACTGTGTAGGTATTTTGAGACTGTCCGGAAAGGATTGTTCAAAGACTACAAAATTGTTCAAAAAAAACTTGTCACTGACGTCTGGCCATCAGTTGCTCTTTAGGCTAAAACAGTGATGATTACTGAAATCTATTGACTGCAATAAACAAATGGGATTATGACCCCTATAATGTTCTATCCGATAAAGATGATTTTGACTTTGCCAAATTCTGTTTCACATGGACTTGTTACAGTTTTCGATATTAGATCCAAAAAAAAAAAAACAAATTCGAAAATCTCACTTCCAATTATACAAGCTATACATGTGTTGAGTGATCGACAATACTATGACCTGATATAGTTTCATAATGACACATTTCAATTACATGAATTGAATTGAACTGGACGATACTTGGTGAAAATCCATATTTATAAAAAAATACTGGAGTTTTGTACGATCTTCTGCCTAAGGAAGTTATAAAGTTATATAGCAAAACACTTAGTTTTGCAAACCCATTGTTAGTGGAAATCGTACAAGAAACTTTAGTATTTTTCATTTCAATTACTTGTTTTGATTTTTTGCTGTTTTATATTGATTGTATAGTTTTTTGTACTATATTACTGTTATTTCATCCTTTTGTATTGTTAACATCAGTTGAATTTTTCAAAGAATTTTTCTGTCCATGAGATTTTCTCCTCCATGACAATAAAGCATAAATCTCTCTTATTTATTCTTCACAGGCGATTTCAAATCGTCGCACAGTGGAGTATTGGCCATGAAATCGTGGCCAAAACTATTAACCTATTTTTTGTGACTGTGGAATACTTAAAACTTTTCGTTAAAAATCTAAAAATATTTCAAACCGATAAAATAAATTTTTTCAAGTTTTTACAAAAATTAGGGCAATTTTTGGAATAATCAGGGAATTTGAAAAACGTCGGAAAAATGTTCAAGACATAAGACATTTGAAAGTTGTATTGCATCTTAATATCTAGCTTTTGCAAATACCAAATACATTATTTGCGTAATAAATTTCAATTCTTGGAACCTGAATATAAATAATGTGATGGCAAAATGGGTATACTATTTTCATTTCATACAAAATTTTTCAATCTCTCACCACATATAAAAAGGGAACCAGATAACAAAAATAGAAAAAAATTTATTAATCTTTGTGAAACAGAATGAATGCAATATTATAGAGATTACGGTAGTTGAAGATATTTTTAATAATTGAAAGAACTTAAGGCACTATGTACTAGAAATATTTCTAAGAGTGTACATAGAAAATGTAACATATTAATTTCATACACACAACATACACCTACACTCAAAATTAATTTACAGTCCTATTTACAATTTTGTTAGATTTAAAATAGTCTTTGCACTTGTTACAGTTTACAAAACTAAACTATCACTGTCATTCTCGTCCTCGTCATCAGCAGGACTCATGCTCATCAAGTTAGATTAGTTAGATAGATTCGTGTATCATTTCGTACAGTGACCTTATGCTTATTATCATCTCTATGTATTGTGTATTTGTAGTTTTCCACAATCAGTGCAAATACAACATATGCATATTAAAAAAATGTATTTGCTTAAAAAGTTGAATTTCAGCATATAATTTGATTACAATTTTAATGATACAGAGTTAAAGCACAAAGCGCAATTCTCTTACCGTTCTATTTCAATGGAAATCACCCCTTCTAACATAATTAGTAATATATTCTTTTCATTACACGTCTTAAGAGAGTTTGAAATTATTTATTGCACGCTGAACAGAGGTATTTTTATACATTTATTGAAAAAAGGGGGGTGTGTTGAGGTGTTATATTTTTTTGCGGTATGGCAAGAAAAAGGATCCAACTTTACATAATTGCAAAAATATCTGCTTGACAAAGCCCGACAATACAACATAATCATTTTTATTCGTGTACACAAGTATATTTTTTTCGATTAAACGTCGTAATCAAAAGAACTACAAGTTAACCGTTATGTTATTAAAACTTATTAACTCATTAAAACATACCTTTCGAAACTGCGTAGAGAGTAGTATAGCAAAGTATGTTTCGCCTCATCTCCAGGTGAGGCCGTACATACCTTGCGTATATCGAGCGATTTAGGGAACATAGTACGCCTATGTCAGCGGGCGCGGTCGTGGACCCCGTTACCCCGTTGGTACTCCGCCCATGTCCGCTAACGGTCGTCGTCGACATGTTGAGACCTGCAAAAGCCCGAACGGCGAGTTCCCAGGCTCACGTGCAAGGCGGCTCTTTTGTCGGCATGTTCGTCAAAGATATCATCGAATGATTAATGGGTGTTCGGGTGAATCCCCACAACCGAGCTGTTTACGAAAACAAGCAAACGTGATGACTCATGCGTTTTTCCGAGAATTGCAGAAGGTCATGCGTCGCCTGCGAGACTTGCAAAACAAAGCACACGTGCAAACGTGATGACGTAAGCGCTTTTCCGAGAAATGCAGACGGTTATACGCAGCTCGCTTCGGAGATCGGGTTCGGGCGGCATCGTAGAACCGCACCCATTTTGAGCGGGAATATTTGAACAGAGAGCGTCTTTCGCTTCAGGCGGCGTTCATGACACATGTGGGTGATTCGGTGAGGCAATGCTGTCATATTCTTCAGGCGGCTTAGATGTCAACGAGATGGATGCAAGGCGGCGCGGGTAGGGGATTGCGCCAACTTCTCGATTGCTGCGCCGCGAAGTCAGTCTCCTGCTAGAACTCGTACGATACCGCCATCGAAGACAGTGTTGTGTGTCCGCCATCAGACCATCGAAGTCAGTTTCCTGCTAGAACTCATACGATATATACCGCTATAGAACGACAGTGTGATCAGACTGAAAAATGTAAGTACCTCTTTTTCCTTCGTGTTCGGGAGTGTTTTTTCGCGAAACGGCTCACATACAGGTTGAGAGCTATTCATGCGCAAGTGGTGATCTCGGCATATACAGCGTGTGTCGAAACTTTTTTCTGTCAAGTGTGTTGGCTCAGTGTGAATTTTTTCGAACTCATCGGCATATACAGCGTGTGTCGAAACCTTTTTCGTTGGCTCAGTGTAAATTTTTTCGAACTTATCGGCATATACAGCGTATGTCTAAACTTTTTCTGTCAAGTGTGTTGGCTCAGTGTGATATTTTTCGAACGTATCGGCATATACAGCGTGTGTCGAAACTTTTTCTGTCAAAGTGAAGTGTCTGCAAGTTGTTGTTGGCTCATACAGGTTGAGTTTTTCCAAACGTATACAGTGTGCGTCATAATTTTTTCGTCAAGTGTGTTGGCTCATACAGGGTGAACCAACAGCAGCACAGTGTGCGTCAAAATTTTTCCATCAAGTGTGTTGACTCATACAGCGTGAGCCAAACCATTTTTTCGGACGTATGTACAGGGTGTCCTAAAATTTTGATGTTTTTTGCTTCAGATGGACCTCCTTGCAGAGTTGAACACAATATGCAGCGCTTCTGGATACAAGCAGACCGTTCCTATGAGCAGCTTGCAGAAAAACAAGCCCTATCCAATTCAGAAGCTTCGCCTGGTGAAAACCAAGTTCGGAGAGACCATCATAGCCGATATCCAGCTGTACGAGGTATTCCTTCCGAGAAGAGTGTTTGCAATCCTCAGGGGACATATTGACCAATTCACTCCGGGGAAGTACGCCCTGGTAGTCGAAGAAGGAGGGGTCGGAAAGACAAATACCTTCAAGTTCATCGAGAACTAGGCAACAACATGCAAGGAAGTTTTCTCTCTCTGTGTCCACCCATATCCACATATTTTTTGAGAACTGTAACCTATAGGAAAATATATACTTGTATGTGAAATCGTTTTGACTTTGATTTGGAGAGAATGCGTGACAGAGTAACCATATGACAGACGCAAGACTTGACTGACAGACGTATGACTCCAATGACGTGAACGACAAATGACAGAGGAATATGGTATGATGTTTGGCTTGGATGACAGACGATATTTCTGACAGCTGACAAATGAATTGACTGATGTGTGATGTGAACGATAGCCAACTCGAATGACAGACGATATATAGCTGACGTATGATGTGAACGACTGCCAACTCGGATGACAGGCAATATTTCTGACGTATGACTTGACTGCGACGTATGATGTGAACGACTCGAATGACAGAGGATGTATGTGGTGAATGGCAGATGACTTATGACAGACGCAGGACTTGACTGACCGCCGACGTATGACTTGACAGACGTATGACTTGACTGACAGAGGAAGTGACAGATGACGCCCCTCCGAGGACGCCATCTATCCACGCCACTCTGAACCAATGCGTAAGTGTGAGTGACAGATGACGCCCCTCCGAGGACGCCATCTATCCACGCCACTCTGAACCAATGCGTAAGTGTGAGTGACAGATGACGCCCCTCCGAGGACGCCATCTATCCACGCCACTCTGAACCAATGCATAAGTGTGAGTGACAGATGACACCCCCCGAGGACGCCATCTATCCACGCCACTGTGAGCCAACTCATAAGTGTGAGTGACAGATGACGCCCTCTCCGAGGACGCCATCTATCCACGACACTCAGAACCAACTCGCACAGTGATCTGTGTCCCACACTCTTGTTTTTTCATTTTTTTTCCCACCCTCTATTCCCCATTATGTCCCACCCCACAATCTGAAAGAGAGAAAAAACAACAACCCTTTCGAAAATACGATTTATTGATCGAAAAAAACATACATTTCTCAACGAGGTAAAACATTATTGGAAAACCATCTGAGCATAGAGTCTACATTGAACTGTGTACACATATACTTGCAGTTGTAGGCGGCGGCGTGGTTCGGGCAAGGCGTCGGCGTTGGCTGCAAATTTTCCATTCCCTGCGTCGTACCGTCGAACTGGGAGACGTCCTGGATAGACGGTGGGCAGGTCACTCCAATATCTCGGACTTTTCTCGAGAGGAACTCGGCTTTTTGGCTACCTCTCACATATATGACTTCGGCCGAGTACAGAAGGTATTTCTGCAGAATGGCATCAACGTCGTGGTACTCGACGTCCCCTGAAGAATACGGAATGCCGTGAACGTACTTTTCCAAGTACCGGGTGGTCTTCTTGTCCTTGTCCGTCAACAAGACATAGGGCATTGGTGGCTTGAACAGGAAATTCTGCCGCTGGTGACCGATATGGATGGCGAGTTCTTTGGGGTGGAACACCCCGTTGACGACGAAACCTTGGATATCAACGATCGCGATTCTCATGATGTGCGTCTTGTACTAGCTGGCAACTGAATGACGATGTGCGCTAAGACGAGAGCGTCAGTTCTCCCACTTCTCCCACCACGGCAGCGGTGGAATGGAATGTTTTGAAACGAGAGAAAGCTGTTGAACTGACTGCGTTAGGCCGAACGCGACCCATGCCGAACATATCACGTCTACCTGAGTGCTGAACACGATGATTCCGAAACCCCGCAAGCGATGGGGACCGCATGTTTTGTCGTGAGATCCAAAGTGAAAAGTCAGATACTTGGGGGAATATACACCCATGACAATGGACGGGGGGCCTTATAGTTCACCGTTGGTTCCCACCCCTCCACAAAAAGCATTCTCAAATTCGTCACATGTTCGATTGGAGTCTTCAGTACTCATTTGTCTTCCAACGAGAATGGCTGCAGACTGTTCGTATGCCGAGAGACTTCAAACGTTTCGCAACTGGCCTTCGACATTTCCGAAAGAGAAGTTGGCCAGTGCCGGTTTCGTTTACACCGGTTCAGGAGACGACGACGACACAGTTACCTGTCTCAATTGCCGTATCGAAGGATTCAATTGGGAGACTGGCGATGATCCTTTGATGGACCACTTCAGGTGGACACCCTATTGTACGTTCTTCGACAGCGATACTTCTTCGTTCATCAATCGGGTGAAACGACCAACACATACGGAAAATAGTGTTCTCATGAGACGCCTCGCAACTTTCGAAAACTGGCCCATCGGTCTCAGTCAGACGCCTCAAGAACTTGCCGAATGTGGATTTTTCTACACCGGAATAGGAGATCACGTAAAATGCTTTCACTGCGGCACCGAAATAGCCCACTGGAAACAAGGAGATTCGGTTTGGATACATGGCTGTCACGACGGATGCGATTTCATGATGAAACTTCAACCGTCCAGGGCGTCTCCGCCGCCGCCACCGCTGACCTGTAAAGTTTGTTTGGACAATGAAGTATGCATTGTATTCATGCCTTGTAGACATTTGGTTTGTTGTATCGAATGCTGTGTAAGATGCGGTGAAAACTGTCCCGTTTGCCGTTCACCAATCACCTCATTCATGAAGATATATGTATCTTGAATATACGTTTGAAATTGGCGCCTCGTTTCATTCCACCTCCCACATAGGTCTGCACACAGACATGCGCTTTCGATACTTTGAAACTTCACGTCACGTTCTTGTGGCATTCTCAACCGCAAAATATCCCCAGAATCTGGGGAAATATCAAGGAAATCCTATAGAATTTTCCCCAGATCTAAGGAAATGTTCTCTCAAGTGCGACATCGTCGGTTGGTTCGTATCCATGCTTCACTGAGGGGGTAATGGAGGAAACTGCATACACTTCAAATGTCAAATATCCCGCCTCAAGCGTGGCATAAGAGCCGTAGAAGGACGTCTGGGAACGTTCCCACCAAGAACGCCGTCGACCACGTCAGTCTTTGAAATCCAAATGTTCCCGCCATCTGACGTATCACGTGACCATGACTGCTGCGCGGAATGCTAGAACGTTCAAAATTCCCGCCACGTCTTGCACGCCACGGTCATGCGCACAACGATCTGCTGGGTACTTTGAAGTTTTCGTCTGACGACCAACCTTTGCCGCCTAGAACGTTTGCCGCTCATGCGCACCAACGCTTGGACGTTCAAGTCTTTCGGATTTCCCGCCTAGAGTGTTTGTCGCGACGTTCAGGCTCATTCAAAGTTGCCACCTACAGCGTTTGCCGCTCATGCGCACAAACGCTTTTGGATACATTGACTGGCTGAAGTCCTCCAAATTTCTCACCAGAACATCGACGCTCAGTCTGATATCATTCAAATTTCCCGCCTAGAGCGTTTGTCGCTCCGTTCAGGCTTAAGTCTTCCAAATTTCGCACCAGAACATTCACTTTGACGCTCAGGCTGAACTCATTCAAAGTTGCCGCCTACAGCGTTTGCCGCTCATGCGCAAAAACGCTTTTGGTCACTTCGACGTTCAGGCTGAAGTCAGTGTTCACCGCTCATGCGCAAAACGATCATTCGTGTACTTTGAAGTTTCTGTCCGACGACTTACCTATCGATGTTGCCGTCTACAGCGTTTGTCGCTCCGTTCAGGCTTATGTCTTTCGAATTTCGCGCCAGAACGTTCACTTTGACGCTCAGGCCGCCTACAGCGTTTGCCGCTCATGCGCACGAACGCTTTTGGATACATCCCGCCTAGATTGTTTGTCGCGACGTTCAGGCTCATTCAAAGTTGCCGCCTACAGCGTTTGCCGCTCACGCGCACAAACGCCTTTGGTCACTTCGACGTTCAGACGCACAACGATAATCCGTGTACTTTGACGATCATTCCTGTACTTTGAAATTTCCGTACGTCTGACGACTAACCTTTCAAAGTTGCCGCCTATAGCGCTTGCCGCTCATGCGCAAAACGTATGCTATACTTCGGCTTTTCGACGTTTGACGCTTATACGACGTGGACCATTCACGTACTTTGAAGTTTCCGTCTGACAACTCACCTTTCAAAGTTGCCGCCTAGAGCATTTGCCGCTCATACACAAACACGATTTTGGTCACGTTCAGTCTGAAGTCTGAGTTCACCGTTCACCCCCAGCTCATATGTGCTTTGGAGTTTCTGTCTGACGACTTACCTTCCAAAGTTGCCGCCTAGAGCGTTTGCAGCTCATGTGCAAAGTATGCCATACACGTTCAGGCACATGTCAGGCGTGTTTGGTGCACTTCAGATGCGTAGATGCGAGTGAGGTGGACGTCAGATGCTAGTCAGGTGGACGTCAGATGCTAGTCAGGTGGACGTCAGATGCGAGGCAGACGCCTGAAGACGTTCAAATTTCCCACCTAGAGCGGACTGGGCATGGAAACTCCCTGACGTCTGTCGCTTATGCGCATCAACTGTTCGTCATACGCTTTGAGGATGAGTGACAGGTGGCATCTGATGTGTGCGCAACCAACTTCAGAGGATACTTTGACTTAGGTAGAGCGACTTGACTGGTAGTAGGTCAAATGTCTCGCATTCGAAATTTTTGATGCGAAAAGTGAACAGAAAACTTAGCATTTTTGATGCGAAAAAACAGCACAAAAACGGTGCGTTTTTGACGCGTCAAAAGTGACCAAAATACGTCGTTTTTTGCGTGTTTTTTCGATGCTCATTTTCGATGCGTCGAAGTGACAGAAAAACATCGTTTTTCACGCGTTTTCACGCATCGAAAATGAGCGTCGAAAAAACACGTGAAAAATGACGTTTTTCTGTCACTTCGACGCACCGAAAATGAGCACCGAAATGTCGTGAAAAACTGGTCGTTTTTCGATGATTTTTGTGCGAAAATGAGTCGATCAAAATCGCCGGTTTTTCCCATAAGAATACATGTAAAATGGGATGAAAATTGTGCGGTTTTCATCGACTGTTTCTCGCCCAAAATTTGTCATTTTCAAAGTGACCAAAATACGTCGTTTTTTGCGTGTTTTTTCGATGCTCATTTTCGGTGCGTCGAAGTGACAAAAAACCTTCGTTTTTCACGCGTTTTCACGCATCGAAAATGAGCGTCGAAAAAACACGTGAAAAATGACGTTTTTCTGTCACTTCGACGCATCGAAAAAGAGTGTCGAAAAACACGTCAAAAATGGTGCGTTTTGATGCAATTTTTTCGTCGAAAAAACTGCATCAAAATGGAACGTTTTTGCGTGCGAAAAATGACACATCTCAAAAATGAGGCAAAGCATACAACAAAGTAGTTTATTCGTATCATTCAATAGTACATAGTCAATGCGTCTCAAGGCGGCGGCTAACGTGGGCAAATGGGCTGCAGAGATGGAGCTGGATGCTCGAACTATCCACACAGATTGGTCTATACTGCACGCTCATTTTCTGATGCAAGTACGACTGCTTCATTGTCATGCACATAGTGATCGATCATATTCATGATGTAGTCGTTGGTGATGGGATGCTGTAGGACCTTGATTCGGTTTATATGTACCCCACACTGTTCCACTTCTTTGAAATGACTCTTGATACGGTTGCAGATATCGATGGAATGGGATACGTTTTCCCACTTTTTGAGCAGACGCACACCTCTTTCGCCAAGTACTTTCTCAGCATGTTTCCAATTGCATTGTTGACGTCTCAGTATGTACCACTCTGTGTCGGGTACCACTTCGAACAGACCAAGACATCGAACTTTTTCTTCGTTGATCGAATAAGGCGTCAACCTGGGTGCGATTGATTCCCTCAGGACAGAAATGTTTCTCTGGATCCTCTCTTCAGCTTTCAGGCGTTCGATCTCAGCTCGTTTTCGTTCAGCTCGCTCCTTTGCAATCTTTCCGGCATTTTTACGTCTTTCGTGGGAAGCCTTGCGTATTTCCGTGACCAGCATCTGCTTCAACTCTTGCACCGATTTCACTAGTTCAGAGTTTTTTTGCCTTAGCGAATTCACATCATCTTCCGACGTTTGTGGTTGCGTCGTCCACTGACTCGCGTAGTTACGGATTTTCTTCAACATTGTTGCTCGTACGACTCCAACTGATAGACTGACGCTCTACCGATTTTCATGTACATGTCAGGAGGGGTGGTGGTAGTCACGTGGTCAGACGCTCGATGGGGGCAAAGTCCATTGAGGAAGCCTATACGCATGAGCGAATTCACGTCGTGCGCCAAACGTCGAAAAACTGAACCGTCTAGGCGGAAACTTTGAAAAGACGCAAGAACGTTGGAGAAGTCTATGCGCACGAGCGGCAATGGGTCGTCAGACAGAAATTCCAAAGTACATAGCATACGTTTTGCGCATGAGCGGCAGACGCTCTAGGCGGCAACTTTGAAAGGTTAGTCGTACGTTTTGCGCATGAGCGGTGAACCCTGAACTTCAGCTTGATGGTTAGGGTCAAACGCACGAAAACTTCAAAGTACACGGATTATCGTTGTGCGCATGAGCGCATGAGGCGGCAACTTTGAATGAGTTCAACCTGAGCGTCAAAGTGAACGTTCTGGCGCGAAATTCGAAAGACTTAAGCCTGAACGGAGCGACAAACGCTGTAGACGGCAACATCGATAGGTAAGTCGTCGGACAGAAACTTCAAAGTACACGAATGATCGTTTTGCGCATGAGCGGTGAACACTGACTTCAGCCTGAACGTCGAAGTGACCAAAAGCGTTTTTGCGCATGAGCGGCAAACGCTGTAGGCGGCAACTTTGAATGAGTTCAGCCTGAGCGTCAAAGTGAATGTTCTGGTGCGAAATTTGGAAGACTTAAGCCTGAACGGAGCGACAAACGCTCTAGGCGGGAAATTTGAATGATATCAGACTGAGCGTCGATGTGACGTTCTGGTGAGAAATTTGGAGGACTTCAGCCAGTCAATGTATCCAAAAGCGTTTGTGCGCATGAGCGGCAAACGCTGTAGGCGGCAACTTTGAATGAGCCTGAACGTCGCGACAAACACTCTAGGCGGGAAATCCGAAAGACTTCATTGAACGTCCAAGCGTTGGTGCGCATGAGCGGCAAACGTTCTAGGCGGCAAAGGTTGGTCGTCAGACGAAAACTTCAAAGTACCCAGCAGATCGTTGTGCGCATGACCGTGGCGTGCAAGACGTGGCGGGAATTTTGAACGTTCTAGCATTCCGCGCAGCAGTCATGGTCACGTGATACGTCAGATGGCGGGAACATTTGGATTTCAAAGACTGACGTGGTCGACGGCGTTCTTGGTGGGAACGTTCCCAGACGTCCTTCTACGGCTCTTATGCCACGCTTGAGGCGGGATATTTGACATTTGAAGTGTATGCAGTTTCCTCCATTACCCCCTCAGTGAAGCCTGGATACGAACCAACCGACGATGTCGCACTTGAGAGAACATTTCCTTAGATCTGGGGAAAATTCTATAGGATTTCCTTGATATTTCCCCAGATTCTGGGGATATTTTGCGGTTGAGAATGCCACAAGAACGTGACGTGAAGTTTCAAAGTATCGAAAGCGCATGTCTGTGTGCAGACCTATGTGGGAGGTGGAATGAAACGAGGCGCCAATTTCAAACGTATATTCAAGATACATATATCTTCATGAATGAGGTGATTGGTGAACGGCAAACGGGACAGTTTTCACCGCATCTTACACAGCATTCGATACAACAAACCAAATGTCTACAAGGCATGAATACAATGCATACTTCATTGTCCAAACAAACTTTACAGGTCAGCGGTGGCGGCGGCGGAGACGCCCTGGACGGTTGAAGTTTCATCATGAAATCGCATCCGTCGTGACAGCCATGTATCCAAACCGAATCTCCT
Source organism: Zygogramma bicolorata (assembly GCA_032362365.1). NCBI lineage: Eukaryota > Metazoa > Arthropoda > Insecta > Coleoptera > Chrysomelidae > Zygogramma > Zygogramma bicolorata. The sequence goes on along the minus strand of JAVJAQ010001144.1, from coordinate 170,098 downwards.
TGTTTCCAGTGGGCTATTTCGGTGCCGCAGTGAAAGCATTTTACGTGATCTCCTATTCCGGTGTAGAAAAATCCACATTCGGCAAGTTCTTGAGGCGTCTGACTGAGACCGATGGGCCAGTTTTCGAAAGTTGCGAGGCGTCTCATGAGAACACTATTTTCCGTATGTGTTGGTCGTTTCACCCGATTGATGAACGAAGAAGTATCGCTGTCGAAGAACGTACAATAGGGTGTCCACCTGAAGTGGTCCATCAAAGGATCATCGCCAGTCTCCCAATTGAATCCTTCGATACGGCAATTGAGACAGGTAACTGTGTCGTCGTCGTCCTGAACCGGTGTAAACGAAACCGGCACTGGCCAACTTCTCTTTCGGAAATGTCGAAGGCCAGTTGCGAAACGTTTGAAGTCTCTCGGCATACGAACAGTCTGCAGCCATTCTCGTTGGAAGACAAATGAGTACTGAAGACTCCAATCGAACATGTGACGAATTTGAGAATGCTTTTTGTGGAGGGGTGGGAACCAACGGTGAACTATAAGGCCCCCCCGTCCATTGTCATGGGTGTATATTCCCCCAAGTATCTGACTTTTCACTTTGGATCTCACGACAAAACATGCGGTCCCCATCGCTTGCGGGGTTTCGGAATCATCGTGTTCAGCACTCAGGTAGACGTGATATGTTCGGCATGGGTCGCGTTCGGCCTAACGCAGTCAGTTCAACAGCTTTCTCTCGTTTCAAAACATTCCATTTTTTGGAGGGTCGAACACCGTTTTTTCTGCCGCCGTGAATTTCTACTCTTACGATTCGGATATTGTTCACGGTTTGAAGGTCACCACTCCGATGACTCAGAGCTGGGCGTCTTTGTTCGTTTTACTGCTGATCGAAGGTCACTCTCTGTTTGTGTGATGACTCATAGCCTGTGCGTCATTGAAGTTGTTGACTTGTCTGAACATGTCTGCGATAACCTCGCATTCCTTATCGTCATTTGGCCGGTATGGCATGAGTCGTATCGCGGTGAATCATCGAAGGAAACATTTTCACTTCTCGGGGCCGAATTCCGACTTTTGGAGAATCGGAGAGCGTCCACAGGGGACTACAACTGTTTTTTCGAGTCGCTCACATCTCAAGAGGGCGGCGGTTTTCAACGGTTTTCATAGCAGTTGGCCCAACGTCTTCCCCTTTTTCAGTCGCTCGATTCCATAACGGTTGACCTGACCGGTCCATCTATTTTGTTGTGAACCAGAAAAGCCCTCTCAGAGTATCGGTTGACATTGGAAATATTTTTATCGCATTCGGCTTGATGAGTACAGATTTCCCACCCCCCATTTTTGTTGGTCTTTTCTCGGTTCAGGCGTCGAACGAGAGCCGTCACGGTTGACCCGACGGTCATCCTTTGCGTTGACATGCTTTCTCATCTGCTGAACGTCTAAGTATTGATAGCTGAAAATTCAAATCTTTTTCGGTCTGTTCGAGAAAGGTGAAATCCTCGTGGTGGACAGCCGTGTCAACATCGTCGGTGAGTGTCGGTTGACATTGGAGATATTTTCGTTGCATTCGGACTGATGAGTACAGCCTTCCCACCCCCATTTTGTTGGTCTTTTTCGGTTCAAGCGTCGAACGAGAACTACGTTTCGTCACGGTTAACCCGACTGTCCACCTTTGCGTTGAAATGCTTTCTCATCCGCTGAACGTCTAGCTGAAAATTCAAATCTTTTTCGGTCTGTTCGACGTGGTGGACAGCCGTGTCGACATCGTCGGTTTTTCATCAAAATTCCCCTTGTTGCATCATCCTGGACGATTGTACTTCCCCTTACCGAGGTCATGAGAATTCATAGGCGACGCGCGCCACCGCTGCCGTGGTGGGAGAAGTGGGAGAACTGACGCTCTCGTCTTAGCGCACATCGTCATTCAGTTGCCAGCTAGTACAAGACGCACATCATGAGAATCGCGATCGTTGATATCCAAGGTTTCGTCGTCAACGGGGTGTTCCACCCCAAAGAACTCGCCATCCATATCGGTCACCAGCGGCAGAATTTCCTGTTCAAGCCACCAATGCCCTATGTCTTGTTGACGGACAAGGACAAGAAGACCACCCGGTACTTGGAAAAGTACGTTCACGGCATTCCGTATTCTTCAGGGGACGTCGAGTACCACGACGTTGATGCCATTCTGCAGAAATACCTTCTGTACTCGGCCGAAGTCATATATGTGAGAGGTAGCCAAAAAGCCGAGTTCCTCTCGAGAAAAGTCCGAGATATTGGAGTGACCTGCCCACCGTCTATCCAGGACGTCTCCCAGTTCGACGGTACGACGCAGGGAATGGAAAATTTGCAGCCAACGCCGACGCCTTGCCCGAACCACGCCGCCGCCTACAACTGCAAGTATATGTGTACACAGTTCAATGTAGACTCTATGCTCAGATGGTTTTCCAATAATGTTTTACCTCGTTGAGAAATGTATGTTTTTTTCGATCAATAAATCGTATTTTCGAAAGGGTTGTTGTTTTTTTCTCTCTTTCAGATTGTGGGGTGGGACATAATGGGGAATAGAGGGTGGGAAAAAATAAAAATGAAAAAACAAGAGTGTGGGACACAGATCACTGTGCGAGTTGGTTCTGAGTGTCGTGGATAGATGGCGTCCTCGGAGAGGGCGTCATCTGTCACTCACACTTATGAGTTGGCTCACAGTGGCGTGGATAGATGGCGTCCTCGGGGGGTGTCATCTGTCACTCACACTTATGCATTGGTTCAGAGTGGCGTGGATAGATGGCGTCCTCGGAGGGGCGTCATCTGTCACTCACACTTACGCATTGGTTCAGAGTGGCGTGGATAGATGGCGTCCTCGGAGGGGCGTCATCTGTCACTCACACTTACGCATTGGTTCAGAGTGGCGTGGATAGATGGCGTCCTCGGAGGGGCGTCATCTGTCACTTCCTCTGTCAGTCAAGTCATACGTCTGTCAAGTCATACGTCGGCGGTCAGTCAAGTCCTGCGTCTGTCATAAGTCATCTGCCATTCACCACATACATCCTCTGTCATTCGAGTCGTTCACATCATACGTCGCAGTCAAGTCATACGTCAGAAATATTGCCTGTCATCCGAGTTGGCAGTCGTTCACATCATACGTCAGCTATATATCGTCTGTCATTCGAGTTGGCTATCGTTCACATCACACATCAGTCAATTCATTTGTCAGCTGTCAGAAATATCGTCTGTCATCCAAGCCAAACATCATACCATATTCCTCTGTCATTTGTCGTTCACGTCATTGGAGTCATACGTCTGTCATTCTCTCCAAATCAAATTCAAAACGATTTCACATACAAGTATATATTTTCCTATAGGTTACAGTTCTCAAAAAATATGTGGATATGGGTGGACACAGAGAGAGAAAACTTCCTTGCATGTTGTTGCCTAGTTCTCGATGAACTTGAAGGTATTTGTCTTTCCGACCCCTCCTTCTTCGACTACCAGGGCGTACTTCCCCGGAGTGAATTGGTCAATATGTCCCCTGAGGATTGCAAACACTCTTCTCGGAAGGAATACCTCGTACAGCTGGATATCGGCTATGATGGTCTCTCCGAACTTGGTTTTCACCAGGCGAAGCTTCTGAATTGGATAGGGCTTGTTTTTCTGCAAGCTGCTCATAGGAACGGTCTGCTTGTATCCAGAAGCGCTGCATATTGTGTTCAACTCTGCAAGGAGGTCCATCTGAAGCAAAAAACATCAAAATTTTAGGACACCCTGTACATACTTCCGAAAAAATGGTTTGGCTCACGCTGTATGAGTCAACACACTTGATGGAAAAATTTTGACGCACACTGTGCTGCTGTTGGTTCACCCTGTATGAGCCAACACACTTGACGAAAAAATTATGACGCACACTGTATACGTTTGGAAAAACTCAACCTGTATGAGCCAACAACATGCAGACACTTCACTTTGACAGAAAAAGTTTCGACACGCGCTGTATATGCCGATACGTTCGAAAAATATCACACTGAGCCAACACACTTGACAGAAAAAGTTTAGACATACGCTGTATATGCCGATAAGTTCGAAAAAATTTACACTGAGCCAACGAAAAAGGTTTCGACACACGCTGTATATACCGATGAGTTCGAAAAAATTCACACTGAGCCAACACACTTGACAGAAAAAAATTTCGACACACGCTGTATATGCCGAGATCACCACTTGCGCATGAATAGCTCTCAACCTGTATGTGAGCCGTTTCGCGAAAAACACTCCCGAACACGAAGGAAAAAGAGGTACTTACATTTTTCAGTCTGATCACACTGTCGTTCTATAGCGGTATATATCGTATGAGTTCTAGCAGGAAACTGACTTCGATGGTCTGATGGCGGACACACAACAATGTCTTCAATGGCGGTATCGTACGAGTTCTAGCAGGAGACTGACTTCGCGGCGCAGCAATCGAGAAGTTGGCGCAATCCCCTACCCGCGCCGCCTTGCATCCATCTCGTTGACATCTAAGCCGCCTGAAGAATATGACAGCATTGCCTCACCGTACCACCCACATGTGTCATGATCCATGCCGCCTGAAGCGAAAGACGCTCTCTGTTCAAATATTCCCGCTCAAAATGGGTGCGGTTCTACGATGCCGCCCGAACCCAATCTCCGAAGCGAGCTGCGTATAACCGTCTGCATTTCTCGGAAAAGCGCTTACGTCATCACGTTTGCACGTGTGCTTTGTTTTTGCAAGTCTCGCAGGCGACGCATGACCTTCTGCAATTCTCGGAAAAACGCATGAGTCATCACGTTTGCTTGTTTTCGTAAAAAGCTCGGTTGTGGGGATTCACCCGAACACCCATTAATCATTCGATGATATCTTTGACGAACATGCCGACAAAAGAGCCGCCTTGCACGTGAGCCTGGGAACTCGCCGTTCGGGCTTTTGCAGGTCTCAACATGTCGACGACGACCGTTAGCGGACATGGGCGGAGTACCAACGGGGTAACGGGGTCCACGACCGCGCCCGCTGACATAGGCGTACTATGTTCCCTAAATCGCTCGATATACGCAAGGTATGTACGGCCTCACCTGGAGATGAGGCCGAACATACTTTGCTATACTACTGTAGAGAAATTCTTTAAGCGTCTTACAACTCAGCAAAAAGAACTGTGTACATGTAACGTACTCAACTCCTGTATTCAGACTAGTTCTCTCAGGCAAGAAGTGGATAACAATGATTAATATATCTCGATGTAAACATTAATAAGCTACCAGGAAATACGTGTCGGATGTTCTAGGGTACCTACAATTTATCTTTTGAACTTTTGGCCATGTTTTGACGGTAAATACACCACTGTGGCGTCTGTGATACTCAATCTGATGATTCAAATAGCGCATTTTCAGAAGTTAATTCAAAAAAGAAAAACGGTTGGTAGGGAAATTACAAAAGTTTAATTGAGAATTTTCATACTTAATGACCCCATGCAGTGCAAAGTTTTTCTGTTATTTTCGTTGGTATTTTGATTGTATGAATTATGTAGGAGGCAGTTGTTTCACTTTATAATGATGTTTTCCAATTTTCAGTAGTATACAGGCTCCTCATAGCCAGATACGGGGGAAAGGTTTAGCTTGAACACGTTTTCGCCTACCTAAAAGCGAAGTTTGATAAATGGTTTATGCATTTTCTCTACTCTCACTAGTTTTATTCGAATTGAAATTAATTTCAAACCGGTAATAACGTTTTTGACAGCTGTAAGGTAATGGCTCATTTAAAATACAAGTGTATTGTGAATAATGGCGGTCGCTTCCGGAAAAACAATTCAATAATGATGATGTAACATTCAACCGGATAAATTTGATCCCATGACTAAATTCAATGGTCCGACAGCAAAATTCTGCGATTTTTTGCTTCAAATTGTTTGTGACAGAAATGAAAATTATATTTTTGGGAATTTTATTGTTCGGCAGTTCGCGGATTGAATCTAGTTATTTCCCTGAATCGACAAGCAATTGTTTTACCTACTTGCTGTCATACAGAGTCTCATCGATCATTGAATATACTTCTCATTCTCCTCGTTACGTAATATACTTTTATTCAGGCCATCGACAATTACCTAGTTCCTGAAATGAATTTGTATGCTGGAGAACATTCAATGAGAAAACTGGTGAAATTCACACTACAGAAGACTAACCCGATTGAGAATACTAATATAATAGATAGTTTTTCTCGGAATTGGATCAATAGAGAAGATGTTTCTAGTGCTCGACATTTCGACTCACATGCTGGAGTCATTTTCGAGAAGTAATAGAAAAATCTTCCCTGACGATTTGAACAACCAAAATACAATACACACGCATTAAATTCCTCCAAGTTTATGTTACCCTATTTTATTTTCTTCGTCAGGTTTGAGAGAAGAAACAAAAGATAGTGAGGAGACACTTATCCAGATTCCTTCTCAGCTTCATCCCGTTTGAAATTGTAACACTGGCCAGAAAGCATTCCCACCCAAGATGTTACATTGGATAGTCTCATGCGACATTCAGTCATCAGAATGAAATATCTGTTTTCTCAAAAATGATACATATCTGATTCGTTTCAGTAACAATGTAGCCGCAAAATGTTACCCTCACGACCTCTGGATATGAAAATGATACTGCTTTAGCTCGCTTTTATTGAAATAATATGCTAATGCTCTATATTTATTTCCCGGCGATGCATTTTCGAAGGCGAGAAAGGTATCAGGTGTTGCTAATCTATGAAATATTGAAATGACGAAACGGAATGGTTATTCCAAGATTTCCTGAAGGAGTTGGGGAAAATGAGTTTTTGGGGCGCAATCGTCTGAAATAAGTATAACGAAAATAGGGCAATTAATGCAGATTTTGTTTGAAAGTGTTCTGAGGAGGTATATGAGTATTGAAACACTTTCTTTAGTACTGTTTGAACGTTATTATTTTGTGGTGGATCGATATTTGTTCCGTAGTTTTCTGGGTATTGTAACCTACCACAATCTGAAAAAATTAGAATTCATATTTGAATCCGAAAAGTTGCTGCGTCTATTGACAAACAGTTCTTCCTGGATAGAACAAGTCCAATTAGTCAGGAACTTCTCGTATAACTCAAATTTTGCCTATCAAAAAAATAATAAGAACTAATATATATGAAAATACTCATCGTTAGATACAGTTGTTTGTGTTTTCCGTTGTGTTATTTGGTTTGGTATGTGCCAGTATTGACCTTAAAGTATTTGTTGTTTCGACTGTTGTTCTAACATTATACCTGTTGCCGTTCCGTTTTATCGTTTCAGACAAACGAGGGACATAGGGTATAATGTTTGATACAGGTTGTGTATTTTGTGTAGGTTGTATGTCTCTATTGTGGACTGTATTCGGATTTTCAATTTCTGTATAAGTTTTTTCTGTGAATTTTTCTGGATATTCATTTTCTTTGAATACTGACTTTATGAAGTTTATCTCATCATTGATTTTTTCTCGTGAGTTACATACAATTTTTGTTCTATCATGAAGGCATTTTACTATACCTTCCTTGACACTTGTGTGGTGGTTTGAGGTATAGTGAAGATATCGGTTGGTATGTGTTTTCTTTCGATATACACTTGTATCTACGTGGCGTGTCGATTTCTTTATCATTACATCTAGAAATGCAAGTTCATTGTTATTTTCTGTTTCTAATGTGAATTTTATTGTTGGTTCTTGTTTGTTAATATGTTTCAAAAATGTGTCAAGTTTATTTTGACCATGACTCCATATAGCAAAAACATCATCAATATATCTCCACCACACTCTTGGACCATTTGGGTAACTTTTTATGGAAGAATCCTCAAAATACTCCATATAAATATAACTGAGAATTGGAGAAAGTGATGGACCCATAGCCATACCAAATTTTTGTTGATAAAAATCATTCTTGAATCGAAAATACGTTTTTTCTGTACAAAGATATCCATGATCGCATCAAATTTGATTGACAATTTCTAAAGTTTTGTTCAAAGGAACGTTGGTGAACAGACTTTCCACATCGAAACTAACTAACATGTCTTCAATTTTTATGTCAATTTGATCCAACTTTTCAATAAGATGTGAAGTATTTTTTATATCACCATTACCTGATAGAGGTTTCAATATTTCGAGTATGTATCTTGCTAGTTTTTGGCATGGAGATTCGATAGAACTTACGATGGGTCTGAGAGGATGATTTGGTGTGTGTATCTTTGGTAAGCCATAAAAATGGGGTGGTTTACTATAATGATTAATGAGTTGTGTGCGTTCTGTTTTTGAAAGTGTGTCTTTTTATTTCAGTAATGTTCTGTATATTTTCTGTTCAATGGATTTTGTTGGGTCTTGTCTGAGTTTATTGTACACTTGTTTCGATGTTACAGATGTGTTTTGGTTGTGTATCTCATATGTGGTGTTTTCGATCAATTGAAGCATTTTGTTTTCATATTCATCTGTGTCCATGATAACTGTAGCATTTTCCTTATCAGCTGGAAGTATTTTTATACTTTCATCACATCTTGAATATATACGGTTTAGAATTTTATTTTTATATTCAATGTTTAGTGGGAATGCACAAAGAGTTATGAAAATATGAGATGTGCAACAACTATTTATGTAATCAGAACAAATTTGAAAGACGATTTTTTTCTTCCGACTCCCATAACACAAATAACTCAAACATCGAACAAGTATTAATACAGAATGCCTACGCTTCACCTGATTAAATAGAATACTTCGCCAAGCTTGTGATTTTCGCGATATGCGAGTTTCAGTTTTTTGCTCACTCGAACTGTCAGTGTATTTGTCCACTTGAACCCATTTTTCCGACGACTTTTGTACTATTCGAAAAATTATTCATGACAGATGAAAATTCAACAACCTTCTTTAATGTATTGACATTTTCATTACTGGAACAAGACATAATAAACGTCTGTTTCAACTCAGATAGTTATGAAAACTCTGACTAGGTATTTCATTTCATTCAATAAAAGTTGCTCAACTTTTACCTTGTTGTTTTATCTCATTTCGTGAATCTTTATGATCATGCATCGATACGTCACTTTTGTTTTCTATCATGACAGATTCAATTTGGCAATTGCGACTTTTATGAAAGATCTTGTTTCGGTTTCAAATTGTTCCGTTGAAACAATGTCACATTATCATCATACAACCAATAACGTTACCTACTAAGTAAATGGATCATATGAGCAGTGGTTGGAATTTTATAATGAATTTAATAATATCATACATATTATTTTGAAGCTTTTCGGCATTGAATGTTTCCATTATTCAAAAAATTTCATTCAAGGTATTGCAGCCAAAGTCATTAGTTCAATAGAAAATTAAAAAAAAAACAGTGAGGCTTGTACTTCACCCAAGCAATGTTATGGAAACAAAAGGCTCTCATTTCATTGAGTCACATTGATTCCTTTTTCAATTTTCCTCCAATAATGAAAGGGTGTGCTGCACAACTCAGAAAATTATTGGATATAGTCAAAAAGGAATTGAGGGCTTTGAAGAATTCAGTACAAGAAGTCGATAAATGGGATTTGGAAGAATAAGAATAAACTCGATTTAAATAGTGAAGGGGATTGGTGAAGGCAGTGTTCAAGTAATAGTTTTCCAGAAATGAAAAAATTCTTGGATTTTTTGGAACCAGAGGTCGACAGGATTGTGAATTTAAATCATTTGAAATTAATTGAATCAGAGGAAGTTGCAATTGCCAGATAAGAACTGTCAATTGACACATTCAATCTATCAATTTTCAGATTAAAAAAGGCGCAATCGCTAGATTTTTCATTTTTGCAATGGCAAACTTTCAAATTATATTTTCGTAATTTGGAGAAGAAAAAAATACAAGACACAGGTACAAAGTTCATCCAATGAACAGGCAGAAGGGAAATGTGGATTGTCTTCAAAAGTTGCTCACTTTGTGGACACAAATAATGTGAATGAAAAAAAATTTGATATTAATTTGACATTCTAAAATCGTGCTGTCAGGCAGGTGCCAACATTTTCTGCCAACCCAAAAATTACTTCGATATGATTGTTGTTTCACTTCTTGCTTTATTATATTATTATTTTATCTCACTTTTTCAAGAACCTACCTCGGGAAGTGTTATTTCGTATAAATCTGCTGGATTACATAATTTGGTCTACCTATTTGAAGTACCTATTTATTTCATCGAAATCGACTGCCAACCTAACTCTCTGTACCCTGAGCGAAATAATATCAGCTCATCTGAATTTGCAAAATTATAACGACAGTTGGAATTGTACCTATTCACCATTTTCATAATCTATTCTGAGATATGTTCAACGAATTGGGAATTATCAAGGGGATAATAATATGGTATCGTATCTTGGTTCACCTCCATGTTGTAATCGGTATTTTGGTCAGTGTTCAATTCATTGTCAACAATATAGCAAAGAATATGAGGCGTGAAATCAAAAATACAATGAGAACGTTTCAGTGCATTTTCACTAGCTCTGTTCCTTTCTTCTGATGTTGTGTCGTCATCAATGACGTGCAAAAATTTCGAAATGGTAGGAGCTTCAGTGAGAAGATTTCGAATAGTGATTTTAATGATTCTGGAGTGTTTTTGGGGTTTGTTTGCCGTGGTTCGCAGCTTTTCGCTACTGTTGCTCTTTATATTTGCTATTGGAACTCGTTAAAGAACTATTTCGAGTGGGAAATGATATAATGGTTGATGATACAAGTTAACTCTGGATTTTTCATAACCCCACTTCATATTTTTTGAGTCTATTTTGATCAAGTTATGTTTGTTGTTTTCCTGCCATGAACTGTAAAGGTTTCTTAGGATAATAAATTGTTAAGAAAAGTTAAGTTCAGTCAAGGTAACCGCAAACTCATTACCGAGAAGCAAAATAGTGGATATTCTCATTCAGATGTGAAAAATGAATATCGAATTATGGTACTTCCAATGCAAATCTGAGCTAGCCAGCGATAGCAGCCGACCAGCTTGAAATTATAGATTTGGTCGCGATGGACTATCAATTATACGATTGAACTACTCTATCCTCGATCATTCGAGTCACAGGCGACTGTAGGCTTCCTACGTATCTGTTGTTTGCCAAAAAAGTATTGTAGGGGGCACATTGGTCCCATTTCAGTCAGTGACAAAAATCAATTCGGATTATTCCAATATTAATACAGGGGTGCCACAAGGGTCAGTACTGGGCCCCCTCCTGCTCCCTATGTACGTCAATGAAATGCCAGAGTTACATGGTCAATCCCCAACTTTCGTGACTCTACATGCGGACGACACTTCTATGATTGTTTCCGATACATCAAGCAAATGTGTGGAGAACGAATGTAATAGGTTCCAGGTTTCCTGACACCACCCAACTTTCTATTTCTTGAAGCTCCCAAAACATGTCTATTTCAATTTCAGTTGCCCCAACATTACCTTGGCCCAATAAGCATAACTCTCTCTAATGAAAAACTGATACGAACAGAATGCATCCAATTTCTTGGATGCATTCAGATCAAAATATGAATTTCAAATATATTGTCAGGAAGTTGTCGAATACTACTAAAACATCGGGAATATACGTCATATACTCAATAAACAACAATTAGTGTCATTTCATCATTCCCAAATTGTATTACGCTTGCGCTCTGGCATTGCCTCTCGGGGGAATTTTGTTTTTCGCAAATCGCTTAGAAGTTTTGACGTTCCAGACGAAATTTTTTTAAGAAGTCAATATTTCCTCACTGTGAGGAGATGATATTTCCTTACAGTTGTTAGTGTTCTACATAAATGATTGAAAACGCTATCACAATCAGTCAAAACACCAGCGAAAATCTGACGTTAAATAATTGGTTTATTTATTTTTCCAAAGCACACTATTAAAAAATATTAATGTGCACTGTTGTACGTTAGAGACCAATACCTCAATGTATACAAATTGTAACTTTTTCTAGAGTAGGTACATACCAATTTCGAATTGACTGATCTGAGACAGTTGAAAAACTGGATAAAAAAAAATTACAAAGAATAAAAAAAAAATTCGAATATCCAAAATAAGTGATGAATTCAAGAAAACGTGCAAGAAAACCACGTCAATTTCCGTTTGAAACAGTTTATCTCGAAAACGGTTCGAAATATAAAGAGTATTATCTGAACAAAGTCAATCTTAAATTGAATTCAGAGCTCAAAAATGTTGAAATATACAGGGTGTTCCATTTGGAAAAATTGAGTTCCATTCATTTTTTCATGAGATAAAAGTATCTGCATTATTTGAAGACCCTGTATGGGGCAAATGAAAATATGACTCGGAGTGAAGATCCCCATAGTATCACTCTACTCTATTTCAAATTTGATCGTTTCAGTGCAAGAGAGTTCAAGATTATCAGCATTTATAAAAGTTCATGTTTGGTAAAAATGATATCGAAATTAATCTATATCTTCTGAACGGTAATAGATAGGTATGAGAATATAGTATATAAATTTGTAGACGAAGTGATAATGAATCATTATATGATATTATATACGGGGTGTTCCATTTGAAAAATCAAAGAAGCCGCTACTTTATAGTAGAAGCGACAACGCCGAATGGTATAAAATATTTCAGGCGTGTAGGTCATTTTGATTTCTGCATACTGTGGAATTTTCAGGTTGATCCGTTGAACAGTTTGCCAGAAACGGCTCATTAACGCTCATCATGAAAAGCCCTGTATATGCGATAGTCCATATATTGCTTTGGCAATAATTTTTATTTCGTTTCAACCAGTTCTGGAAGAGACCCAGGAATAGAAATTTCATCATCACTCATTATTTCACTTTCGACAACACCAGCAATTGAATTCATCAACGTCAAGTTTGACAATTCAACCTCAATACGTTTTCACAAAACCACTAGTAATTTAATTACGAATTTCAAAGCACCGATCATATCTGAATACAATTATACGCGATTTTTTCAGAATTAATTAATATCTAACAAATTTTAAACGATTTGCGGAAAAATATTATGATAACATCGTAGGAACAGCCACATTCCTGGACTCTGTGTTGCAATCGTCATAGTCGTCCACAAATGTTAGGCTTCTACTACCTGGTAAACAATGTACTATTTTTGTAATGAAGTATTTCGATCTCAGAATGATGCGATGTATTGCTTTCAAGCCTCCGAATTATTCTTGTAAAGGACCTCTTCAGATTATAAAGTTCTTACAATACCGTTCCTTTTTAGATATAAACTATGCTTTTATGTTTCCAAAAATATACATAAATTCCCATTAAATTCAAGTGAACATTCCTTCAATACAAGATATAAATCAGATCTAAACATGGTCCACCCACGACTGCATCACTAGTATGTCGCCCTCATTTATCACACCAAATCTTCATAACCATATGCCCATATCGATAAAAGCTGCTCAACTGAGAGAAAGTTCAAAAACAGTTTGACACTTCTGTTGATTGAAATATATTAATATAATATTAATGAATTTTAACTTAATAGCTTTCAATGTGTGAGTAGCTTTAGTATTCAGTATTCACTATCACGTACTTTTAGTTTTTCAGTGAGTTGAATGGTTTTTGATAAGTCCTATACAAATTTGGAAAACTGCCAAAAGGTCTCTAATGTAACCTGGACGATTGTTGCCTCGATTACACGGCATTTATTTTGCATGGGCTGATAAAAATTTTCCGTATACGTGTTTGAAATATTCAACGTATCTACAATCACCTTCATGTATAACAAGTATAGAGAATAGAGAGGTAGGTATAACTTCAAGAGACGGTTATACAAAGCCGTTTCCAACCACAATCTTCCTTTTATTAATCGAGAGAAACCGTACGCCTCCAGCTGGGGTCTATGTTTGATTTCAAGAGTTCGTGAATGGATGATGATGTGATCGTTCAATATGAACACAAGGGATTACAACGGAATTCAACATCACGTTGAGAAAACCAACACTGGTTTAGGAGATTGGAATATGCTCGTGTAATGAAATGAAAAAGTGATTTATCAAGAATGGATGTTGATTCAGACTTCAGTAGGTATCTCATTTCTATCTTTTGGTGTTATCCAAAAGTGGTTCATTCGCACCATTCCTAGAAATGTTAAAACAAATAGAATTTTGCTGATCATTTCTTCATCTTTCACATCATCCATTTTTTGTAGTTCCTGGGAATCAATATGAAAATATCAAACACTTCCTTCCTCAAATCAAACTTGGAGAGTGATTCATCATATGATGATAATGATGGATGGGATTGAAATAATATTATGAAAATTGTTAATAATTCTTCTCGTTTTCCATTCATCAGTCAAGCTCCATGTATTCTGTCAAGTGTTTTTCTAATTCATTCAGTATTTAAATTGCATCATTATATCCGAATGAATAGTATGAGCATTTATTATTGAAAATTTACCTTTTTTTTTCAAAACTTCCGAGATAAACTTTGGGATGATGTGATTGTTAAATGTTTCCTGGAATAGACATTTTTCATGGTTAGTTTTTGTAATGGACAAACCCCTTACTTTTATAGCAATACATAATACCAAGATGAATTGAACGTGAAGAGAAATTACATATAACCAATATTGAACAATACATTGAAGATATTATTGTTAATTCCGTAAATAAACAAATACAAAGAAATAGTAATCTGAACTCAAGAAGCTATATATTCCAGGGAGAGATACTTTCTTAAACCGAAACGGCAGAATTTTAGTAACCTTTTTTTTCATCCGTTAATGCTCCAACTGAAGCCTCATATGAACTCAACTACATTGGCAGTGGCATGTGTGACAGCATATTCACAATCGATGAAATAACAGATAAGGATTTTGATAAAACAGTAAAATATCGATACCAATAAATGCAGCAGGTGTAGATGGTATCCCTCAATGCATTCTCAAAGTATTGAAAACACTTCTCTGAGGCATATTTAGGAACTTATTATCAAAACAGAGATCTTTCCTGAAATATGGAAAACACCAATATAGTTACCCCAATACTTAAGGGAATAGAATGGTATAGTAAATCATCGTGTGTGCAGCATCTTGATTGTTCGAATAGATAATCTACCCTGAACTATATAATGATGAGGAAAATTATATGGCATTTCAACAACTTGGCTTCTCAGAACTAAGCCAAAGGAACAATGGAGAGCAGATCTCAACTTGATACCATTTCCACAGATTTTCGTAAGACATTCGACGAAGTAGATCATGATATTCTATTGAGTGAATTGAATGATTTTGACTAGCAGATAATTTACCCTGATAATTTGAAGAATAACTTGGGAGACAGATCTCTAAATGTGAAACAAAATGGAAATTATTTTTGAAAATTTTCAGTTTTCTCAGGTGTACCCCAGGGTTCTTACCTAGGCCCTCTATTTTTCATTCTGTTTACCAAATTTTATCACATAGATATAGAACAAATGATGTTGAGGAAAAAGCAAAAACAATGTTCTTGGTCTTTCAAATAGTTCAACGAGATTTTTTTGACAGAGAAATTGGTGGTTGAAGTGTCCCAGTAAAACCAGTTCTAATATCAGTCGAGACTTGATCCGTAGTGGGCATATCACCTGATATATATTGAATATATTATTTGTACAATACAATACAATTTTCAATTATGTGGTATCAATGAGTTCGTCAGTTCATTTTTACAAGTATGCACCTATGTCAGTTAACACCTGTGTGTGCAATAGTACAAAGTATATTATGGGTTAAAAAAAATAACATATTGAGTATTGATATGTGCAGACTGCTGTAACAATGAAAATAGAATACAAAATAAATGTTAGTAATACCAATGTGTACATAGAGATAGGCCTTTTTATATTATGACAGTTGATCCGTTCACATTTACATCTATACGTCTATTTAATAGTGAGATATTTCTCGCCAGTTGCAAGTTCGAAAGAAAGCTGTTGCCTCAGCGACTTGAGACAAACTCTTCGAACAGATTTTTTAGTGTTGAAAATTCTATCAAATTGTCACTTTCCGAAGTGGATTTCAGTTTGGGCGAAGGACAAATTTTGTCATATACTATCATCAGAACACAGATCAGGCACATTGTTGATTTGTTGTCCCAAATTATAGATGTGGATGATTAGGGAAAATGGTGTTTCTTTTTATGGCATTCTAAGATGCAACCTATCACTCCAAAAATGATTTCGATAGCCTTAATAACAGAATTTCTGTCATTACCAAATACCAAATAATCTTTTTAAAGGATGTCTTCCAGCTGAATGATATCGGTGATATAAAAGTATATTATCCAAGGATCATGTAATGATGGTTATTGATACACGAGTTTCAACCGGAATTCGAAACGAGACGGAGGTTAGTTTCGTATGGTTTATGCGAGTGTATTAATAAACATTACATGAGAGTTGCAAGCGTTGTATTTTCTACACCCAATAAACGACAGAGAAATTAGGCTGTTCTCTCTGTTTTGAGCTTTCGAAAATGTTTATTTTCTTTTTCAAGACGCTACGATATGTAATTGTATAATATGAATTACAATATATATATATATATATATATATATATATATATATATATATATATATATATATGTGTACTTACAAAACGTGAAAATCAATCAAAATTATTAAAAATGAATGACCTATCTTACGAAGATCGGGAAGTCACTTGACGGAAGTTGAGTCATATACAGTTATTATTTTTTAATTATCTACTGATATTATAATTGCAAATGAGGGAGTATTATATTCAATGAGGATGAGAGTTATCATTCGTATTAGATTTTTATGTAGAATATAAGTATATATATTGCTCAGATCACTAATATCTGTTCGTTTATTCAAAACAATATCTCTTTTATTAGAGATGTGGACCATTTCTAGAAATAGCCTCTTGGTCAAATTGGTCTCCATATCTGAAATTTTTACATTTTCATAACTCAACCTATGATCTGAATCAATTGAATGTTCTGTCAATGCACTTGATCTTATATTCCTTCTGCAGTCACTCTCATGTCCAGTTGGTCTCTCTTTCAAAAGTTGTTTTGTTTGACCGATGTATACTTTATCACAATCCATACATGGTATTTCATACACGACGTTGGATTTGGATGTTAGAGGAATAGGAGATTTCAATTTAGAATGTAAGTCAGATATTGTTTTGATATTAGTTCGAGCGATTTTTATGTTATGTTCACTGAATATATTAATTAATTTAGGCGTCAATTGATGAATGTTTGGTAATGATTCGTAATAGAAGCGATCTTCAGTAACTGGAATTATAGGTGAGGTAACACTATCAAAAAATGGGGTGCTAAAAAGAATTTTATTGACTAGAGAATTTGGATATGAATTTTCTAATAGTATAATTTCGAGTTCTTTCAAACATTCAATCCTCAAAGAGGGGTGTGATAACTTTTCTACTCTTTTCTTGGAATTCTTTATTACATTGATTTTTGTTTTCATAGGATGATATGAATGGTAATTTAACAATCTGTTGCTATCTATAGGTTTTCGGTACCATCTAGTTATGATTTCATTTCTTTCTGTCCTTATCAATCTCATATATAGGAAGGGAACTGATTTATTAGATTCTCTCTCTAGAGTGAATTGAATATTTTCATCGTAGCTGTTGAATATCTCCAAAACTTCATCTACTTTTGATTGGGGAACAGAAAGGATGAGATCATCGACATACCTCTTCAGGAAGGGAAAATCGAAATCAATTCTTTTTGAACATTCATCAAGAAGATCATCAAGAACATAACTCGATATTATAGGCAAAATAGTTGATCCCAGAAATTTGTTGAAAAAATTTACAAACAGATTTTTGGTACACCTATGGGATCAACTATGGAGACCAATTTGACCAAGAGGCTATTTCTAAAAATGGTCCACATCTCTAATAAAAAAGATATTGTTTTGAATAAACGAACAGATATTAGTGATCTGAGCAATATATATACTTATATTCTACATAAAAATCTGAATACGAATGATAACTCTCATCCTCATTGAATATAATACTTCCCCATTTGCAACTATAATATCAGTAGATAATTAAAAAATACTAACTCTGTATATGACTCAACTTCCGTCAAGTGACTTCCCGATCTTCGTAAGATATGTCATTCATTTTTAATAATTTTAATTGATTTTCACGTTTTGTAAGTATACATATATATATATATATATATATATATATATATATATATATATATATATATATATATATATTGTGATTCATATTATACATTCACATATTGTAGCGTCTTGAAAAAGAAAATAAACATTTCAGAAAGCTCGACAATAACAAAGACAACAGCCTAATTGTCATCCCCAGACTGCAACCCAAATAAGTATCTCTCTCTCTTTCTCTCTCTCTCTCTCTTCCTCTCTCTCTCTCTCTCTCTCTCTCTCTCTCTCTCTATATATATATATATATATATATATATATATATATATATGTTGTTGTTGAGTTCGGGTTGAACCGCGTCTGGAGTTTTGTTCTCGACGTTTCGGCTCCGATTTTGGAGCCATTTTCAAGAGGTAAATGTGACTTCACGCTGAGGTCTCAATCTGCCTACTCCTCAGGTGTTGTCACAGGGGGCAAGGGTTTGTGACTTGACGCCGGGGCCTCAATCTGCCTACTCCCCAGGTCTCGTCACGAGTTCTTTCTAAGGTCTCAATCTGCCTACTCCTTAGATCGAACTGAGGTATCGAGGGATGTTGGGTAGTATTTATACAAAGCTTTTCTTCCCTACATTAAAGGTGTTACTGACAAAATCACCCGAATTCTCAAAAAACAGGACATAAAAACGATATTTACAGCCAGCAATAAAATCTCCACATTCCTCCGCTCCCCCAAGGACAAAATTGTCAACGAATCACAGGGTATATATGAAATACCATGTTCTGATTGCCATAGAACATATGTAGGCCAGACCAACAGACGTGTGACAAGTAGAGTATACGAACATCAACTTGCTGTCCGAAAATCAGACCCATCTTCAGCTCTGTCGAAACATCATCAAGAGACAGGACACAGCATAGACTTTGCGAACACTAAGACCATCGCCACAGCAAAAACACTACAAGCTCGTATAATTCGCGAGGCCATCGAAATCGAGAAGCGACCTTCCTGCTTAAATAAACGTGACGACGGCCAGAGACTTCCCACTGCATGGAAACCCCTAATTTCCAGATGCCCAGTCCCCACCAAGACATCCGACGGTCCTTCAGTAGCACCCGCTGCTATAAATACTACCCAACATCCCTCGATACCTCAGTTCGATCTAAGGAGTAGGCAGATTGAGACCTTAGAAAGAACTCGTGACGAGACCTGGGGAGTAGGCAGATTGAGGCCCCGGCGTCAAGTCACAAACCCTTGCCCCCTGTGACAACACCTGAGGAGTAGGCAGATTGAGACCTCAGCGTGAAGTCACATTTACCTCTTGAAAATGGCTCCAAAATCGGAGCCGAAACGTCGAGAACAAAACTCCAGACGCGGTTCAACCCGAACTCAACAACAACACACAACTGACCGCGGAAACCTATCCGAACACATATATATATATATATATATATATATATATATATATATATATATATATATATATATATATATATATATATATATATATATTTGTATCGTGGGTCATAATGACCTGAAAATGGGAGGAATATTAACATTCATTTCAATATTGCTATTCTAAATAGAGTTCAATATTGTATTGCAAATGCGGATTTTATTCTGAACTGAATTTTCGATGTAGCCTTCCGCCACTGAATTGGATTTCCACTTGATCGGAAATCTGTATGGTGATGAAAAATCTCTATCATAATGAGCTCATTATCATACAGATTTTTCATTATGATACGAAATAGATTATGCGCAAATAACTGTATTCTTACGATACAGGTGTAGAATATGGATTTTTTTAATCTACCGCTATGGACTTCTAAAGATCTATTAATGCGTTTAGATCTTTGTCTCCATATCATAAATTCTCATGGTACCATCCAGGATTTCAAGTTCTTGATGACATCCAGTGTCAATATCGTTCAGTTATTTTCAAAGCTCGTGATAGCACATACATTCTCGCTAACGAGTGAGTCAATACTCTGTGACATTTAATGAGATCAGCTATGGGTTGGATCGAATGCTGAGTAGTTGATTCATAGACAGGATGAATGTCATCTCTACCTAGTTTTCAATTCATGGAAGAGTTGGGGCAGGCCCAGTTCTCATTATTCCCAATAACTTGTGAATCATAAAAGATGACATGTTCACACAAGTTGCGAGGAATTCATTGGTACGATGAGCACTGATAACTGCTGACGTAATCGACAATTTTTTTAAATGCAAACAGGGGTCATGTGGCACCCCATTCAAAAGGTCTACTAGTCGTCTATTCAACGGTATAATTGTTTCAATATGTATTAATACAGGGTCAACCGAAATTATGTATTCAGAAGACTGGAATTACAAATAATAGTAATTCGTTGAACCAAATAATGCTATGCACCGCCACTGAGAATGAAGTATCGTACTGTCTTCTATTGTTTTGGTTGATTAAAAAAAAGAAATGGTGATAAAAGTCCTACACTCTACTTACGATTAGTCGATGTCATTGAAGTGAAGTATCATTGAAGCGGTTGACATTATTTCTAGAAAAATATTTGAATCACTTATAATCTGGCAATGAAAGTTACAGAAACCCAAAGAATCGAAATTTTGATTATGATTGGCTGTGGAGATAAAGTAAGGACTCAGGCAGAAGTTCGTGATTTATTCAATGCGAAATACCCCAACCGAGAACCCGTTTCTCAATCAACAATAAGTAAAATTGAGAAGAAGTTTCGAGAAACGGGCCATGTTAAAGATCTCCCTAAAAGTGGTAGAAAATCAATTTCAGAAGTCCAAAAACTTGATGTGGTACTTGCGTTCCAAGAAAACCCCCATACCAGCACGAGGCAAGTCGCACTGGATAATAATTTACACCAATCGACTGTTGTTAGAGTGTTGAAAAAAGAAAAGTGGCATCCGTATAAAGTTCAGCTGGTCCAAGAACTGTTAGAAGATGACTTTGACAGAAGAGTCGAATTTTGCGAAATCATAATGGAGCGCTCGCACAGAGATCGGAGTTTCATACAAAATATAATATTTTCAGATGAAGCTACTTTTATGCTCAACGGTCACGTAAACCGTCAGACTTATCGATACTGGGCAAGAGAAAATCCACATTGGATGGAGGAGCATAGCACACAATATCCACAAAAAGTGAATGTTTGGGCCGGAATTTTGAACAACCAGATAATAGGACCATACTTTTTTGAAGAAAGCGTAACTGGTGCTCGGTATCTACACTTTCTTCAAGATTATCTGATGCCACAACTGAATTAGCTGTTTCCAAATAGAAATGATTTGTGGTTCCAACAGGATGGGGCGCCCCCACACTACGCCGTTGATGTACGAACCTACCTTGATACTGTTTTCCGAGGAAAGTGGATAGGAAGAAGAGGGCCGATCGAATGGCCACCAAGGTCTCCGGATTTGACCCCATTAGACTTTTTTTATGGGGATACTTGAAGAGTAAAGTTTATCAAAATTGACCAAATGATTTAGAAGAGTTGAAGGAACGCATCAGAGCGGAGATTGCACAAATAACCCCCGAAGTTCTCGGAAACGTTAGAAATGAATTCAGTGCCCGGCTTTCACATTGCATCATAGCTGAAGGTCATCAATTTGAACATTTATTATAATTTTATTGTACTTCAATAAAAAACATGTTTTGGTTCATCTTGTATAAATGAATATTGGCATGGTTATACCGTTGAATAGATGATTAGTAGGCCTTTTGAATGAGGTGCCACATGATCCCTGTATGCATTTAAAAAGATTGTCGATTACGTCATCACGCCAACACCGGTGACGAAACGTCTTTCATATGAATATCATGAGATGGGCCGTCAAAAATTAAAGTTGACGTGTTTTAAGATTTTTTCCGAAAGACGCTCATTTTGTAAATATCGAATTTATTCCATACATTTGCATCGTACTGTATATGGGTACGAGACACAAGTAATGGACACCAATAATAATTTGACAATTGCAGAATTATCTCAACAGGAACAATCACCATACCCGTGTTTGTGAATGAATACTCAATAGAAATAATCCGAATCCAGGAGATCTGAATATTGCCGTTATCCCTTTGGGTAATGGGAAATATCTGTAATCCCGACAGTTACAACGGTAATCAATGCATAACGTAACAGAATCATCTATCTCTCGGGCTATACAAATCCGAGCTTTGGAATGCTGTTTGCTCATTTATAGGGGTAGAGACACAGGGGTTCCGTACCTGTTTGCATTAGTTAATCATGAGTAATTATGGTGATTCGGCTGAACTGTCGCTAATTGTGAACGGCAACGGACTGTCTCTACAGAAACAATTCTTTACAGTTGAGTGTTTATCCTTCCAATTTAGCTTTTATTGCATTGTATTCCTCTTGTCGGGATGACAAAGGATGGCGTGTTTATTAGTCCTCAGAGGACTATGTGCCATTGGATCGAAGGATATATGTGTTAATAAGAAAT
This sequence comes from Zygogramma bicolorata, assembly GCA_032362365.1. NCBI lineage: Eukaryota > Metazoa > Arthropoda > Insecta > Coleoptera > Chrysomelidae > Zygogramma > Zygogramma bicolorata. The sequence continues at coordinate 147,527 of JAVJAQ010001144.1, read as the reverse complement.
ACACAGAGTGTGTCTGAAGATGGTTAAATGCAACAGTAATTTCAACTTCAAATTTCAATCAAACTTTTACAGAACTTTCTTATGCACTACCATTTTTACTTTCTCATACATACAAATACACACGCAAGGGAAGCCATATAATGTTCAGAGAACACCACGTGCATCAAGAGACATAAGATAAGAATTGATATCAACAAATTATACGAGTTGACATGAATTTTGAATTTTTGAAGTTTGTAGGCCTCAGGAATATCCTCTTTCGGTAAGGAGTTCCAACGGTCAGCTGATCACAACGAAGGGGTGCCAAGGGTGGAACGATTAACGACAACTGAGAATAGCACCGACCGTGAAAATTTCTATAGAAGAGAGACAAGTCTACTTGCTTTTCTCTGAATAGAATCAAGAGGTTTCAGTGAATGTTTCGATGATGAGTTCCTGATATGATATGATAATTCTATTTGAAGACAGGCCATAATTAGAAGCTGACTAGAAATGAAGAATTTCTTCACAGGAAATGAGAATCCGAGTAACTGTTTGAAAGTCATTATTTTGTGGTGGATGAATTTTTTTTTCTAGTTTTTTTGAGTTCTCAACCCACCACATAATGAAAAATAAGGATTTATAATGGGATCTATACAAGTGTGACAAAAAATCATGAAATTTACAGAAAACCAAGAGAATACTTGTGAGAGTTCTGAAAACGAAAGACGATTTGGTTTCCGAAACGTCAGCAATAAGTATTTTCATGAATATCAGTTTTTGTATTTTTGATAGTCAAATTTGAAATATACAAAAAGTTGCTGACCAATGGAACGTGACGAACTGTTTTTTGTGTCTTCCTCAAAACTATGCATTGAACACTATGTTTTCCCCAGTAAATCATATGAAGCAGAAACGAAGTGTCCGCCAGAACTGAACCCTATGGAACACCTGCTTTAATTAAGAGACAATCAGACGATCCTTCACATAGAGAGACCTATAAGACAGGAAACTTTCCAACGAAGCACACAATTGAGAAATTAAACCATTAGGCGGCAGTTCAGAAATGAGACCCCAATTCCAAACTCAATCAAACGCTTTCAAAATGTCAAGTACAACAACTTACGTTTCTTCGGATTTTGTCTATGTAATGCTGCCAAATAAGTGAAATATATGCCAGAAAAACACTGGTTGATCTTCGATGGCGACATTCGTATTGTCGATCATCAATGATTCCTGATTTCTCTAGATATTTGATTGCTTCATCCATAGTTTTGGATTAACAATGATTCATCAACAATTTTGTTATTCAATGCTGAAGAGTCTATTCTATAATATCGGATATATGTCTGGATCAAAACTCATCCAGGTGTATGGTGTATTCTCAAAAAAAATCTGTTTTCGAGTGTTTGGTATTGGTTTTCCAATCGAGAAAAAACAACCCAAGGCAAAAAGACCAATTGGAGTGAAATTCAGCAACTTTGCAGGCCACTGATCCACTCTCTGGTTCCCAACTATTCGTTAGTGAAATATTTATTCAGAAAAACGAATATTATAACTTTGTTATGAGGTGGTACATCATCATGTGTGAAACCACACTAGGTCCTAATGATATATTATCCAAAAATTCTGTTGAAAAAGTTTTTTGAAAGTTCAGATAACGTCCGCCATTCAAATTATAATCATGAATGAATGAAATTAATAACTGAAGGTGACCACTACCAAGACATTATTGAGACTGAATCGAACCTGAGATCGAACCTCTCTGAAGGCTCTACGATTTTCGTGACACCAAATGTAGGAATCATTCCTGTCAAACGCTTCGCAATTTGTGAAGCTTTCAGCTGCACAACTGATATAATTCAGAGAATTGGGATCCTCCTTGATTCTGTTCGATAATCACCGACACCACACCAACCCTAGGTAAGGACCATCAGGATGAAGTTTCTTGGGAGAGTGTATCAGAAAACACCGCGATTTAAAACTTTTTAATACACCCTTCAACGGGAGTTTTTGCCGTGAAAAAAAAAGGGGGAGTAATTCTTATTTCGGGATATGTTATTAGGTTAGGGACCCTAATGAAAGTTCCAAGTTTTTGATCGCCCTCTTTAATTAAAGGTATGAAACTTTGTGTTTTCCGATTCAACTCCTTAAGGTTGACGACAACGACAAAACCGTTCAAGTCAAATTCAAGGCATGAAAAAATTTCCTGCAATTTTTGTATCCACAATTTTTTTTCGCAAGTCTAACGAGTGGATAGTATCGGCGGACGAAAGGTGAATATTTTTTCAAACAATCGTCAATGTCCTCGATATTTCATTTCGAGAAATAATTTGTAGCTATTCGTTATCTAATTGTTGATAATTGTTATTTCGTAGCTATTTGTTACATAATTATTATTACTGTTTGAACGTCATTATTTTGTGGTGGATCAATATTCGTTCCGTAGTTTTCTGGGTATTGTCACCTGCCACAATCTGAAAAAATAACAATTAATATTTGAATCTATACAAGTGTAGAAGGGCAGATTTTCAATTCCTGTACAAATCCCAATATATCTTGTAGGCAATCTTGGTAATTGACATTTGTCGAATATTTTCAATTTGACATAAAGTTTTGTCCTTCAGGAGAGGTAGCCATCCGCGATCCATATCAAGCGAACTCATAGATATGCATTCTTCACCAGACAGCATGATGAAAGCAGATTCCTTCTACACTTGTATAGATTCAAATATTGATTCTTATTTTTCCAGACTGTGGTAGGTAACAATACCCAGAAAACTACGGAACAAATAATTATTATCTTTTGTAAACCCAAAGCTTATTCATTTCCACGCAACAGGAGGTAGAGCCAACAGCGCATTGTTTCCAATTGTGGTGTTCCCAGTAAGCCTCATCTATAGATTCCCGAGTTTGATCAGTTGATTTCTTTTTCTTTGACGGTTCGGATCGGTTGATGGTGTCTGTCATTACATCGGCATCTTCTTCACCTTGCTCAACGGTGAAAGTGGTCGCTTCGATTTTTTCAGTATGGAAATCAGGCAAACTTAAGTAATTTCATTGGCCAAAAATCGTATCTTGAGATACTTGAACGTCATTGTCTCATCAGGCGAAAAAAATGGATATTAAATATAGAGACTGGGGTTAGGTATTCCAACGACTGGGTACCTTCCAAGTCTTTGGTCCATTATGGACTTCGTCTATTACTGCTCAAAAAACTTTGCAGGTAGTTGTTGCATTTCCTTATATTGTTAATTTTAGAGAGCTAACCCCGATGACAGAATGTAATTCATTTTTACAAAATTTACCGTGAAAACATTAAGTTGTTTGTCTAATTCAAAATTGAACTGAACATTCTTGATGTGAGGTCAACCTTCATGGAGTTGAATCGGAAAAAACAATTTTTTGTACCTTTAATAAAAGATGGCGGATCGCGCGCACCTTCCCCAAGGTCGAAAACGTGGATTTTTCATCAGGTTCCCTAACCCAATAACATATTCCATATCTAGGTCTGAAGCAATTTGCAGTTCTGATTTGAAGGAAGGATAATATCTGAACTTTCATTCATTCCTCTTCTAACTCTCACTATTGTCGAGATACTCATGAATTCACTTGAATCTCACTCACTAACACTGGAAACATCCTGCAATACCATATCCTTCACTTTTCCACAAGTCTGATACTGTGTTTTTGCCACCCCGCTGGGCTGTAGTGAACTCCCATTACGTGACATTACTCCAAATTTGATTCACGGCAAAAAAGTCATATCGTGCCTGTCATGGAAGTCACTGCTTCAACGCTATATTAATATAATGACAGAGCTTTGTCGGCAACCACGTTTTATGACACAGCTAGCTGTCAAATGGAATGAAAATGTGAGAATTGTATTTACGATATGAGCCCATGTATATCACAGCGAGTTGACAGTGAATAATATGAGAGAAGAGTAGCTGGAAAAGACGAAACAGTCATGACAAGGGATCCCAATTTAACTTTCCTTCAGTTCTTATCATTCGGCAGTTTTCTCGTGATAACATCGCCTTTTCTCCGCAGTAATTATCATTACCTGGCGCTCTCAACTGCTGCGGAAGATTTTGTAATGAGATACCGGGGTGATATCGACCACAGCGAGTATAGTTTGTGTCGCTGGTGTTCATCTTTTAGTCCAAGAGCTGGCGACAAGAATAGATAAGAGTTCAGTAATGGCCCTCAACTCAATATGACGTAGTATTGAGGGTGTACATGAGTCAGCACCCAATCGTAAGGTCAGGTAGTGAAACACCTGGCGGCAGCTCGCTTTGATGTATGTAAAATTGCACCATGCTCTACAAGTGCTTAGTAATATTTGAAAATTTGTAGTATGAAAAAAGTGGTCTAAGTGGTCAGACCGCATTTTTGTGGAACGCTGCGAGCCAGCGCACGCTATATAACTTGTCGGTACAAGAGCTCAGTAACGACTGAAAATTGTACCTACTGCTTTATTAATTTCTTGCTTTATAAAATTACAAATTGAAGTAGAAAACATTTTTTTCAATATTAATATGATACACCATGTTATATACTAAATCATATTTTTTGAAATAGAATTGAATTTTTTAAACAAATTCGGCATCACTATCGCTTCCCTCATCGTTCGTATCCGAATTGGTTTCATGGTTGTCGTCTTCTCGTTCATATTCAGACTGAGAATCTATGAAAAAACAATTGAATATTATAAACGTAATATTTGTAATATAATCATTTGTAAAAGTAAAGATTATCAATTTAAATTCACCTTCATATGGTTGTATGATTACGTCTTTCACGAACCAGTCGAAATCATACCGGCCATCAACATCTTTCCAATCATTTTCTGTTGCTAACATATCAGTTAGAATTTTTGTGTCAGCGTTTCTCCAAATATCAGAAATGTGAATTTCAATAGTTATGTGGTGGATCATATGCCATTTTGATCCAGCACATCCTGTGAGTTTGTTTTTGAGGATTGTCAGATTGACTGATAATAGATAGAGTTAGTTGTCAATAAAAAGTAGAATAAAGTTTTATACTTCTCGCAGTAGTATTGATCCACAATTGGTGACCCCGACGTGATATACAGTAACACGTAACAAAACGAAGAAAAATGGTTAAATATCTGCCCAGTTTGAATAAGGATCAACTTGGAAAAATACTAAACTTTTTCAATATTGATGCCAATGGCACAGTTTCTGATATGAGACTGAAGGTGGAAGCATAAATCAAGAAGAGATATGATAATGTAAGCAATCCCAATGATTTCGATTTAACGCCGATTCTCAACGAAATCGAAACTCCAAACCACCAAGAATCAGCTGTTTCTACGAAATCTGAGGAGGAGTTTGAGAAGCGAATCAACAATTCAGAACAATTATGTTGGCAAATGATGCGACTGATTGATGAAAACAACAAGAAATTCGATTTATTGCAAAATTCTCTTGACAAATCAAATTTGACACACAATAGAGGTGACGAAGTAACTATAACAGAGTCAACCGCCACATCTCATCAAACTATCTCCAGTGAAAATGCAAATGAGGTAAACAGAGCAAAATCCATTTCCCCACCGCCTTTTTGGAAACATGAACCGGAATTATGGTTCCACGCAACCAAATCCATTTTTGAAATCAATGGCATAACTTCTGACAAAGTAAAATATGGAAAAGTCCTATCATTGCTAGATTGTAATATAGCAAAGGAAAATGCAAACTTATTTAAAGTGAGAGAAAAGTCATATGCAATATTGAAATCACAACTTATCAAGATGTACCAAGTATCCGATGAAAAAAAAAAATTACCAAATTATTCGCGGGTTGTCAACTTGGCGATAAAAAACCCAGTCAGCTTTATAGAGAAATGACTGAACTCGCTTCTGGACAAATGAGTAGGAATTTCATTGTATTGGCGTGGATACAGAAGTTACCTCCCACTGTTGAACAAGTTATGAGAGCATTTCATTTGAAACTTTCTGATGAAGAACTTGTAAACATGGCCGATGGCATGGCTCAGGTTTCTCACACATCCAATCAAATATTTTCTATGAAATCCTCAGAATCTGTATCACGAGAAAAGAAACTCAATGAAGTTATAGCAAAACTCAACGAGTCGATACATGTACGCTATGCTATGCAGCCAACGGTTCCACGATACAAACCTTTGGGGAAGAAAAACTCACTCTCACCCTTGGTCTTGGTAAAGAATTCACTTGGACGTTTGTTATACTAGATATCGATAAAGCGATATTGGGAGCAGATTTGATCGAAACTTTCAGGATCATAATTGATTTGAAAAACAAAAATATCACTGAGCGTGAAACAGGCACTTCCAAATTTTGTCAATTGTTTCATAGTGATATTTGTTATAATATAAAAACAATAAACATTGCTTCCTCATACCATAGACTCTCAGCTGAATTCCCAAACCTCACTAGAACATGTTTGAATAATGATAGAATTCAGTCAGCAAATGTTCTCCACCAAATTATCACAAAAGATCGTCCAGTGAACTGTAGAGTAAGACGTTTGAATCCAGAAAAACTTTCAGCTGCTAAAAAAGAGTTCGAATTTTTATTGGACCAAGGCATTATACGACCATCAAAAATTCCATGGGCGTCTCCACTGCATATGGTGAAGAAATCCAACGGTGATTGGCGAGCTTGTGGAGATTATCGCTTATTGGTCGATATCCATTACCAAATATCACAGATTCTACTTTTCAATTAGCAAACAAAAAAATATTCTCCAAAATTGATTCAGTAAAGGCTTTTCATCAAATTCCAATGTTGCCAGAAGATATCGAGAAAACAGCAATCATAACACCCTTTGGATTGTTTGAATATCTGAGGATGCCATTTGGACTCAGAAACGCTGCACAATCTTATCAGCGATATGTTCATCAAATAACTAGAGATCTCGACTATTGCTTTCCATACATGGACGACTTCTTGATAGCATCAGAAAATCAGGAACAACATAAAATGCATTTGAGGCAAATATTCAATAGGCTAGATGAATACGGGATCATTGTGAACCCTGAAAAATGTGAATTTGGTAAATCTTCAATAGAATTTCTTGGATATTTGGTTAGAAGTTCAGGGATCAAACCAACAACAAGGAAAGTTACGAACAATTATGGATTATAAAAAACCTGATGATTTGAAACGATTACAGAGATTTCTGGTAATGGTAAACTTCTACAGATCTTCGATACCTAGAGCCGCATCTATTCAAACACCGCTGAATAATTTTCTGAAGGGAGATTCTTAACGCAATAGGTAGTTAGTTTGGGATAATGAACAAACAGAAGCATTCGATATGCTATTGCAAATGCTGCCTTATTAGTACATCCGTCTACCTCCGCTCCTCTATCTCTGATGGTTGATGCATCTGATACAACAGTCGGATCAGTTCTACAACAACTACAAGACAATGTCTGGAAGCCCCTTGCTTTTTTCTCGAAGAAAATGTTGGACTCTCGAAAGAAATACAGTACTTATGACAGAGAACTTCTAGCTATATACGAAGCCGTTAAACATTTTCGTTATATACTCGAGGGCAGGAATTTTGTCATATATACAGACCACAAACCACTTGTTAGCGCTTTCGATAAAAACCCGGAATCTGTTCTCACAGACAAACTAGATATTTGAAGTTCATCAGTCAATTCTCAACAGATATCAGACACATCCCAGGAAATGAAAATGTAGTTGCTGATGCCCTCTCGAAGATTGCAGAAATCAGCCTTAATAATATGATGGATTTCAATAAATGGAAGAGAGAACAATCGGAAGACCAACAATTACAAGAATTACTCCAAGGAAAAACATCACTCATTTTAAAAAAGATAGCTGTTCCAGAAAGTAACACCAATATTTTTTTGTGACGTATCTACTAAAAATATCAGACCCTTTGTTCCGGAGATCTTAAGGAAAGAGGTATTTCACAAATTTCATGACTTGTCTCATTCAGGAGTCAGAGCGACTGTGAAACTGATCAAAATCAGATATATTTGGCCAAGAATGGAAAAGGATATCAAAAAGTGGACCCAATGTTGTTTATCATGTGGAATCTAAAATTAATAGACATGTCATCGCACCTGTAGGTGATTTCAAAGTTCCTGACTCAAGATTTGATCATGTAAATATTGATATTGTTGGACCTTTGCCACCTTCCAATGGATTTGTTCATTGCCTAACATGTATCGACAGATTTTCCAGGTGGGTTTAGGCATTTCCTATAATGAATATTACTGCAGAAACAGTTGCAAAAGAAATCTATAATGGATGGGTAACAAGATTCGGAATACCTTCTAAAGTTACAGCTGACCAGGGAAGACAATTTGAGTCAGCACTTTTCAGAGTTTTCAAAACTTATGGGGTTCGAACATATTCGAACGACACCATATCATCCCAGTTCGAACGGCATGATCGAAAAATTTCATAGAAATATGAAAGACTCCCTAAAATGACATGCTTCTGAAAAATGGACCAAAACTTTGCCAACAATCCTGTTCGGAATTCGTGTAACTCCAAAGGGAGATCTTCAGGTATCAAGTAGTGAACTAATATATGGAACGACACTGGCGAATTAGTGTTAAATAAGACGAAATACGATCCCAATCATTCAGAATTCCTTAACAATTTAAGACAAATGATGGAAGATATAAAGCCAAAACCAACATCGAACCATAGTAAAAGAAAAATTTTCATCCATAAAGATCTTCCACAAGCAGACTATGTATTTGTGAGAGACGACTCTGTAAGAGGGCCACTTCAGCGGCCACATGATGGGCCTTTTAGAGTTCTTCATAGAAATGAACATTATTTTACCTTGCTCGTGAAGGGAAAGAAAAAGAATATATATCAAATGAAAGATTGAAATCAGCAATTGTAGAGACTCATTCAGATAATACAGAACCAACAACGCCAGTGAAGAGAAACATCAAATAGACGGAGAGCTGGCTACGTAGGGGTAGGGGTCACTCGGTAAAGTGGGAATTTGATCATGTATAGGTTCGGTATATACATACATAGCGAGAGGCGGGCGGGCAGAAGGCACCCTGGAAGACGAAAGTGAGGGTAGGGGGTTAAACATGGAATTTTTTTTCGTAAAAAAATTGATAAGGTAAAGTGTTGAAAATTTGCAGAATGACCGAACATAGTGTAAATAAGTAAAGAAAAAATTGGCAGAAAGCTAGAGGGCCGTTCATAAAATACGTTCGCATACAAGGGGGGGGGGGGGGAGGGATCTGGCTGAGTGTGACAAGGGGGGACGGGGGGTATACGGCAACGTGACGTTCGCCGTTTATTATTTTTTGACATGAGCGCTAGCCAGCGTGACCACTTTTGGTAGAAATCTACCTTTTTAGTAGATTTCTGACGAAAATTTAAAAATTTTGGTATGAAAGAAATCTTCAGTAGATTATGGTAGAAATCTACATGTGCGACATCCTCTAACGAATTCCTAAACTCGTCAGATTTTTTAATCAAATCTATAGTGACTCCAGAATGGTTAGATGACGATGAAGTGGACGGTAGTTTTGAAGATGAAGAACAAAATGGTTTCCGATTGTAGATAATTCGGCCCATTTAGAAAATCCTTTGACTTCTGAATAATAGAAATATTATTTATATGTTCGTTATGAAAGATATTCATTGATTTAGTTGAATTTTATTATAATAACTAAATAAATATTTTTAATTTTCAGAATTTGTGTACTATCATTTAGAATTCATCACACTCAGCAGGGGGGGGGGGTCTTAGTTTTTGTGACGAAATATTTCTAGGGGGGTCACAAAAAGTGTGACACAGCGTGACAATGGGGGGGGAGAGGGTCAAAAAAAGCTGATTTTAGTGTGACGTATTTTATGAACGGCCCCTAGGTGGAAAATAAAGAGTCGGCAGAAGGCACTAATGTTGCAAAAATGTTTGCAACAATTATGTCACTGAGTAAACTTCTGCCAATTTTTACATTTATTTTGTAACTCAAAGTAACACTAGTTGCAAAACGGCAGAAGGCTAGTTGGAAGAATTAGGGAGATATGGCAAAGCGTATGTGCGTCGGTGGCCCACTCGAATAATTACTTTAGCTGATATATTATATTTTATTTCATCAGGTACACTTCTGGCAATTTGCCCACGTATTTCACGATAATTCAGTACACTTTTTGTCAATTGCCAGAAGTCAATTACGAAGACTTACGTACATTAATAATTTTATTAACGAAAAAATATGACGACTAATTTCATTTCTATTAAAATAATATTTATCATTTTAAATATTTTTCTGAAATCACTATTGAATCATGTTTGAATTTTCAGTATACAGTTAAAACTATATAATGTATTAAATGTAGAATTTTGCTGTTCTCCGCATGAAGAGGCTGACACAAAGATAATATATCATGCGTTTGAAATTAATTCAAATTCAAATATAGGGAAAAGGTGTAGAATCCGGTGTCCTCACCGATTTTGACGAAATTTTCAGGGAAGGTTAAAAACGCCATAGAATGAGTATTGACATTGAAAATTTTCCGCGGAAACGATGGAAAAGTGTTTTTTTTTTAAAATACACATTCGAGGTTAAAAACACCTAGAACAAAATTGATGAATATAACATAATTTTGGGCGTTTACTTACGTGATTTGGCGATATGACTCATCTAAAAATACTACTGTAGAGTTTTGCTGCACAAATATATAGCTTAGGTGTCTCAGTATTAGATATTTTCATGTTAGAAATTGCTAAAATTCTGTAAAGAGTGAAATTTCTTAATGACAAATGTCAAAAACTGCTGTCTAATATCAAATCAAGCGGTGTTGCCATATTTTCATCAATTTGAATGATACCAAAATATCATTCTCAATGAATGAATTTCCTTTTTTTAATGTCCTTTTTGTAATCGTAAAATATAAACAATCTTAAACCTGGAGTACATTGTTTTGACAATATATTTTATAAGAATTTGACAAACAATATTATGATTATATTTCAGAATCTGCCCATATTTTTTACTTGATAATATGAGTTTCGATTCGAGTTATCCATGAAAACAATTTGAAAGTTAGTGTTGACGTTTTCAATTTGAATCAAGATGAATGTTATTAGAATATTTCAGATTTGTGAAAATAAAGAATTATTATTACCACAATTAAGAGTTTGGAATTTAATTCCGAATGAAGGAGAGTATCCTTGTCCGATATGTGGAGGGAGTTTAAAACTCACTGAAGATGTGTCCAGGTAATAATGCAATTGTACCTACTCAAAAAAATGGTTTTTCATTCAAATATATTTTATTCATTATGCATAATATGGTTCAGAATATATTAATATATTCACCTTTTTGTACTGTTAATGACGGATCTTTATTTGAAATATTGCGTTTATTTCTCTTTCCGGATATTAAACTCCCATCAAAAGATAGGAATAATTCGTCCTTTTCTGCACTATAGATCTATCAAAAGAGACACGATATACTCACCAAGTCTCATTATCACATTATTTCACCTTCTTTATTAAGATATTTCAGCCAATTTCCTGTATTATCATAAAAAGATGGAAAAATTGTCTGGAGGATTTCAGCTGTTTGAAAACGGCTGTTCCGCGCGCGAATGATTCCTATCTTTTGATGGGAGTTTAATATCCGGAAAGAGAAGAAGGTAGAATTTGTCTTAAATTTGCTGAGACACACCAAATATTTTACCATATATTCTGTATAATTCACAAAATTTTAGGTAAAAATTCGTTTTAACGGACCCTCGCTAGTGGGCGACCGAATACGTTTTTAGACGTAACTCGTTGAGTTGATTGGCATGACTTTCAGTGTCCGCAAAGGTCAAATAAAAAGTTAGGTTAGGTCCTAACCTAACTAACCAAATGTAACCCAACCTAACTATCCTGATGTAATGTAACCCAACCTAACTAACCTAATGTAACCTAACCTTACTAACCTAATGTAACCGAACCTAATGTAACCGAACCTTACTAGCCAAATGTAACCTAACTAACCTAATGTAACCGAACTTAACTAACCTAACCTAACTAACCTAATGTAACCTAACCCAACTAACCTAATGTAACCTAACTAACCTAATGTAACCTAACCTAACTAACCTTATGTAACCGAAACTAACTAACCTAATGTAACCTATTCTAACCTCGGGCATCGGAAGCGTTTTACACCCGGGTTTTGCTCAATGACACTCATGGCGATTTTGTCGGTATTGCACTTCTTTGCAGAACGGAAAAGGCCTTGTTGTTGAGCCCAAGTGATGCCGTCCATTGGTGTCTTCAGGAGGGAATTCAAATTCCACAGACGAACGTAACTCGCAGCCATGACATGCATAAAGGACCTGACCTAACTTTTTTATTTGACCTTTGCGGACGATTAAAGTCATGCCAATCGACTCAACTCGACGAGTTACGTCTAAAAACGTTTTTGGTCGCCCACTAGCGGGGGTCCGTTAAAACGAATGTTAGCCAAATTTTATATCTTCTGAATTAACTAGTTTTGTTTTTAGACCGGATGGATGGAGATGGAATTGTTATAATATGGTTTCTGCTCGTAAACAGAAAAAGACAAAATGCCGCTACTCTAAAGAATCCAGAGATGGAACATTTTTTTCTAAATCCAAGATGTCCATTTTCCAAATTCTTGCTTTCGTTAATTTATGGTTGGGAAATGCCTCACTTTCACTAATATGTGAACAATTAGAAATAAGCAAAAAAACTGCTATAGACTGGGCAAGTTTTTGCAGGGAGGTATTAATACAATCATTTTTTGTCAACCCTGAAAAGCTTGGAGGTCCCGGGAAAATTGTGGAAATCGATGAGAGCAAATTCGGGAAAGAAAATACCATCGTGGCCATCATGTTGAAGGCCAATGGGTTTTTGGGGGGTTTGAGAGGGGTAGTGGAAAAATCTTTATGGTGGCAGTAGAGCAGAGAGACACTGACACTCTGCTTCCAATAATAGAACAGTGGGTTGAAAAAGGTACTACCATATATTCTGATTGCTGGAAAGCCTACAACTGTCTTTCGGAAAATGGTTATAAACACCTTACGGTCAACCATTCCATTTCGTTTAAAGATGCCGAAACTGGAGCACATACTAATGCTATAGAGTCATCGTGGCGCCATGCGAAGGCAATCAACACTTCAAATGGGCGTAAAAAAGCCCACATACCTGGCAATTTGGCAAGGTATATGTTCTACAAGAAATGTAGCCACCGCAATGAAAATCGTACGGATGAGTTTTTAAAGTTAGCCGGTCATTTGTACAATCCTGCTTCCAATAACGACGACAATGGAATCCTTTATGAAGCTGACGAAGATGAAGTTAACGAGTTACAGGAAGAACTTTGAGTCAACTTCCAACAAAAACGGCCCTTTCTAGGGCCACCAAATAATCTAAAATGAATTCGATATCAATTTTTTAAATATCTTATAATCTAAGATATCAATTTGCAATGTGACAACATTGCATATATTCTAAACATCAATTTTTGACATTCGACAGCGAAATGTCAGCGAAGGAATTTCATTTTTTAAAGACTTTTTAGCAATTTTCAAAATGAAAAATATCCAATACTGAGACACCCAAGCTATATATTTCTGCAGCAAAACTCTACAGTAGTATTTTTAGATCAGTCATATCGCCAAATCACGTAAGTAAACGCCCAAAATAATGTTATATTCATCAATTTTATTCTAGGTGTTTTTAACCTCGAATGTGTATTTTATTAAAAACAAACACTTTTCCATCGTTTCCGCGGAAAATTTTCAATGTCAATACTCATTTTATGGCGTTTTTAACCTTCCCTGAAAATTTCGTCAAAATCGGTAAGGACGCCGGATTCTACACCTTTACCAAAAATAGTAATTAAGTGTTCCGACACGGATATTATTATTATTTTGTTAAGTAACTTACACAAAATTCAATCAAAAATTTGGATCGAGTGTGGAGTTTCCGATAAACGTCATATTATCAATGTCAATGAGCTTCATGAATCGCTCGGATTAGAATTCTGTAAAGCATTGCCGGGATTTCATGCGTTAACAGGATGTGACTATAACCCCGCATTTTTTCGAAAAGGAAAACAGCGTCCGTATAAAATGCCTTTAAAGTCACAAGAATATCAAACTGCTTTCGCTAATTTAGGTAATATAGCTGCGAATAAAGAAACTACTTTTTCTGTTGTTGAGTCATTTGTTTGTAGCAAGTACGGTATCAAATCTTGCGAAAAAGTCAATCAGCTTCGATATGAATTATTCCAACGAAATTACACAATAAATAATGTAAACGAGCCTTTCCAAAAAAAAAAACAATAAAAAAACTTCGATGCGTCCTGCTTACCACCTTGCTACACCGAATTACGCCAACATATGGAAAGAACGAATTATATTGCAAATATATGGACAAATGCGACTTTATTTGATCCGTACGAATTGGAAGCTGAAAATTGTGGGTGGATATTGAATGGGTCCCAATACGAATTCAAATGGTTTGAAGAACCACAATTACCACCATCAGTCAAAGACGTTGTCGTTGATGATGACGTTTCGGAAGGTAATTTTGAATTTGATTTCGATAATTAATAAACTTTATTGAATTATTAATTTACACTTTCAGCTGAAGATGATGACATAATATACGACAGCGATGAGGATATTGACTTTGATGATGACAACATGGAAAATGAAGGTTATATAACGGAATAATGTAGTATTTTTAGTGAAATTAGTATAAGTGTTATAAATAAATATTGTATTACGAGGAAAAATAAAAATTATTTCCATGTTATTATACTATAACCATTAATGTTCTCGTAATTGACTTTTGGTTTAACGGTATACTGAAAATTCAAACATGATTCAATAGTGATTTTAGAAAAATATTCAAAATGATAAATATAATTTTGATAGAAATGAAATTAGTCGTCATATTTTTTCGTTAATGAAATTATTAATTTACGTAAGTCTTCGTAATTGACTTCTGGCAATTGACAAAAAGTGTACTGAATTATCGTGAAATACGTGGGCTTATTGCCAGAAGTGTACCTGATGAAATAAAATATAATATATCAGCTAAAGTGATTATTCGAGTGGGCCACCGACGCACATACGCTTTGCCATATCTCCCTAATTCTTCCAACTAGCCTTCTGCCGTTTTGCAACTAGTGTTACTTTGAGTTACAAAATAAATGTAAAAATTGGCAGAAGTTTACTCAGTGACATAATTATTGCAAACATTTTTGCAACATTAGTGCCTTCTGCCGACTCTTTATTTTCCACCTAGCTTTGTGCCAATTTTTTCTCCACTTATTTACACTATCTTCGGTCATCCTGCAAATTTTCAACACTTTACCTTATAAATTTTTTTACGAAAAAAAATTCCATGTTTAACCCCCTACCCTCACTTTCGTCTTCCAGGGTGTCTTCTGCCCGCCCGCCTCTCGCTATGTATGTATATACGGAACCTATATATGATCAAATTCCCACTTTACCGAGTGACCCCTACCCCTACGTAGCCAGCTCTTAGACCAAAAGACTTACCCGAGGATAAAGAGATTCGAACGCGTTATGGGCGACGAGTCAAATTTCGTTTGAAATAATTCATTTGAGGGGGGAGTCATGTGGTGGATCATATGCCATTTTGATCCAGCACATCCTGTGAGTTTGTTTTTGAGGGTTGTCAGGTTGACTGATAATAGATAGAGTTAGTCGTCAATAATTAAAAGAAGAATACAGTTTTATACTTCTCGCAGTAGTATTGATCCACAGTTATTTGTATACTGAAGCGGCAATTTTTTTTTTCCTTCGACCACATGGGAGAGTAACACATGTCGCAGTCTCTGCTCCTATGAAAAGTGACCTTCACTCTCACCAGTGCTGTCAATAAGCAGTCAAACCCGTAAATCCTGTGAGATTCACAGATATAATTATCGATTGCTCTTCCTTGTTTATATTAATCACATAAAAACTGGACTGAAAATCGATAATTTATAAAAAAAAGGAAAAATAAAGTGTTGACGCCGAAAATAGAACCCACAACCTTGCGGTTATCTTACCGGATATTCTACCAACTGAGCTAATTCATATTTGAATTAACGTTATCACAGATATGTACTTATATCTCGTGAGTCGATTAACAGCAATCTAATCATAATATGCAACGAAAGCTTTTGAACATGTGAAAAATGTCACTTTCCGCACTATAACTGTGATATAGAGAGATAATCTCGAGGTCGCGAAAATATTTTGTGGCCATAGTATACACAATATTTTTCGTGCAACCGTGAAAGTTATATAATTCCAATAAACATCATGTTGTTTTGGAAAGACAGCGTTTCAACGCGAAAATAGGAAAGTAAACCGATGGCTTCAATATCACTGTGTTTTTATGGACATTGATTATTCACCAATACAAACGTTCAGTTCGCCAGCAGTTACTCTGGGAAACGACAGTAATATATATGAAAATATATATGATAGTCATGAAAACAGTTGGATATAGAGAAAAATAGTCTCACAGTTCCTGTACGATTCTAACTGACACCGGATTAACAAAACTGAAATATTTATTTTTAGTAGCCTACGGCAATGTATTGTTGTTTTTGGAAAAAAAGTGTCATCATGAGCGTCTAGTGTGGACTTTGGCTCAAAAACATGCATGGAATCTACTAGTTTTCATTCGAAGAAAGGACTTTTGGTTTATTGGTTAGTCTGCGCTCACAAACTCATTCACATTATTTTTGCCCCATGTGACAGAATTTTGATTTTATAAAAATCACACATCAATTTCATATTTTTTGCCTATTTCACACTTTAATGTGCGGAAAAGATATTGCTTAGTGAAATACCTGTCGCGATTTTGTGAACTGTCCAGTGGAAATCACGCAATGAAGTGTTTTGTATCATTAGTTTTCACCAAGTATCAGCTGAATAAACCCATAATTTGAACAAAATATTTACCGCTTCACCTCAAAAATTTCATCCTTAGGAACATAATCCTAGATTAGGATACACCTGGGTCCCATAATTCCTAATAGCTACTCCAGAAGAATAATGTTTTTAACTTGAAGAAGCTTTCTTATAGCGAAGCACGTGTGGCGGATTTCGAAACCTTAATATACTTACTGAAAATTTCACACCGACGGTTTCCGAACAACGAAAGGCGTATTTTGTTACGCGTTACCATGGTAACTCAGTTATTTTATCGGAAATTTTCACCCCAAGGGTAACTTAGAAAAGCGAATTATAGTGATTATTTTTTTCACTTGTCAAAATGTGACGTTCTTAGCATTTCAACCAATAGTAGCGGGTTATTCTATGGTTATTCTGGCCAATCATTCGGTATTATACTGATAAAACTGCCTGGTCCTTGATAAAACGTTGTTTACCTTTGAACTGTCAAAAGCATAAGGTTTACCACGTCGATTCTATTGAACTGGCTCATATTTATATAAATTATCATGAATGATGAGTTATCTCATTATTAATAGTCATTCACTTTTCACTTTTTCAGCATAATAATAACATAAAAAACACATTTCAATGAACACTCAAACACGTAAATAGCTCATAACCCCAACTTTATGACAGATAAAGCAAACGACCGATTCAAATATTTAATGTTTCCTGAACTCAAATGAAGATGGCGTACAATTAGTTTTTATTAAATACAATTCATTTTTTGTGGTATGGGAAGAAACTGTTGTATGAAGATTTTGATACAAAGACATAACGAATGATTTTATGTTCCTTCTGGCGCGATTTTCATTTCATAAAAAATTTTCAATTATCAACCTCGTACAATGAGAGGTCTGACGCCATCTCTTGGTATCGTCAGCAAGCATTATCATATGCACTGCGTAAGCATCATATCTCTTCTGGATCATAGAAGACATACATCGTTGTTTGACATTTCAAATTTGTAAAATTTTCACCTATTCTCCTTTTCTTCTTATGTAAATAAAATACTGATCAATTGAATCGTTCTTCCTCCTATTAGTTCAACGGACTCGTGATTTTATCAATCGGTTTGTTTTCATACTTTGGCCAAATAAAAAAGTTTTTGTGGGAAATGATAATTCATCGATTGAATTTGAAGGACTCGTGGTATTACCTTTCAAAATTATTTGACATGAGCAGATAATATTTTGTTTGCCATAAGACGTCTTTTACCCACTTTGAGCAGAAGTGAACAAAATGTAACGTTCAAATTCTACACCAAAGCAATTTGGCAGACTGTTGAAATAGAATATTGAGCCACATATTCATTTAAGAGCCACCGAAACTTCACTATCACTATCATTGTCTTCAAAAAAAAATTATGTATTCTTTGTTGCTTGCATTACTGGCCTTTTAGGGCGTTGATATATTTCCGTGATACTTATTTTCCTCAATGTACGCAGATATTTCGTTGTTTTTCGAATCGGGTGAACCTGAAATGAATAAAAATTTGGGGTTGTACATTACTCTAGGTGGAACCGGAAACTATAATTATTTTGGGTACTAATATCAGAATTAAGAGACTTTCCATATGTCCAAGTAGTCATTTTGTGAATATTTTGAGAATTAATTGATTCATTGATTTTCTTAAAATTTTCGTGAGCAAAAAAAATTCCAAAAGATAATTCAAGCAGGCGTGGTGATCGCTAAAAAAATTTGACACCATGTTGAACTTCAACGAATTATTTGGAATTCATGCTTTAGCGTTTCAAAGTTCGTCAAGATGGGCATTGGAATACATCAAAGTTTGAACAATTGAATCGAAATTGCATTGTTCTGTCAGATTCAATTTAGGTTATTGTGTGAGCTTCAACAAAATGAATCGATTCGATCAAGAAACTAGAGGCTCGTGAATAGAGATGTGGATTATTATTATATTTTCATCAGTCTGCTAAATTGTTCTGGTTTAATATTTGAACGTTCCATTTTGGTTACTTCTGCTAAAAGTGGGTAAGTGACCTGTTATGTTACCCTTGGAAATTTTCTCTTGCTCACGAATATTTTGAGAAAATTAATTTTTGAACTATTCGTGATCTCGAAAAAATTACCGAAAATAATTCAAGCACGAGTGGTATTACAAGTGACATCTTATAAGAAACTATTTAAGTACTTTTCAGTTTATATATTCATCGATTATCAACCAGTTCTATTCAATATGAGAAATGAATACTATTCCTATAGAACGGAAGTATTCCACCTAAAGATTACGATTTCGGGAAAACTTCAACGAAACACAACAAATTCCGCCGGATGCTCTATTTTCCAATTCTATCCTATCACAAAGTCATTCGTTGTGTACTGTCCCTTGTGCCCACCTCAAGTTCTCGTTAATTTCCCGAGGAAACTCCAGGAGTTGTATATTCTAATATTCGAGTTTCACGACCAGTTTTCCCAATTGAATTAAATTACTTTCGGTTGAGAAGCAAAGTCGAACCGATTTGTCTGAACGAGTTCGAAAAACTTTCGCCGGTAAGGTTCGAAACAGTCGTGAAGAGTATAGCGGATTTTATCTTTCAAATAGTGCGAATAGCTGTCAGTTTGTTCCGTTATTCCGGAAAGTATTTCAGATATGACAACAACCGCTTTATTGGAATAGATTATTTCTTTCATCTGTCAAATATCGGTCATCAACCAATCATACTTTCGTTTCCTGTTTGACAAGACCAATCAACAAGCACCATTAGCAACTATTTGCATGGTGCACAATGGTCACCGACTATTCAGCATGATAATGGGCTCATTCAGCATTTTTTTTCATTTCATAATTCAAAAGTACTGGACTCAAATAATCTAATTACCAAATATTTTTCTTTTATTCACATGTTTACAGACTTAGATTAATATTTAAAATCCGTGCGCGTACAAACGGGGCGTGGCTTATTGTGACGTCACTATACGTACGGCCGATGGGCGCCAGATAAGAGGTATTCGTTTATTAGTGAACTCAGGTCAGTTTTCGTTGAGTGTGACTGTATATATCGTGAAGTAACTGTCGTTTGATTTATAATGAGCGATAAAAGGAGTTTTCGCTAAAGTTGCGTGGTACCAGAGTGTAGGAATACATCTATTAATGCACCGGATAAGCAGGACAATCATGGCATTTTGATTCCTGTATAAATTTTTCCTTCGTGTTCATTACACATGACACATCATAGTTTTTTCCTTTTATTTTATGATCTGGTGTTATTTTTGCCCTCAACTCACAAAACGTCTGTTGTTGTTCCACTTGTACATAACCGATGGCATTGTCTCCATAATTTTGTCTAGCCGATCTGCGAAAAAAAAATGTTCCAGAGGTGTAACAGTTCATTTCTCAATGAATGGAAATATGGAATTTGGGAATACTTCAGTCGCTATAAGCACCTTTTTTTAATTTTTTGTGTAGAACTCACGTAATTCGGTTTCCTCTACGAAAAATCCTCAACAATTTTCAGCGGTCTCGTATATTCTCGAAGAAACATGTCCAGTTCGTTGTGAATCTTCACAATTTTTCAAATCAAATTTCTGTTGTTTGAACACACAAAATTTGTCCTTCTCTTCATCAAAACAGCATACAAGTCCTAATTTACTTGTAACATTTTTAAGCAGACGAAACCATTATTGTTTCAAATAATTAACTTTTTTTCGAAAGTCAATATAAATATGTTCAGTTTTCAACAATAACACGGCGGTAACTGTGAAAAGGTGCTCATAGCAACCGAAGTATTACCATCAGTTTAACCACAACTATATTGTCTTTTCATGAGTTGTGTTTACTTACCGCTGTAATTTCACTCCTTTCATTTCACTGCTAATAAAGTCGTTATTTTTGTTGAAATAATCCATTATCATGAATATATCCACTTCTAGTAGATTACCAGAATCAGCTTTCATAAATCCAGTTTTCAACGCGTACATTTCAAAAAGAATAACACACTTCGCTAACAGTATAAATACTACTAACATAAGCGATGCCGCGTCCTCTACCGTGTGCGTATAGTGACGTCACGCGCTGTTCTCGATACTTTTACACCTGCGCAACTTCAACTTGAATTATTTCAGTACAGGATGAAGCTATTGGTCTGAAATTTTTGTGAGCGTATTAGGGGTCCAGACACTACAAGAAAATGCATAAAAATGATATAATGTTGATTTCACTGAACGACCTTATTATATCAAACAGCCCGTGCATCTGACAGTACTTCAGATAAATGAATCTCGAACATCAAACTGAATTGATCGTGTTGAAGTTTTTGAAAATAAATCGGTTTGGCGAAACCAAAAACGGAGAAATAGTGTAATCCAGCCTACAATCCCTCATAATATAGGGAGGAGTAAAGATTGCGTAGGGAGTCATATACATTAATTGTGTTTTCAATTTCAATTGATAATTCATGAAGCTGGTGCTGTTTCTGTTTCGATTTTGTTGATTGTTGTTAATATTTTGAATTAATCATTCCAAATTGTTTCATTCTGTGAATATGTCTCTCTTATACAAGGAATGGGTTCACGAAATGATCATCAAAAATATAACACGACCTTGATAAATAAACTACTATTTTGATTGCTGCTGATTTTTTTTCTTGTATTTATAAATTTGACTCGACATTATTATGGCAATGATAACCAGGGATGAAAGCCCTCGTGCTTTGCTCTCAGGCTATCATCATATTATTGATGCCAAAATTATGTCTCGTTGAATTATCATAAAATAAAGTCGAAATTTAGATGCAATCAAAATAGTCGACTATTTATCAAGGTCTTGTTATATTACTCTTGATGCTTCACGATTCTTGTTCTTGTAGACTCCTTTGGCTTTCAACATCATGCTTCTACTTGACTCACTGAACACTGTTGGGCTGTGTCAAAGAACTTTTTCATATATGCAGATTCACACGAAAAGGATGCCCTGCAATGTTCAGGGGAAACAACGTGAATCAAGAGACAAAAGGTACGAGTTAATATCAACTTCAAATTCTTGGACATTGTAAGTCTCAGGAAAACATCCTTCGGTAAGGAGTTCCAAAGTTCTGCTGTTCTATTGAAAAAAAATCCCTGACAATAGACTCTGACAATAGATGGGCAATATAAGTTTTTTGATTTTATTTTCAGACGACGTAGAACCAAGAAATGAACTGTACAACAAAATATTTTCCTCAAATAAAAGTGAATATTTTATGCATACAACTCTGCCTCTATAGAAAGTTAAAAGGTTAGCTATCTCCAGCAAAAACTCCTGAAATCAATCACGAAATGGGGCGCGAGATATTTGTTGACTCTTTATACGTTGGTTTCTGCCAGTGCTCGAATGTCTAATTTACTGATGCATCGGCTGAGAGGGTTATTTTGAACGATTCCAATTCCACGGATACGAACCATTTCCAAATTGCAATAGCAGCATCAACGTATTTTGTAACCATGGTGATTGATTGTTAATTGGAATGGGTTTTGATCGGAATTCAGGTTGTGAAAGTTGTTGTTGAGAAATGAGAAATGTTTTCGATGGAATTCCATGTAGAACAGGTAGGGTTAGCATCTTGAGGAGAAGAAAATTAATAAAATTTTCCTCTCCTGAAGATGCTCATTTGGTAAGCGAAATGCGCAACGTGTGCTAATGATATCTGTTTGGTGTTAGGGTAATTGATATCTACAAAAAATGTTGAACTTCCATTTCTATCAAATCGTTCATTTGTAACCTCATTGTTGAGTAGAATTTACCTGGGTCAACATAAGTGCGTTTTGTATACAAATTGAGTAAGAGGTAATGATTTATATGATTGAATGTTCGGCAATTCATACATTTAGGAAGGTAGTACTAGCCTTTTTTTCCACTTATTTCCTATAGACGATATGTTACATAGGGCATTTGTCAATGTATAATGCCGTATATTATTCTCTTAGGAAATAATGACTATTATTCTCTTGGAATATTACTCTCTCGCCGCTGACGCGGCTTGGTTCGTGAAAATTCGTCGAGAATAATAGCTATCATTATCGACTCGTGGTATAATTTACAATTTCTGAGCTACTTACCGCTTACTAGACCAATAATGATGCGGTAAAACTTGTCTGACCATCTCTATGCTTTCAACATCCAAAATAGTGGTATCAATGGTTGTTTGTTTGAGAGCAAACAGTATTATCATTACAGAAATGTCCTTTTCTATTAGGAATAATACAATATCACTTACTTGAGTCTTTCTGAAAGGATTTGCCTCATATTTATGAGATCGATTTACCATTCGAAAGACCCAGTCCAACAATGCATAACGGATTGATTTATAGGGAAATTGAATGGAAACCGAGCCGACTGAGATGATTCCTATCAAAAAAATACTTCAGCCAGCCTATTATTCCATTCGAAAAAATCCACGAGTCGATAAATCTGAGGACACGAGAGACGATTTCAGAAAGCTTGCATTTCCCCAATCCACAGTTCAAAATCTTGAATATTATTATATGAATGAACTGATTAGTTTTTGGCATTGACATTCATGAAATTGATGTCAACAAATACCTCTGCAGCATTTGACTCAACTAGTCTGATTTAAATGGCCCTGGAAGATGCAATTAAAAAACAAGAGTTGATATCTTACCGGAATGAATTGGATTATTGATTGCTCAATGACATTGAAATTGGTGATGGAAAAGAAAAAAAGTACAATCTTGTGCGGCCAAAATATAGCTTATGTTCTTAAGTGGCGTAGCGCTTTGAAACGCCTACCTTATTTTTTGGCAACGGTTTCGTCATTTCAACCTCAAGGAAACCCAGAAAAATCAACAGTGCTACCAGATCGGCTGATATATTTGATTAACATATTATATAAGCCACTCAGTTTGGTATTTGAGCAACCAACAGGTACCAATTGCATAGATAATATTAAATATCCCATGACACAAATTGAATGAAATGTTGTTGAAAACACACATTCAGTGATATATGAATATAATATGGAAAACTTCGAATCTTTGGAAAAAAAACATTCCTCTGTTTTGTCATATCTTCCGCTGCTATCCACTACTCACATTTTGCTTATTCCAATCTCTCAATATGTGCAGATTCACTTTTAGTTTTTATTACTTTCACATATCTTGTTCACATTAGCGGTACTTTCGACCTTAGTACACCTTTAAAAAACTTCTGTTGGCCAACAGGTTTCCATTTTCTTGGAGTGAATCTTTTTGCATCAGCAATACACTGTTATAGAAGGAGCAGAATATGTTTATTGTTCTTGTGACTTCTTAATATCCATTTATTGTTGTATTCACACAACTCCTCTTGCCATTAAAACTGTAGCTTTCAACTTTCCGGTTCGCCAGTAGCTCTTTCACAATGTGATGGGATATGCATGGCTTCCTTCCGTATCAAACTCTCTACATATTTAATCAACTTGAATTATGCATCAGTGTATCGTTTACACAATTTTGCTTTTTAAACAAGAGCATTCATTCATGAAAATTTCAAATGGAATCCCTCGACCATTCATCTCGAGCCCTGTACATCACGAATGGTCTCGAATAGCGCTTCTAGTTCATCCATACTCATTTCCAGCCCTGTAATGTTCAAAAAACACCTCGTGAATCAAGAGACGGAAGGTGGAAATCAACATCAACTTTTAATTTTTGGAGTTTGTTTGCCTCAGGAAAAACCTCCCTCGGGAAGGAGTTCCAAAATTCAGCTGTTCTACTGAAAAAGTTTCTCGATCAAGAGAGGTTCGACAGCTCTCCAAGCTCACAACAAAGAAGCGGGAGACCGTGAGAGATAGATATAGAAGAGAGACAAGTCTCCGACACTTTCACGATCCTCCAATGAAGTGAGCGAGTTCTTGAGCGAAGAATCACCAACAAGAGGCATTGACTTTCTCTGAATAGAAGCTTCATTGAATGTTTTGGTGCCAAGCCCAACACATGAGAACTATAGTCCAAAACAAACCTCATTTGTGCCTTGTAGATCATTATAGGCTGAAGAAAAGTAAAATATTTCTTTGCACGAAATAGAAAACCAAACTTCTGGAAAGCACCTTTAGCGATCGATCTCACATGGTTTTCCCATGAGAGACTATTACTGATGGTAATTCCTAGCATTGATATATTATCACTGGAATATTCGATGTTTTTTTCGTGTATCATCATCGGTAGTCATTTCTGTAGAACGATAAGGTTTTCCAGGTAACAATGATAACCCCTCCTCCAACACATTATTCCATGGGGGAGTTGAGATTGTACAAGGGCCAAATATAACATCCTCAAATGATTTATATCAAGATATTTTTTCAAATGTTCGAATCTAGAGAGTAGGCCACGGATTTCATGAGTTATGCATTTTGATGTGCAAATCCCATTTCAAATGCCTATCTATAGTTATTACAAAGCATTTCATTGAAGTTGCCTATTGGATAATGATATTCCCATCGATCATCAAAGGACCTAGATTCGGGAGGTTACTGGCATATGACTAAGAAGGTAGATATCTAGTTTTGTCACAGTTCAGCTTGAGTTAATTGAATCGAAATTAGTAATGAAATCGTTTGTAGCAAGACTCTTCAGTTCATTCCAGGAGTTAGTTCGACACAGTATAGCCGTGTCATCCGCAAAGCTTATTATCTCTCTCTTTATGTCCATCTTGATCAAGCTATTTAGATATATGTTGAGAAAAAGAGGCCCGTGAACTGCTCCTTGGGGTACCCCGTAAGATACAGTACAGCTCCAGGCAAACTCTCCTGTTCACCTATTCTGACTACTTGTCGCGTATTCCAAATCGGTGTGGTTTATTGCAAAAGTTTTTCATGGCAATCAGATCATTCTTGCTCCAAAGCTAGGTGCATATGTTTCGTTGGACCACTCTGCATAATGTCGTGATATGTCGTCTTTTCCAGATCAATCAGCGGGTCAATCGGTGAACCTGGAATTTCTTATTCAATCACTGTTTCGTATTTTTTCTTTCAGTAAATAAGTTAAGTGATATGATGAACAAACTTGATGCTTCGAATATTTGGTTTAGGTAATTTTACTCTTTGAAAGCGATTGAATAATATTTTCATGAAAATTGGAAAAAAAATCTTGAACATTCGATTATTTTCAACTCACTGGTAACATGATAAGCTAATCCAATTGAAGTTGCATATTCAAAGGAAGGCTATAGTGACAGACAAATAATATACCACCGACATCCTAATTTCTCTCATCGATATCTCACCATCTTGAGGTCTTTGTCGTGACCTCTAAAACTCTATTAGGCAAGAAAAACGCGAAATGAGATGAACCCTTCCTCAAACGATCATCATTTGCGGATAAACACCAACTCTCGCTTCATCTCTCTGTAATTAGTCATATTTTGAGCGGTTGCTAGAGCCCCGGTATCATTAATAATGCAATATGATTGATTGGCAAGCTTCAAATTTGTTTGTTCAGGTCGATTACGTCAGATATTTTTGGTCAGTATTCTTTATTGAAATGGATTTGTGTGCTCATCCCCGACGCGCCACCGTGCTGGATAATCGCACGTTGAAAGGTAGGGCTTCGTTGATCCATTGCTCGCACAAGTTTCGACTTCTGAGGGTTGACGTTCGTCAGCTGGTTGACGGAAACGAACAATTTTAGAACAACAACAACAACAATACCTTCTAGTGAATTCGAATGGAAATGTTATATTTTAGCGAATCATTGAAAAGAATGACTTTTCTGACAATGTTTGCGATTGGAAAGAACGCAATGAGAAGAATAACGCCCACCGCTGAGAAATTGTGATTCTCCCTAATAGTCGAGTATTCGAATTCAGAACAATATCAATACACCAGGATTTCTTGACATCTTGGAACGAAGTGTTTGCATGGCAACGATGAATAAGTATTCGGAAATGTTAATTTCCCTACTCCCACCCGTGAATATGGTGATTTCTTTATAGTTCACTAAACGGATAAGTAGGCGATTCCAGTCGACTGAATGGATATGATTTCATATCCACACAAGGTATGATGTGAAGTCCACCAATCACAGAGAACAAAATACCTGGTTCCCAGGGACAACTTTGTAGAAACGTCACAATTCTGATCTGTCTACCTACAAACACGAAATCCAAGTTTTTTATTTAAGCATACATAAATGTACTTATAACTGAAAAAGTTTTTAGTTCATTGAGTCAAGTTTTAAATGTCACAATTGATGTTAGTTTTTGTGGAATTGATAAATTTTACCCAAAATTATACGATGTGATGGCTGTTACATACTTGACTCTCTTTCTATTATTTGTATTTGTGACTGGACTAAAAACAAAGAATCATTTTTAGTATGTCAGAGATTGTCAACCAGACACAATACTTTTGCAATTAGTTTTCCAATATATTCTTCAAACAACTACATATTTGTTGAACATATTACATGGTGACAGCAAGAAATCGAATCCACTGAATTTCTGTAGAAGAAATATGGCAAATTTGCAGACTCCAAAATCTTCTGAGCCTGGTACAGAATCATCTTCTTTGTGGTCCCGATGGGGACAGAAATTGGAATTATTTTGGATCGCTGCAGATATGGAAAAGCAATCGGTGTCGAAACAGAGGGCAACGTTTCTTTACATATTAGGAGATTATGGTCTTGATATATATAACACTTTGACTTTCACTCAAAAAGATGATCAGAAAACTGTTGACGTCATTCTCAATGCACTTCCCAGTCATTTTGATCCTTACAAAAACGAAACCTACATCCGTTTCTTATTCTTCACGTGCAATCAACAAGAAAATCAAAGCATTGACGAATATGTTACGATTCTTAAGCAAAAAGCGGCAAAATGTGAATTTGGCCAATAACTTGACTCTCTGATAAGGGATAGGGTATGTGGAATAATTTTCGATACTTTGAGGGAAAAGTTATTGGGAGTGAAAAAGTTAACACTATCAAATTGTATTGATATTTGTAGAGCAGATGAAGAATCGAAAAAGCAAGTACAAAAAATGGCAGCAAATACATCTGATCGTTATAAAATAGATAGACTGCAAGAATTTCGGACTATAAGTAGGAAGCAACCAGAAAAAACATTTCGCGAGAATGCAGAGAAGAGAAATAAAAGAAATACATGTCATCGATGCGGAACATCACACGATTATGGATAATGTCCAGCTTGGGGAAGAAGATGTTCAGAATGTATGAAAATGAATCATTTTTCCAAGACATGCATGGCGCAAAGGGTTCATGAAGTAAGTCAGGATATTTGTGAGTGTGAGGCTCGAGATATGGATGAATTTCCAAAGGTAAATAATCTTGAAATCGGGTGTTTAACAGAAATTGATTATACAATTTGTGAAATAAAGGATATTTCAAATGAATATCATAGGTGTTGGATGGAAAAAGTTGTCATCAATGTTATTGAAGTGAATTTCAAATTAGATTCAGGGAGTGAAGCTAATATTTTGCCACTTCGTGTCTATGATCAATTCAATGAGAAACCGAAAATTCATCCTACGAAAAAGTCTTTGGTAGTATATAATAAAAATAAACTGAACATTCTTGGAGTATGTAAACTATCTGTAAATTTCAGAAATTTGAAACACTTTTTTGATTTTTATGTCTTAAAAGGTGATTACGAACCGATTCTTGGTTTGAAAACGTGTATTGATTCGAATTTGATCAAACGCATACACGCCCTCAACGAGTGTCAAAATGACGTTCAAGTCAAAGTTGGAATGTCTTCTGAAATGATAAAAAATGAATACGCCGATGTTTTCAGAGGGCTCGGATGTTTCGGTAGAGCCTGCAGTATACGTCTACAGTGTGGTGCAATCCCTCATGTAGCTAGATGTAGGAAAATACCGTTAGCGCTGTAGTACAGGTAATAGGGAGCCAGCTACTCGTGTCCATAATGCATAATTAGGCAGGAGTTATTTCATTTCATAGATAGTTGCAGTCTGACGTACTTAACCTAAAGACACATCATCATCATTTTGTGAAAAACTATTTGGGCCTGTATCTCTGTAATCGTGCACTTTAGGCTCACAATTATGGGGACCTTTTTTATAGATAATTGAATTTCCTATCTTTTTCATTCACTGATTTTTTTCCTAGCACTTACCGTTCACGACTTATATTATTATTACTTTTTGTTTATTCACTTTTTCACTGATATCTCTTTAAATAATTGTTTAAACGATAAATTGTTCAGATAAAACTTTTGAATCGATAAATTTTCTACAACTTTTATTCAAAACTTTTTTCTCTAAAGTTGATATTTTCGAAGTTATAACGCGTTAATTTCAACCGTCTTGTATCTGGGAGATCAACTAGAGTGCATTTCATGAACATGCAGAACTGGCTGTGGCAGAGCCTGTGGGTGCCGGAAAGCAGTATTGGACTGTACGGTAATCTGTGAGGACTGCACAGAGGAAACGTGCACTAATCAGCTGAAAGTAATCGTCAACAACACAGAATTGTGCGACATCGATGAAGATATTGGTGATGATTCTAACGACAATTAAATTAATAGAGGCGTTACAATCTTTATATGCCACTGACGAAGATAATGAAGAGGAAGAGGAGAATGTAACCAACATCGAAAATTAACCACCCTCGAAACGCCAAAGAGTCAGAGAAGACATATGATTCATTTTGGTGTACATTTGTAAAAATAAATTTCACATAAATTCTTCGATGAATATTCCATCTTTTCATTTGCGTGTTTAATTATGGCAGTAGTTTTTAAATTAATTTTAGTAATATTTAATTGTATAAAAAAAAATACAAAGAAAAAATTTTAATGGGTATTCGTTATTTCTTGCAGGTAAGAACTTGAATTATTTATTATTTATCAAATGAAAAAAAATCCAAAAATTCATATTTTTTTTATTATGTATCGAATTCGCTACATCATTACGCTATGCATACTTCGTTCTTAATAACCTTGTACTCGGTAGTACAACATTGAACGCGTTGTAACTTTGAAAATAATAACTTTAGAGAGAAAAGTTTCGAATAAAAGTTGTAGAAAAATAATCGATTCAAAAGTTTTATCCGAACAATTTATCGTTTAAACAATTATTTGAAGAGATATCGGTAAAAAAGTGAATAAACAAAAAGTAATAATAATATAAGTCGTGAACGGTAAGTGCTATAAAAAAAAATATTGAATAAAAAAGATAGGAAATTCAATTATCTATAAAAAAGGTCCTGATAGTTGTGGGCCCAAAGTGTACGGTTACGGAGATACAGGCCCAAACGGTTTTTCACAAAATGGCGGCACTTCCGTTCGCCATTTTTGTAAGTATTTTGTGTTTTTAGGTTAAGTACGTCAGACTGCAACTATCCATGCAATGAAATAACTCCTGCCTAATTTTGCAAAACAAAATCCTCTATTACCTGTATTACTGAATGGAATGGTGAAAGATGCTCTTGACAACAAGGAAAAACAGAGAGTGATTGGGGAAGCTTCGGATGCGACTGAATGGGTGAATGCAATGGTTGTGAGAGAGAAAAAAAATTGAAGTGTTAGACTCTGTATGGATCCTAGGCCTTTAAACAAATATATTATCAGACAATATTTGGAACTGCCCACTCTTGAAACAATTTTTTCTCAATTGAACGGGGCTAAGTGGTTCACGGTTCTTGATGCTTCTTCAGCTTTTATCAAATTCCTTCAGATAAAAAGAGTTCAGAGCTCTGCACCTTCATCACACCATTTGGGCGTTATAAATTCAAACGTCTTCCATATGGATTGTCGAATGCATCAGAAATATTCCAGAATCATGTAAATGAGCTTATAGAAGGACTAGACGGTACTCTGGCATATATTGATGATATTTTGATTTATGGCACCACCTTAGATGAACAGAAGACTCAGATGTTTTCTAGATAGGGTTAGGAAGTTCAATGTCAAATTTAATGAGGAAAAATTACAATTGGCAATGACAAAAATTCATTTTCTAGGACACATTATTTCAGGAGCAGGTATTCAGGTAGACCAAAGCAAAGTTGAAGCTATACTAAATATAAAAAAAACATCCAATGTAAAAGAATTACAGACATTTCTCGGTTCAGTGAATTATTTAGGAAGATTCATTGAAAATTTGTCTGAAAAAACAGCACCACTCCGATTATTATTGAAAAAAAATTCACAATGGATTTGGGAAAATAATAGTCCTCAAGATATTGCATTTGAAAATCTTAAAAAGCTTATAACGCAAGCACCCATACTGAGATATTTTGATCCAAATTTACCAGTCCAATTATCCACTGACGCTAGTCGATACGGATTAGGGGGTCACATAAAACAAAATGATCATCCTATAGCTTTCTGGTCAATATGTTTGAATGATGCGCAACGTAACTACGCCCAAATTGAGAAAGAATTGTTGGCGATTGTAATGGGTTGTGAGAAATTCCATAATTATCTTTACGGTCGACCATTTATCGCTATTACAGATCATAAACCTCTTTTAGGTATAGTAAACAAACCTTTGGACTCAGTTTCTTCAAGACTTCAGAAATTATTGATTAAACTTCTGAAATATGATGTGACTTTGAGGTATAAACCAGGCAAAGAGCTTCATATTCCAGATTTATTATCAAGAAATCCGCTTAATATTGAGAAAGACACTGATGATGTTGATGATTTCCATATTAGATCCATCATAACAATAACTGATGAAAAACGCGCTGAGCTCTTGGAGAAAATTGGTAATGATGAGGAACTTCAACTTTTTAAATATTATGTTGCTAACGGGTGGCCCAACCGGATCACTTCTGTTTCGAAATTGGCAAAACCGTATTACCCTTATGAAGATGAGTTATTTGAACAGGATGGTTTCTTGTTGAAAGGAAAACAGATAGTCATACCTCGAGAAATGAGAGTAGATATCCTCAACAAAATCCATGCAACACATATGGGTATTGTATCTTGTCAAAATAGAGCACGGGAGTCTGTTTTTTGGCCCCAAATGAATGAAAATATTTCGGAATTAGTTTCATCGTGTCTGATTTGCCTTGAATATTCGAAATCCAATCCCAGACAGCCATTCCACTCACATGATATACCCGAACTTCCATGGGAGGAGATTGGCGTTGACTTTATGCAAATGAGAGATCAAACATTCTTTGTTGCATGTGACTATCATGAATTAATCATGATAGCCGAAAAAGATTTTCACGCTGTTCAGAAAGCACTTTTGAGTATTTTCAAATCCCATGGATTACCTATGATAATTATGTCAGATAATGGACCACCTTTCGATTCCAGAAGCTTCAAAGAGTTTCTGAAAAATTTAGATATATCACATACAACATCTAGTCCAGCGTATAGCCAATCAAACGGTATGGTTGAAAGGCATATTCAAACCTTGAAATCTATGCTATACAAATCTGAGAAACATCCTTACCTAGAAACAATGGAAGATAACAGCACACCTAGACAGCAATTACCATCACCTGCTGAGATTCTCATGGGAAGAAAAATGAGAACTCAACTTCCTTGTATTAAAAGTCAACTGAAGCCATTATTTGATATGGAACAAAGCATCCAAACCATGATATCGAACCAAAAATCTTCTGAAAATAATTACAATACACACAAGAAGAAATTATCGGATCTAACTGGGCAAGTTGTGGTACAAAAATTAACTAGGAATTGGACCCCTGGTGAAATCATTAGTCGAACCGATGAACCAGATAGCTATTTAGTACGAACGGAAGATGGTGGAATCTATAGAAGAAACCGAATCCATTTGAGACCTATCCCAAGCAATCCAGATATAAATGAGGAAATCGACAAAAATGAAACAGAAGATATGTTAGCAGAAAGGAAACGAAACGGAACGATTGATTCTGAAGATATACCGAGAGTTAGAAATCCAGATGAGGAACAGAGTCCAGAATGTGTAGCAGAGAGAAGAATAAGGGAGAAGAGACTGAGAAGACCTCCTTCGAAATATAAAGATTTTTTATGTTCATTTTCTGAAACTTAAAGGGGGACATGTTACATACTTGACTCTCTTTCTATTATTTGTATTTGTGACTGGACTAAAAACAAAGAATCATTTTTAGTATGTCATAGATTGTCAACCAGACACAATACTTTTGCAATTAGTTTTCCAATATATTCTTCAAACAACTACATATTTGTTGAACATATAACAAAGGCTTATGTGGTTACAGCGTCAGCGGTCGGAAAAAATTGCCGTGGGACTGAGTCTCATCAGAAGCTACTTTTTTAAATTTCACTTTACTAACTCATTTTGTATCGTTCATAGATGAATTCAATCGAGTTTCTTTCCTTTAAGTTTTTCATAAATATCGAAAGAATACTCTATATCTAAAATTAATTTTCATAATTATACTTGAAAGAGCGTTCTGAAATATTCACCAGGTCGAAGAGAAAATCAACTGTACAACTCGAATGGATAGTAGCCATATCCACTCTTGTTGTACAAACTACTATTTTCTATGGCTTTAACATAACACTATCATCTCAACTACTCTTGATGAAACGATGAGGTACATTGTATGTCTTCAATGTCATTTCCTTATCTGATAAAAAAATGACTTCATTGTGTTACAGTTATTATTACACAATAAATCAGGTGTTCTATGGAATTTGTAATTCTAAGTTATGTCAGCTATATTCAATACAAGAGAATACAAGTTTTATATTTCGCGAGAGAATACACACACACACACATATATATATATATATATATATATATATATATATATATATATATATATATATATATATATATATATAAATATATATATATATATATATATATATATATATAAATATATATATATATATATATATATATATATATATATACGTCAAAATATTAATTTAATATTAATATTATCAATTGAGATAATGGTACACTTTAATCTAAAGAAGTTTTGATAAAAAATTATCGAATGTGTTAACTGAAGTTATATGTTTGGAAGAATAAGGTAATTTGTAAGAATTTAGATTCCCATGTATAATGGCCCTTTTCGAAACACTTCATGATTATTGAACGATGGTACCAGGAGAGTATCTTTATTATGAGTGTTGTAATTGTGTCAGAAAATTTAGGGAAATTTCGTTTTCTTCTGAATGCAGCAACGCATACTTTGAATAAGTTCAAGTTAGTCAGTGTAAATATATTCAACTTTAGGAAATGTTCTGATCTCCGGAGTCCCAGAAGAGCACGCGTAGCTTCTATTCATATGAAAAAGAAACATAATGAGACAGCTTGTAGTAAAGTCTTGAATACCTGAAATAGACCGTTTAAAAAAAAATTGGAAACGCAAGGAAAATACACGATTTCAGCTTTTTAACAGGCAGAGATAAGTAAGTAATTTTACTTACGACCTATACATAATGCATGTATTATACTTATGGTTTCTGCAGTATAATGCCGTATATTATTCTCTTAGGAAATAATGACTACTATTCTCTTGGAATATTACTCCCTCGCCACTGACGCCGCTTGGTTCGTGAAAAACCTCGAGAATAATAGCTTTCGTTCATGACTTGTGGTGGAATCTACTATTACTGAGTTACTTAGCGCTTATTGGGCCAATAATGCTGAGGTGAAACTTGAACTTTATCTGACCATCTCTATGCTCTCAACATCTGAAAGGTGGTATCAATGGTTGTTTTTTTGAGAGCAAACAGTATTATCATTACAGAAATGTAATCGATAATCGAATATTACAGAGTTGAGTCTTCCTGAAAAGATTTTCCTTATTTGTATGAGATCGATCTAGCATCCAAAAGACCCCAGTCCCAACAATGCATAACGGATTGATTTATAGGGAAATGTTCTGATCTTCGGAGTCCCAGAAGAGCACGCGTAGCTCTCTTTTGTAAAATAAATGTCGGGTTGCTGTCGACAGAATTTCCCCAAGATTCGACACCATAAGGAATTGTATTCTGGAAATGATTGTAATAAACAGTTTTTGCTACGTTGGAACCCACTTCATTTTTTATAGTTTATATTGCATATAAAGCACTAGATAGCTTTTCATTTATCGCTGCTATATGCATCCTCCAATTTAGCTTCTCGTCTAGAATGTTTCCTGAGAATTTGGTTTCTATTTTCGGCATCAATACTCCATCTTTTGTAAAAATTTCAGGTTGTTTGCTTGACTCATTTGGTTGAATACTAACTGTTTTATTGAAATTGATCAGAAGCTAGTTTTCTGTTAACTAATCTAGAATGTCATCTATTGCAGTCTGTGAATCTGATTCCTGTTCATCTACGTCTCATTTTGAATTGAGAATACTTCATCTGCAAGTAGATGAAATGTCATTGTTGAAAAGATCTGAAACAGGACATTTATATAAATCAAGGATAAAGTAGGTCTCAATATGGATCCTTGAGGTACACCATATTTCAAATTTCCGAATTCAGATGTTTCGGAGAGAAGTACGGTTCAGTGTTCGCACTTCCACATGCACTTTACAGTTTTCTAATTAGGATTTCCAAGGGGATTGTATGATCTACACGATCGAATGCCTTCGATAAATCGCAGTAAATGGCAAGTGGTGTTGTTTTTTCTTCAATTATAATATTTATATTGTTGAGAAGATCGAATACAGCGTCATCAGTGCTCTGATCGAAAACAATATTGTTTTCTATCTATTACGTTGTGTAGATTTGAATATTTTTTTTGTTGATCTTTTATCATGCATTCAAAAATTTTTGAAAACAATGATAAGGAGATATGAGTCTGTTATTGGTAATTTCATATTAACTTCCTTTGTTGAATAACGGTTAGATGATTGCTATTTTGAAAAATTGAAAAAAGTATGAACCGATTCTAGCTGAAAAATGCTCTAGCTCTAGCAGAAAATGCGATAAAACACACGGGACAAGCCTGACTTGATTTTGGGGAAAATGTGTCACAATAAAATCCATACATAATTTCAGATAGTAGCTATCCTGGAGAGTAATGAGATAAATGTTACTTTCGCCTCCAAGGATCTGAAATCACCTACTAGTATACCTCATTTTTATATATAAAAATCCGAGACCTCCGAGCTTTTACAAAGCAAGTGAACGTTGTTAAGGATTCGATTATTTATTCCAAATGGTTATATTTCAAGAGTAGCCAGTGAATTTCTAACTCCTAGTGACATTATCAGAAGGAAACTTGTGAATTGCTAGAATGATTTTGCTTTGGTTTTGAACATTTCTCTCTCTGATTCATACAGTAGATTCATGTTGAATTACTATTTGCATTAGTATCTTCTATTCGTTAAATCCATATTCACAAAAAATTGCTATGATTCCAAGATCTCCATATTACTTCCAAAAATTACCTTACGCTACAATATTCATTCCTGAATACTTCAAAATCAATCATCAAAGTGGCGGATTCCATTTCCAAAAACGTCGTCGGGTTTTAAGCAAGTTGCAAAAAACTACGCTGAATTATTAATTTTCTGGTGGACGACTACTCAACGTTGTCGAGTTCATTACGTTTTTTTGAAATTTCAAAAAGCTCTCCTGTTTGATTTGCAGTTGATCTCACAGTGGATGCTTGGCAGGGAGCAAGAATTCACTACACCCTACCTACTATACTGTATTGTTTTTCGAACCTCTTCTCTCATATTATGTCTGTTGAAAATTTAATTCGACTTATTTTCAATGAATTAAAAAATAATTTCCAACTTGATGTCTTTCAGTTTCAGATGGACGAATAAATTTAACAGTTCGAAACAATTTTTCTCGTACCGGAGATACTGCAGAATTTTGTTTGTTTTCTTCATCTCTTTTTCAATGTGATCGGTATTATCAGTCCTATTTCCATCTGGATTTTCTCATTATATATGGATCTTTGTGAAGAAATCCTGATCTGGTTTAGTTATTCAGAATTTCGAAAGTACAGATGATTTTTAAAATGAAGGTTGTATCTGAAAATTTGAATATTCATGAAAATTAGTGAAATACAGATTTTTTTCGTTCTGCTAACAAATAAGTGATTTGCATCATCGAAAACACAGTTATAGAACAAGTAGAATATACATTGTTTCTTTGATTTCTGTATTCATACCATCATACCGTCATCTTGGAATGAAAACTGTCTCTTTTATATATCGGATTCGCCAGTAGCCCTTTCACAAAATAATGGCTCCCTTTCATGTTCAACTCTCTACATATTTAATCAGCTCAAATTATGCACCAGTGTATAGTTTACACGATTCTGCTTTTCGAGCAAGAGCATTCATACACGAAAATTTC
Organism: Zygogramma bicolorata; assembly: GCA_032362365.1. NCBI lineage: Eukaryota > Metazoa > Arthropoda > Insecta > Coleoptera > Chrysomelidae > Zygogramma > Zygogramma bicolorata. The sequence goes on along the minus strand of JAVJAQ010001144.1, from coordinate 110,345 downwards.
AAATGGAATCTCTTGACCATTCATCTCGAGCTCTGGACGTCAGGGGAGTTCTCGAATAGCGCTTCTAGCTCTTTCGTATTCAATATTCGACATAGTCGATGGGCATACTTTAAGACTGGCGTTAAATAAAATCATCTTTTCAACAATTCGTTCAGGTCAGTCTCAAACTACTAACTGGGTTTCGGCTGTCACCTGTCAGAAAACAACTACTCCCTGGCTAATACCCTTTACCTGCACAAGCACTGGTCGGATATAATGCCATTTCATTCGTGGTATTAGCTTGTTGAAGAGTTCCTTGTCTGATAGGTCACAGGGTTCAGTTCTGGCGCCCACTTTGTTTTCGCTTCATATCAATGATTTGCTCGAGAAAACATCTTGCTCAATACATAGTTTTGCGGACGACAGTACTCTTCATACCTGTTTCTCTTCCAGAGTCCCCATACCAGCTCGAGAAACAAAAATTCAAAGGAACATTCACGTCAATAAAATTAACGACGACTTGGAAAAAATAATAGAATGGGGTAACATGAACTTGGTGGAATTTAATGCTACGAAAACTCGGGCATGTCTCTTCTCAAGAAAAGCCGATCTCTCATTATCAAATATTCAGATGTCAGGAGTAACTTTTCCTATGAAATCAAGTATCTCGGTGCTAGGAATTACAATCAGTGAGAATCTCTCATGGGAAAACCATGTGTGATCGATAGCTAAAAGTGCTTCCCAGAAACTTGGATTTCTATTTCGTGCGAAGAAATACTTCACTTCTCGTCAGCTCCTAATTATCTACAAGGCTCGGATACGACCTGTCATGGAATACAGTTCTCATGTGTGGAGTTCGGCACCACAACATTCATTGAGGCTTCTCGATTCTATTCAGAAAAAGTCAATTCGTCTTGTTGGTGATTTTCCGCTCACAGACTCGCTCACTTCATTGGAACATCGTAGAAGTGTCAGGCCAGGAGAGTAGTTGTTTTCTGACAGGTGACAGCCAAAACTTACTCTGTGGGTTAGGTTAGGTTAGGTCAGAAGTGAGTGGGTCTGTTCGGCCCTCCACTGCAACCCACAAGGGTTTATTGTGGCTCACACCTATTCAAACTCGACCAAATAAACCCAGCTTCTTAACGAAGCCGATTAGTTTGTATGGATCTTTCAGGTCAGATGGTAAGAGTGAAGCCTTGCCAAACTCTGAAAACCTGATTCGGTCCGAAGCGAGGCAGGCACAAATTATGTGCTCTGCTGTTTCATCATTTTCCAGACAGAGACGACACAAGCTGTCTTCTGACAGTCCGATTCTCTGCATATGATGATTCAAATGACAGTCACCTGTGAGAAGGCCAGTTAGACATCGTAGTTCGTCCCTACTGTAGTCCAACAACTGTTTGGTTTCCAACTTCGAAGGGTGAACAAACGCCTTGGAATGAGCCAATCCTGGAAGATTTTGCCAGAAGTCCATAAATCTTCTTGCCATCCAGGTATTCAATGTTTGTTTGGCAAAGCCTAAAGCGATGCCAATGACAGGTTCTGGTCCGATGAAGCTGCTTGCAGCACCCTCCTTTGCAAGAGAGTCAGCAGCCTCATTGCCTTCCAGGCCAGTATGGCCCGGAATCCAGACCAGAGACAATTTGTTAAATCTTCCTATTGAGGAGAGTCGTTTTTGGCAATTTGTTACCAGTTTGGACGTTAGTCGGTAAGAGCCAATGGCTTTCAGCGCCGCTTGACTGTCCGAGAATATTTTCATTGACTTGTGTGTGAGGTTGGATTCTGCCAATCTCTCCGCACACAGTTCAATAGCATAAATTTCCGCTTGAAATACGGTCGCATAGGTCCCTAGGCAGGTTGATATCTCTGTCTTGGGTTTGCGACTGGAAACACCTGCACCAGAACCAGAAGGTGTTTTTGATTCATCTGTGAACCAACAACTATATGCTCTCAGTATTTCCTTCTCCCGGAGGATCCAGTCCTCTCTACTCGGGAAAAGAACTGTATAGGGCAGTTCATAGTTTACAGTTGGAGTCATAATGTCAGAGGTCATTCCCAGAATGCTGTGACTTCTAGTGTCAGCCAGCAGTCTAGTATACTCTGCATTAGATTGTTTTGTGCAATTAGCGATGTGCACAAGTCTATATGCAGTCCATCTAGCCTCTCTCTCCAGAAAAATGTGGAGAGGAGGTAGATCTAGAAGGATCTCCATGGCCGCTGACGGTGTGGTACTGATGGCACCACAGATAGCCAAACAGCCTCTGTGGGTAGTTTGAGACTGGCCTGAACAAACTGTCCAAAAGATGATTTTCTCTCGTAATTATTTCATGACCAGGTTTTTTATATATACAGATTCATAGGAAAATGAAACCCTTTAATGTTCAGAGAACACAGCGTGAATAAAGGAACAGAGGATATGAATTATTAACATCAACTTTACATTTTTAAGTTTGTTAGTCTCACTTGAAACCTTCCCCGGCAAGGAGTTTCGAACTTCAGGTGTTCTATTGAACGTAAGAGAGGTTCGATAGGTCTCCAAGCTCACAACAAAGGGATGGGAATTTTGTACTCGACAAATCTTCCGTTTTGATGATGCCAAGGGTGGAACGATTGACGACAATTCATGAAAGCACCGACCATGAAAATATTGTTTAAAGAGAGACAAGTCTCCGACCCTTTTACGATGCTCCAACGAAGTGAGCGAGTCCGTGAGCGAAGACTCACCACCAAGACGTATTGCCTTTCTCTGAATAGAATCGAGAAGCTTCAATGAATGTTTTGGTGTCGAACCCCACACATGAGAATTATATTCCAATATAGGCCACATTTCTGCTTTATAGATCAGAAGCTGACGAGAAGTGAAGTATTTCTTTGCACGAACTAGGAATTCAAACTTCTGGGAGGCACCTTTTGCTATCGATCCCATATTATGGTTTTCCCATGAGATAATATTACTGGTTAGATCGTAACTCATAGCATCGATATACTTCACTCAGTAGGAAGACTTATACCTGATATCTGAATATGAAATAAAGATAGATCGGCTATTTTGAGAAGAGATTTCCTAGCAGTAAATTCCACCATTCTATTATTTTCGACAATTCTTCATTAATAAAGTTGACGGTAATGCCTCTCTGAATATTTGTTTCTCGATATGGGGAGTCTGGAAGATAAACTATTGCTGTCGTGCAAAACTATGCACTGAACAATATATTATCTCCAAGCAGAAAAAATTGGGCGCCAGAACTGAACCCTGTGAAACAACTTTATTTATCGAGAGAATATCAAACAAAACTCCATCAACAACGACATAGAGACTCGTCAGACAAGAAACTTTTCAACAAAGCACACCATTGGGGAGGTGAACTATAGACGGTCGTTCAGAAAGAAGACCTCGATGCCAATCGCTATCAAACGCTTTCGAAATGTAGAGTGCAACAGCCAACGTTTTTTCGAATTCTTCAACAGAATGCTGTCGAATATGTGAAACGTAGAACAATAAGTCTCCAGTTGATCTTTGATGGCGAAATCCGTATTGTCGATCATCAATCATCCCTGATTTATTAGGAACGCATATGTTAGAGAATATATCCAAAATTTGTATCTCCCTCATAATCAAACTATACGTGTCAGAGCATTTTAGCTTTGAAGCTAGGTGCATACTTTTCATTGGATCACTCTGTATAATGCATAGCGTTTTCTGTCGTCTTGTCGATATCGATAAGTGAACCTGAAATCTCTTCAGTCAGTGTTTCATATTTTTTCATTCAGTTCCAGTCGTATTTCACAGAATTGTGACAGACGTCGAACTAATAAGCGAAATAATGAACAAACTTGATACTTGATACAATTTTACCCTTTAAAAGCAAAGAAATAATCTTTTCATAATGATAAAAGGAAATCTTGTACCTAGGTAACACGAAAGGAAATTTTATTTTGTGTAACTCAATATACTTCGCAGAATCTTGCTACTCTTGCCCCGCATAAATCAAGTTTTTTATACAAAACGTAACTTTTTCTAACTGGCTACTTCAGCTATTCTAGAATGAATAATCATTGAAGTTGCATGTTCAAAGGAAAGCTGCAGTAACAGACAAATATATCACCAACATGCTAATTCCTCTCATCGATATCTCCCCATCTTGGGGTCTTTGTCGTGACCTCTGAATACTCTATTTGAGAAGAAAAACGCGAAATGAGATAAGCCCTTCTTCAAACGATCATCATTTGCAGATAACCCTCAACTCCCGCTTCATCTGTCTGTAATTAATCTTATTTTGAGCGGTTGCTCGGGCCCCGGTATTATTAATAATGCAATATGATTGATTGGCAACCTCCAGATTTGTTTGTTTAGGTCGATTACATCAGATCCTCCTTGTCAGTATTCTTTATTGCCATGGATTTGTGTGCTCATGAAAAATGTAAAGTGATCGCGGAGAAATAACATCAAAGATGGTGTTGAAGTTCAGGAAAAGTATATATATATATATATATATATATATATATATATATATATATATATATATATATATATATATATATATATATATACATAAATAGTGTATTGGGAGTATTGGGGATGCAGTCAGTAGATTGTTATTCAAAGAAAACTCTTTGCTACTTTGTCAAGCTTTCGAAAATTGTTATTTTCTTTTTCAGGACAACTACAATATGATATATTGTGATTACAAACTATCAAATACGGATGTACAAGTACTTACTTAACGTGAGAAATGAAAATTTTTTGAGTGAATCATAAAAAGTCACTTCGAGTTACTGGTATGTTACAATTTGAAATTCTTCACAATGGGAACGATATTCTTCTTTTTTGATGAAATTGTCATGTTATCATACCGGGTGAATCAGTACTACTGTACGATTGATCTCTAGATTTGTTTTGATCAAAAGTGAGAATATAACTGTAAATCACACAAAGGTTATCAAGGTCTCTTCTTTTGTTCATACTATTCATGTTTTCGTTGATATGAATCATTTCCAAGAATTTCCGTTTGATTTCATCAGAAAATTCTTGGAAATGATTCTTATCAACGAAAACATGAATAGTATGAACAAAAGAACAGACCTTGATAACCTTAGTGTGATTTACAGTTATATTCTCACTTTTGATCAAAACAAATCTAGAGGTCGATCGTACTGATTCACCCGGTATGAAAGCATGGCATTCACTGTGTTTTTCGATGTTTTTTTTTCAATTACTGGGTTTGTGAATGGTCATACGGGTCATGTTCTGACCAGTTCAGAATTATTTTCCCTCACTCCATTCAAGTAACCGCAACGTGCCCCATGATCTTAATCATAAATCGATCAGTGTTTGGTTATTTTGGTTATTTTCAGAGTCACCCGTGTGTTCAGTCGATTCAAAAACTTCACGATAAACGATATATTGAAGATTCTACTAAAGAAGAACCGAAGGAATCAGTCTTAATTTGTTCACTTTCGGAAATGTTTTCTATTTATTCATTACAGTTAACAACTTTTTATATCTTTTATAACAAGTAATTCAATATAATGAGGTTCCAGTAATATTTTTTAGTTCATTTGTCGGAATATTGATGTTACTACGGCAATAACATATGAATAAAAACTTATTCAATAAAGAAAATCATTCCTCATTCAAGATCACAATAATATTAGATGATGTTTTCTTTCAAATGCTACATGAATTAGAAATATTAAAAATATAGTAACAAAGTGAAAGCAGTTACTGTGTTTTTCTATGGACTCGTCAAGAAAGTAAGAGATACTGTGTTTTTCCGTGAGATTCGCATTCAGCCGTTTTCAAGAAACCATAAATCATGTCGCAGTATCGACTATAATTGACATATTGAATTTTTTTGAATTGCAAAATGATAACTAAGGTACTACTGGCAATTTCTGCCTCTCAATTAATAGTGAGGATATGAAATTATATTGAAAATGCATTTTTATTAATGTTTACTGTTAAGCAAATACTATGTTCTTGCTTTGGATAGTCGAAGGGACGATAGTCATTTCCCTATGCTTTTATTAAGCTAAACGAATAATAGCGAAGTTACATGACAAATAACATGATTTTTTTTTAGCCGTTTTGGGTTCTGAACCTACCACAATTTACCGGTGACGTTTCGGAAACCAAATCTGCTTCAGTTTCCAAAACTTTCATAAATGTTCTCTTCTATTTAAGTTATCAAAGTTTTTGTGTTCGTTTTTCGTAAATATCAAAAATGTAAATATAAATGTCAAAATTCAAATTTCTGACATTTACGAGAAACGAACACAAAAACTAAAGGCTTTTTGTCGCGAGATACCAGGTATGTAACGGTACGTACCAATTGCCTACCGACACGTTTTCGCGACTACCGCTATGAACATTTTTGTCGCCGAGTGTACATCAACGGTACGTGAAATTAGATACCGTGGTAGCAGCTTGTGGTATCAACTGTCTGGTACTTTGACAATTAACGTCAAAATTTATTTTGAATTGTTGTTGATGATCTTGGGAAATTTAAAAGCAATAATGGAATCCGATCAATCGATAGAAATCACACTGAACTACTGAGGAGTGGATATCAAACTCAAACTATAGGACGTGTTGTCTCGTTCATTCATTCAACGATAATAATGAAAACAACTAGAGCAGAGCTCACAGAACTCATAATTATAACTAGAATGCGTTTCAGATATGGCGGATGGACAAATCATGCATAACCTGCAACACTGTAAATGTCCTCTTCACAGTAGCGGCGCGAAATATAACGTGCGTAACTTGGGGATGGGCAATGGGTTAGTTTTATAAAACTGGAAATTACAGTTTCAAATGGAACATCAGAACAGTAAAAATATCGTCTTATCCATAGACGTTTTATAATAAAAAAATCCTTAAATAAAAGATACGAAATGAGATCTTGATTCACACCAAAAAGTTATTCCTATATCCTACTACTACAATGAAGATTACATTGAAAACATGTTTTTTTTAATGTTGAAGGACGCCAGACCGGGTCTAGACCACTTTTCCCAAATCTAATGGTATAAGCTTCAGTATGAATTGAATCGAATTGAAAAATGAACATGTTCAGTGCGGATTTTGATTTTGTAATGCTGTGGTTGAGGCCACTCCAGATGTAGATCACTTCCTAATCTACGAAACCACTTTCTGAAAGCTGAAATCTGAAAACGTTTTCTTTGTTCTAGAGACACTTTCAACAGGTTTTACAAGAACTCATTTATGGAAAGTAACGTTTTCTTTTTTCTTCCCCTTTCTCCAGGAATTACCACAATCCTTAACAAAACACTTCATCGTATCGAACGGGTAATGTACACAATATTTCCAATATACCTATAAGTCTTGTGTATGCACAATATAATCGATGAATAATAAATATCCAATATTTATATTTACTATCGTCACAGCGTCCAATATCCAAATCAGAAAGAAATAAAACTGACAACGCCGCTCTATTTACAAACAAACTAGTAATCTTAACAGACATACGTCCTAGATTTCTCTAATTTCCTCTTGAAATTACAAGGAATGACGTATGTGTTTACTTGGTGCAAGTTGTCCCCTTTGCGAATGCCCATGATTTGTCAAGTTTACGTTAGCCGACGATACATGAAACGCATTCTAGTTATAATTATGAGTTCTGTGGCAGAGCTCCGTAACATAACCTCAATCTCAAAAAACTCGACAAGCTGTCAGGGTGTGATACCAGATACCATCTCCATTTTCGCGACCGTCTGGTATGAAAGGAAACAGAATGAGATAAGAGAGAGATAGTCATATACCGCTTCGGTACGTACCGTGACATACCTGGTATCTCGCAACAAAAAGCCTTAACTAGAGGAGAATATTTATGTATGTTTTGAAAACGGAAGCAAATAAATTGTTGTTAGGTTAAGAACCCAAAAAAGAAATAATCCATCCACCAAAAAATGATGATGATATTCAAACATGAACATCAAATTTACTTTCATTAAAAATTTTCATTTAAGTATAATTGAATAAGCGAATAGAGCTGTCATTGCTTGAAATTTTTAACAATGCTTTCGAAAGGAAAAGATGTCTACAAACCCTTGGGCTTCAACTGATACCTGGAAAAATTCTGCTTGCTCGATTTCTTGAAAAAGGAGGCCAGATAGCCGTGGATGCTCCTTAGTGAAATACGTTATATGGAATGGAGAACGGATGTCCAAGTTACGCCGAAGTAGAAGTGAAATTAACAAAAAAAAAAAAGGATTTCTTGACGAAATATCATTTATGGGAGTTTAATGAATGATCTTTTCCATTATATCTACATGAAAACCGTAGATTGATGAGTAAAATTTATTTTTTTACTGGAATATCCAAGTATTGTCACAAAAGTATACCGCTGCTAAGGCAAAAAAAATAATAATTTGCGATTTTTAGGGAACTTCATTACCGTATTTTTTCATCCTGGAGTGTAAGTAGGCAACTAATGAAGTTGCAAAAAACTTCTCTGAGTTATTTTCTTCCTGGTAGAATAATCAACGTTCTCGAGTTCGTTCCGTTCCTTTGAGATTTTATAAAGTATCGTGTTTGATTTGCAGTTAATCTCACACTGGGTGCTTGACAGGGAGCAAGAATTCACTATATTCTGCATGTCTTCTTTCTCGAAGCTCTACTCTCACAAGTCTGTTGAAAATCAAATTCACCTAATTTTTAATGAATCAAAAAATAATTTCCAAGTTTATTTCTTTCAGTTTCAGATAGGGGAATGAATCTGACACTTGTGAAGTGAAGCGAATGTGGCATAATCATTCAAAATTTCGAAAATTCAGACGATTTTTTTGAAAGTGACAGATGAATCTGAATATTGGAATTTTCATAAGAGTCAGTGGGATTATATCAGATTTGCCCATTTTCTTGACATGTTACTCCAATGGACAGTGTCCCGTGAGCAAGCCAGTTACTAATTTAAGGTCTTTTTTATTAAACCCTGGGAGCTGTCCAGCTTTCTTGGGAAAAGGACTGATAAATTTTGAATGTAACTTGAGAATATTGTTGAGTACCATACTGTCGTTATTGATCTCCAACTTATTGCCTTGTCCCTTTTAACGGGGAGTGAATGTTAGTGAAATGGAAAAGCCTCATTTCTTCATTCTTGTAGGTATATCATCCTAGATATCATTGATGAAATAATTTCCTTCATCTCCCACACTTCGGCGGCAATAACGAATAATTCAGTTCATTCCAACAATATATTTTCATCCCATATTTACAGTTACGAAACGAGCGAATTTCACAGCAATATTGAAAACTATAAACTCACTTTCCCAAAGAAGTTGCAAGCTGAAGTAACAAGCACGGAATATGTTTGTTAGTCGTGCTATGACCGGAAAAGCAGTTTCAAAGACGACGGTCGCATGTTCAGATATTCATTTGTTTTCGCAGTTGAATTCTTTTGGGATTGTCATGTCAATACAATTCTCTTCGAAAAGGCGTATAAGATATTCAGCTCAGAATTCACTGGTCGAAAATGAGAATATTCCAGGTCAGAATGGGTGAGTGTTATGATTTCAGTAAAAAAATGTGAGTTTCTGAATTCAAATCACTGTTAGAACCAATTGACAATGCAAGCTCAAAAAAAATGGGGACAGGGTTACTGCTTCTTCGCTGCATTGCCTGCAGCTGAAGTAATCGTTATGTAGCCGTCAGTAACAATGTTATGTTAATTGACTAATTCCTGCTACTCCGGAACATTCTTTCATTTTTTTTTTTGGATTTCCTTTTCATGAGAGTTCTCCTGTGAGTATAATTGAATTTGTTTTCCAAAGGTTCCATGTTTTACTTCAACCCACTCTCATACGCGATTTAGTGATGTTGTTCTTGATAAACCAACTGTCGTTTGAAGATTATAATAATATGTAAAGTGTTGACGATTCTTATCTCAAGCTCATCGACTTTCTCATTGCTTGTGATATCCGAATTGGCTGCAGAGTCAGTGCTAGGGACACTACTTCTTCACAGGGTTTTCTCAATATCCTGAATTTCACTTCTTGATTCTTCATTGCGTGAGTGGCGACTGATTATCCGTAAAAACTGGGATCCTCCAGTTGTCTCGAGATATTATGACATTCTTTCACTAGCTTACAGAAAAGTCCACTTTCACGCATTTTACTAGTCACTTTTTCGCACTAGTGCGGAATATATATATATATATATATATATATATATATATATATTCGTATGGTTGTAGTTTATAAAATGACTGGAAAAGGAAAACAATTATCAGAATTCTGCTATAATTTTAAATGGAAAGAAAAACAATTTCCAATATTTTTTTTAATGACCCTTGTATAAGCCTTATCAGATGAATGTCAGTTTGAATTACGATAGCAACAAAGAAAAAACGAATCTGTGAGTCAAAACACTACTTGGTCGAAAACAATTTCATGACACCTTCCATTCAAGATGCAGAAAAAACAGTGGAAAACCGAAATCCGACTTTATTGGGAAAATGGCCTCTGCAATTGGTTTGCAGAATACAACAAAATGGACGTTCATTATTATTGATATCAATAATAATTGATTCTTCGATTGGTATTTGATAATAAATATTTCTTCATGTTGAATCTTGTTTTTTTCCGCACGCTAGTAGAAAAAAATAGTACCTGACATATGCGTAAAGTGACTTTTCCGCACTTGTTAGGTCAACTATTATATCCTTGAGTCTTGGAGGATTACATATATTTCTGTTCTGAATACAGATGTACAGATTGTTCTTGTGGATAACTATGAATACCTCCTTGGGCAGTATATTTCCTTTGCGATGGAAACAAGCAAAGATTTGTCCAATTCTTAAATCTGGTAACCCGGAAAATATTGAAAACTACAGACCAATTTCTATTCTGTGTAACTTCGCGAAGGCCTTCGAGATATGTGTGTATGACCAGCTAATGCCACAAGTCAAACCCCTGATTTCTGTAAACCAGCATGGATTCCTAGCAAAAAAGTCCACTGTATCAAATATCTGCACTATTAAACAGATTTTGTCAGAAGTAATGGACAAAAAAGGGCAGGTTGACGTCATTTACACAGATTTTGCGAAGGCTCTTGACAGAATTGATCATTCCATCTTACTAGAGAAAATAGTTTGAATGGGTTCCAATCATTCGCAAACGCAACTTCTACGTTCTTATTTGGATCAGAGAACCAATGTTGTTTATTATAATGGTTTTGCATCCACACCTTATTCATCACCATCCGGTGTGCCAAAAGGCTCCAACTTAGGATCCCTGCTTTTTCTCATTTTTCTATATGATCTCACCTCTGAGCTTACGTGTGGTAACTTACTTTTTGCAGACGACTTCATCTATCTCAAGTTTAGAGAGTTGCTCTTACCTTCAGTCTCAATAAGATCTGATCGAAAACTGGTATCAAGTCAATAAATTGAGGATGAATGTTAAAAAATGCAAAGTTTCCTCTTATACACGAAATGCCAATGATATTAAACTCTTTTATACATTTGAAGATGAAATACTCCTTCGTGACGACTCCGTCAAAGATCTAGGGGTCGTGTTCGACAGCAGGTTGACATTTGTTGGTCACACCAATACCGTTGCAGATTCGGCTAGAAAAACCCTTGGAATCGTTCTGCGCAACTGTATCTGTATCTGTATCTGTAGAGTAGGGAGGGTGAGTATAGACCCACAGCACTCAGGCCACAATATGGCCCATTGTACATCCTCCCAAGGAGTCGCCCTCCTAGGACATTGTCCATCCTGCCTTATCCAGGAAGGAGGACAGGTCACCAGGGGACATCTCCTTAATATCGGCAGGTGTAGGCCAAGACTCACCGAACACACACTCTCTTATCGACGATAGCTCCAGACATTCGCATAAGACATGCCTGACAGTTTCATCTTCCTGTTCACACATCCTGCATAGAGGTGTGTCCACTAGCCCCATAATATGGAGGTGTTTCCTTAGTTGACAGTGTCCAGTCAGAAATCCCACTGTTAAACGTAGGTTCTTCCTGGTCATCGCCAAATATTTATTTGGATCCAGCTTCTCAGGGTCGCCCAGGGTGATCCTGGCAAAACTGCATCCTTTGGTTTCATCCCATCTTTTGAGGGTTTGAGTATGGGTGTAACGTTTGGCTAGTTCCGCAATTGTCGAAGTCGTCAAGCCATGGGTGTCACCTGGTCCCAAAATGTTCATTCCAGCCGCCATCCTGGCCAAAGAGTCAGCAATGCGGTTACCTTTGCTCCTGTCGTGCCCTTTCACCCACCTTAGTACGATATTATTATCTACCGAGGCGTTAGCTAAATCTTGATGGCACTCTAGTGCTAACCCTGAGATAATACGTTGTCTATTCAAGGTTAGTAGGGCTTGTCTACTGTCAGTGTAGATTATTATGTCTTTGCCAGAAATTCCTTTTCTGGTTAGCTCTTTTGTGGCGATTGAGATACCAGCCAGTTCTGTTTGAACCACGCTGGTATTTTTTCCCATTCCCCACTTAATCCTTAGGCTAAGTGATCTAGAGTAAACTCCACATCCTGATCCTTCTTTGGTTTTTGAGCCGTCTGTGTATATGCGTATTGCATTTGCAGCATCCGCCTCAGTGTTCTGTTTTATTTGTATTTTGTAGGGTTTATTAAACACAAACCTGGGTTCAATTGCGTCACTGGCTGCCTGTAGCAGAGGCACCGCAGTGAGTGCCTCCCTCCACAGGCCCCGCCTCAGTTGACCCATTCCCACCTCGGGGTTTACACCAGCCGTGCGCAATCGTAGCATGGCCATTAGCGCAACCTCCTTGACTTGCAGGTCCAGAGGTGTCAGACCAGTAACTAATTCCATTGCTGCGGTTGGTGTTGTTCTCATGGCTCCTGTGATGTTCAGACAAGCCATTCGCTGTATTTGGTATAGTTTTTGGATGGCCGTTGCTTGTAGAGTTTTTGGTCCCCATGCAATGGCTCCGTACGTTAGCATAGGTCTTATTATTGCAGTGTAGATCCAGGTGACTACACGGGGCGAGAGGCCCCATGTGCGTCCCACTGTCCTCCGACACTGCTCATAGGCCACATATGCTCTTTTTGCTCTGCTCTGAATGTGCGAGTTCCATGTTCACTTCCTGTCGAGGGTAATACCGAGGTATTTCACCTCTTCAGAGAAGTTTAGTTTGCTTTTGAAGATTTCGGGGGGTTTCAAGCCCGATAAGCTTCTTTTCCTAGTGAGAAGGACCATCTCCGTCTTCTTGGGATTGATCGACAGTGAGTGTTCTTTACACCATGTTTCTATTAATTTGAGACCATCCTGCGCTCTATCGCACAGTGTGTTCACAAATTTGCCGGTCTGCAGAATAACTATGTCATCTGCATATGCAATTGTGTAGAAACCATTACTGTTGAGGCGATTTATCAGGGTATCCAGGACTATGTTCCAAAGAAGGGGTGATAAGACCCCTCCCTGCGGACATCCCCTCATGACCAGTCCTCTCACAGTAATGTCTTCTACATTTATACTTATTGCTTTACTAGAGAGCATCTTGAGTATCCACTCTCCTACTACCAGGGGTATATTCCTGGAGTTAAGTTGCTGGGTGATTGTTGGGAAGGTCGTTTTATCGAACGCTCCTTCGATATCTATGAATATACCCAGGGTGGATTCTTTATTATCCAATGATCTCTCGATTCTGCCAACCACTTGGTGAGGGGCCGAATCAGTGGACCTTCCCGGAGTATATGCATGCTGATATGGATGAAGTGGATTGTGAACTAAGACTTCATCTCTTATAAACCGCTCGCACAGCCTCTCCATTGTTTTCAAAAAGAACGATGTGAGACTAATTGGTCGGAATGCTTTTGGTAAGGTGTAGTCCATCCTTCCTGGTTTGGGTATAAACACCACTCGTACTTCTCTCCACTTACTGGGAACATACCTCAGAGCTAATGAGGCTCTGAATATTCCGACCAGGTGCGGCATGAGAATATCCAGTCCCCATTGTAGTAGGGCTGGTCTTATACCGTCAGGTCCTGGTGCTTTGAAGGGGGAAAAGCCCGATATGGCCCACCTTATCTTGTCCTCATCAATTATAGTGCTAGCAAATTGCCAGTCGTATTGTGAGGGTGTTATTGGTACTTCCGTCCGGTTCGTCGTTCCTGGGAAGACAGAACCTGGGAAGTGAGTTTCCATAAGAACCTCGGCGCTTTCTCGGAGGTTGGCGGCCTTGTCGCCATTTTCCCTCGTCAGGATGCCGATACTCTTATGGTGGTCGCTTGAGAGTGCCTTCTGTAGCCTCGAGACTTGCGGGAAATCTTCGATTGCCTCACAATAGGCTCTCCAGGCTTCTCTTTGCTTTTGTCTGCAGACTTTTTTGAAATCTCTGAGGTTGGCTTTATATATTCTCCAGTCCTCTTCGAGTTTTGATTGTTGTGCTTTGTTAAAGGACGTTCTTGCTGTCTTTCTGAGGTGTTCCAGTTCAGGGCACCACCATTTATTGGTTGTGCCTTCTGTCTGTACCATCCTCATCGGACAGGATTCCTTATAGGCAATGTCTATTTTGTTTTGGATAGATAACGTGTACCTTTCCAATTCTTCACTATTGCCAGGAGTCAGGGCCTCTGTCTCCCGCAGAGCTCCTTTTAAGAGTCGATTGTATAGAGCTACATCCGTCCTCTTCGGATCGCGGGATTTCACAGTGGTCCTGAGATCCTGGTTTACCGTAAAAGTCAACCAGCGATGGTCTGACATAGAAATATGATCAGACACTTGCCAGTCTTGAATTTTATTTGATATCATGGCTGTCGCCAGCGTAAGATCTATTAATGTTTGGCTACGGGCGTTAATGAATGTCGGCTCCGTGCCTCTATTCAAGATTGCTAGGTCTTTCTTAATTATGTATTCGTAAAGAGACTTACCTCGGGCGTTGATATCCTTGCTGCCCCAGCCCAGGTGGTGAGAGTTTGAGTCGCAGCCCAAAATCAACTCCATTCTCTGGTTTAGGCAGTGGTCCACTAGCACTTCCATCTCTCTTGTGGGTGGTAGAGTGGCTGCATCTGAGGGGAGGTACACCGATGCGAGTATCAACGCCGTATATTTGCCCTTTCCGTCTGGACATTCCACTTTAACCGCAGTTAGGTCTGAGGTGCAGAATTGTGCCATCAGAGAGGCTCTGTATTTCCTGGGAGCGTAAACGGCTGTCCTGGGTTGTTGATTGCTTGGTGAGCTAAAAATTTGGCCAGTCAAGTTACCGAAACCAGTAATTCTGGTCTTAATTATCCAGGGTTCCTGGATCAAAGCTATTGCATCCTCCAACACATCAAGGCGGCGACATAGTGTTGCCGTAGCCGCCCTGCTGTGTTGGAGGTTGCATTGTATTAATTTTATCTTTTTTCCGACGTCCTTGAAGAGGTCGTTCGGGTTAAGACTATTCTAGGTCCATTTGCTCCCCCGGTAGGGGAGCGACGGCCTCTTTTTTGTCAGGTGCCTCTTCCGTCAGGTCGTCGTCTGTCATCTTTGCAGATGTTTCGACGTCCTTTTCGGGACCCTTGGTGACCTCGGTGCCAATATCCACTCTAGGTGGCTCGACTTCCAAGGACCTCGGGTCTTCAGAGGTACCTTCCTTTTTAGTTACCCTTATTGCCAATGAGGTAAACGCGTAGCTTATCCTCATTGACTTTTTCTTCAGGACAGCCATATCCTCGTCTCCGATTCCGAAGACGAAGAGGTGTCCTTGAGGGTTCACTTTCACCTCATGGTGGAAAGTGCACCACCTCGCTATCCTCAGGTCTGGATTCTGCGCCTTCAGCCTACCCAGCACCCTCTCCTTCTCACCGGATGTCGTCTTGTGGACGTCCTCCGGGATCCAGAGCGAGGCTTTGGTAAGCTTTGGGAGCTCATCCACACCGACGACCGCCAGCGATGCTTCCTCCCACGGCTTGAGGTCTTTTGTGGCTTTTTTCAGCCACTGTAGCGTCGCGTCGTCGTCGCAGACCACTCTGATGATTTCACCGGAGTATGTCCACGATTTAAACGTGGGCGCTTTGGTGTTGCTGCTGGAGGCGGAGAAGATAAACTTGTCCAACTCCTCCAGCAGCTGAGTTTTGACGAGGCTCTCCCGTTCTGCGGTAATTTTACCGTACGGGTTAGTCTCGTCTATGATGGCCACCTTGAGGTGTCTCAAGGCGGCTTCCGCAAAGGTTTTGGAAGGTGCAGCGACATTTCCGTCGCTGCGCGGCTTCTTCGACCTTCTTGGTGTCCCCTCCGTGGAGGTACTCAGGTGGGGGCGCTTTCCTGAAGAGGTAGCCGCCGGTTTTTTGCCTTTATACAAGGCGGAACCTTTGGCTCCCTCGGCAGGAGGTGCCCTTGTCTTTGGAGGTGGGGTGGAGGTGGGGGAAGATGCATTTGTGGTTGCAGCCTTCTCTGCCTCCTTTGCCCTTTTCCTCCTTTTGGCCTCGGCGCCGCAGATGCGTTTTCGCCTTGGCCTTTGAATTTCGCCCTGAGGTGATCTTCGATGTCCAGCTTCGTTCCGAGCAGTGTGTTGGGGTGGGCATTTCTGTCCATCCCCAGTCATCGCCTTAGATTGAGGTGAGCATTTCTGTCCATCCTCAGGATTATTTATGTTTCTTCTTTCCTTGTCCATGTGTGTTCCCACGAGTAGCAGGGGAAGGGGTTGGTCACCTCTGGCAGAGCCCCGCATTACCAGAGGAAGGCTAGTTACAATGAGGTTTCGCCCTGTTCCTCAAGGGGATCGTTCGCAACCGCATATCACCCTGCGGCCACTCAGCTATCGGCACGATACCTTACACCTTAGCTTGGGTAGGCTGGTCCACGGTGGCATATTTCGCAAAGGCTTTTGGGGAGGTTTAATTCCCCTCACCCTACTTGATTCTGCCACTGACCAAGAGTCCAGCGACCACATCCGTGAGGCCATATTGGCTTCCCGGACAGGGCCCCCATTCTCCTGGCCGTTCCCCTATCCGCCACCTGGGGACGCGCCTGATAGGTAGCCCAACCCACAGCGCAACTGTAAGTCATTCACCAATATTAGCGCCTTAACCACACTTTATACATCTCTCGTTCGTTCTAAGTTAGAGTATGCTACTTTGGTTTGGTATCCTCTTTATAATGTACATAAAGATACCTTAGAAAATGTGCAAAGGCGTTTCCTGAAGTTCCTTGCATTCAAATTTGATGGTGTGTATCCTGCTAGAGGAAGTGATCATTCCACATTACTTCTAAGATTCGGTTTACCTCCCTTAGAACAGCGTAGAATTTCATCGAGTATAATTATGTTATACAAAATTTTGAATGGTCTTATTGATGCACCTTCGTTACTACAACTCAATCAATTTCAATGTACCTCAAGCTAATACACGCAGTCATACTACTTTCTATACTCCTTTCACTAGATCCAACCTTGGAAAACTGTCTCCTATAAATTTGATGTGTGAAAATTATAATACCCACTGCAATCAATGTGATATTAATTTCGATTTACTGAAGACTATATTAGCAAAAGTTGAACAAGCAATAACTTAACACATGGTCTCCATAATGCGTTACGTACAAACAAGAAATTACGAAACTGTCACCTTTTCCTGTAAAATTCAGTAATATATGTGAATTCATCTCATATTTTTTCCCAATCATTAACATGTTAATCATACGTTTGCTTATGTAGTTAGTTTTAAGTAACCTTCATTCATACTGTATTATTATATAATATATATTGTTCTGTAAATGGATTTTTCTGTTGGGCAATAAATTTTGTTTTTCTTTTCTTCTTTCTTTTCTTTTTCTTTCTATATTTTATCTCCCACTCAGTATTTTGCCTCAGACTCATTTGCAAATACAATACTTCAGCCAGGCATGTTATCGGAGTGCTTTTGCCACTCTTCACGAAGTCTCATTTGTTTGTGTTGAATGCATATTATGGTGTCAAGTGGTTTCTACACTGTCTCTCGCAAAACGAAAACTAATTTACTGGAAATCGACTACACCCGACAAAAAAGTAATTCGAATATTAGGATACCAAAAGAAAAAAAATGTTTTTCTACTCCCATCCGCAAATATGCTGATTTCTTTACAATTCACTGAAGGAATGAGTGGGCAATTCTAGTCAACTGAACGTATATGATTTCATATCAGTGGTCTCGGTAGTGTTGAGGTTAGTATATTCGCCTTTCAAGCGGAAGACCGGGGTTCGATCCCCCGCCGGGCCACCGTGCACACGATCTACTTTATTGTAATTTGACATTACTCATTTGATTTGTATCGTTCAATATTGAATTGAATAAAGTTGCATTCCTTTGAGTTTTTCAAAAATATCGAAGTAATACCCCATATCTAAAATTGATTTTCAACTGAAACTTTAAAGAGAGTTGTGAAATATTAATCTGTTTGAAGAAAAAATCAACTGTACATTTTTCTCATAGAAACTACATTGCATTCTTTCCGTTTTGAACCATATTTTACCTTTTCAATGATATATCATAAGTTATCACTGTTTTTTGAAAAATTGGAGACATTGAAAGAAATGAATTTTTATCATAATAGGCTTTGACTTTGATGTTTATAAATTTGACTTTCAATTTATTACACTCAATGGCATTATATTATTGTATAAGTCATTGAATTTTTGGCGGAAAATGGCTTTCACGAATAAAAAAATAAATAAGATGTGATACAAATTTATTCCAAATACGATAGAAAGAGTGTTAGGACGTCGGAAATGTATTTAAACTTGTATCCCGAAAGACGACAACCACAACGAACTATGTTCAAGTTATTGGATCAAAATTTCACCGAGTTTGGTTCATTTGAAAAGCCAATGAAAAAATATGGAAGTGCAACTCATTTTTGAATCCTTCGAAAAATAAAGCAAAAAAATTACCATTTTCAGAAATTTCAGTTTTTTCCAGATATCCCGGGATATACTCGGAATTCCAGAACTTTCCATTCCAACCATCTTCGTATCTCTTATAGTTTCAGAGATCCCAATGGTTGAGGATCGAATTTGAAACACCCTATGTGTCTGCCTCTCAGGAATAACCCACAATATCCATTTTTTTCCTTGCGAATCCGGAGCGGGTCGCTAGTATACTCATCAGATCGTATATTTTAATCGTTTCTCTAAAGTGGAATCGAAATATTGAGAGCAAGATATGTTATCCACTAGAAAATATTTTTTTTGATACGCTATAACTCTATTCAATCCCCTGTGAATTGGTGTATTATTCCATAATGCTCATTTTTCACTGAATCTGAAACATTTATATAAAAACATTTATCAATATTTCCACTCTTCCATCTTGCATTTTCGGTTCGATATAGTGTGTATCACATATGATGGTATCAAGAAGAGGAATTCCACTGGAAAACGTTCTTTGTTGTTTTGCCAGAGACATGGGCGTTTCCAATATTCAAACAATAACGGAGTACTGAAAGTCACCTTCCTTTCTTCAACAGGATTCCTGAAACTGATATATTTCCACGAATTTTGACAGGTCAGTGCTTCCTATATCATACACGGATACAAGGAAAGCAATACAACTATGTGCGGAGGTTCCAGAAATGGCAAGACACATATATTATGTTTGAGAATTTATGGCACGCACAACAGATGATATGAAATGCTTTATTGAATCGAAGAGAATAGAGATTTACTGTGTGTGCTCTGATATTTTTACGGAATCAGTGGAATTATTGAGTGGTTTTCGGGTGAGTGAAAATGATAAAATACGAAAGCATCAGTGTGAATATAGTGGCAACCGAATTTGATAAAAGGTACACAAAAATACGGGTCTTCTGTAGGATTCTCACCATGTCTTGTACCCGAAAACTAACTGAGAAACTACTTATACGATTATTCAATGAATTGTATAAAATTATCCAGGGTGGACACTATCAAGGATTTGGGAATATACTATAACTCCACACTCTCGTATAAACCACATCTGAATCACAAAGCGTATCAGGCACTACGAACTATGGTATTTATAATGAGACAAAGTGCACATTTCAATGACATTGGAGCAATCGCTGCGCTATATAATAGTTTAGTCAGACCTAAACTTGAATACGGTGCTGTAGTTTGGCATCCTTCTCAAATTATTCACAAAAACAGATTAGAAAAGATTCAAAACAGATTTCTGAGATATTTATATTACAAAAAATATAAATTATACCCGGACTATGAAATAGTCAGATCAGAAGCACTACGTATTGAATTTAAAATGCCCAGTCTAGAAAATAGAAGACAGACAAGTATAGTGTTAATGTGTTACAGAATATTTAAAAAATATTACGACTGTCCAAATCTCAAATCTTCACTTAAAGATAGAATTCCAAACAGAACAACATCATTCAGTTCTTCGATGTACCATATGCATCAACAAATAACTGTTCACCCATCATTACAATGATTAAAACAACAAACAACTTCCTATTAATGTCAGATATCAACTTCGTTCTCCCTCCCGAATAAGTTTATGATGGTCTGAAAAACTACTTTTCAAGCTCGTAATGACTACTTTTGTTCTTTCTATTCGCTTAAGTGTAGTAGCTGTATACAATGATACTGTATCCATATGTAGATATTAGAACTCTTATAATTTAGGCTCAGATTGTATTCATATTTTTCTGTAAGAAATATTATTTTCATGTCATAAGGTTTTTCACCTGTTTGGAAAAAAAATAAATAAATAAATGATAAGGATTGAAAAACTCCAAGACGTATTTCGCTATACGATGGCTTCTTCGAGAAAATAATGATATTTCATACTTGGGATGAAGGATTTGCTCTCCAGAATTTTTATCCGCTGATGCTAATATTCTTCTGTACTGTTCTGAGATGAGAAACCTAGCAGCAATGGGTGGAAATACCGGAGAGCCAATCTTTCACAATCGAAGTTTCGTGACAACATTAATTTCTACTCCTCTTGAAATGTTTATGTACTGGATAGGTTGGTCCTTCTAAATGCGATTCTTGTCCGTCCCTCTGTAGTATGATCCATTCATCAAATATTGATATATTACAATATTGAGAATTATATAATTTGTTGATTCCTATACGAAAGAATGAATTGAAAACCCTTTCCTTGGAAATGAAGAACTGTATGATTCTCACAATCCAAAAACATAATATTTTTTTTGGTGCCGGTGAATTATAAACTGATTCCGAATGTTTTTCATGTGCTGATTTCAAAAATGTCTGGCATTTTCTCGTAGCAGCTCTAGTTCTTCAGATACAGGCCAATCAATTTTAGTTCTGATAACACGTAAAAATAATAAAATAATGATATCTTTGCAGGTCAAAACTGAAATTTCTCAGCTAAAATTGGCCTGAATTTACCCAATTTCAGGTACTGGTAAATAGTAAAGTTTCCCCTTGTACAGCAAAGTGGATTTACAGAATATCCTTGTTTTTATGTCTTTGGGATAGCAGAGCACAAAATCAACACTGGGTTACCAGATATTGGTCTTTGAGAAATGTCATGATTCAAGGACAACTAACGTAATTAACAAACCTTTGGTTGAGAGAGAAAACATCATATTGCCCCTGCATATCAAGTTGGGGCTTATGAAGCAATTTGTAAAGTCTTCAGATCAAGATGGACTTTATTTTAATTACTTGTCGCGTAAGTTTCTTGGAATTCGCACACAAAAACTGAAAGCCGGAATATTCATTTGATGGACCACAGACAAGGCAGCTCATGAAAGATCCACAATTTACAACATCAATGAACGAGATTGAATCTAATACTCGGTGTTTATTTGTTGGAATAGTACAAAATTTTCTTAGAAATCAAAACGCAGAGAATTACATACAATTAGTGAAAAATATATTTTGCAACTTCAAAACTCTTGGTTGTAATATGAGCTTGAAAATTGACCACTTCCACAGCCACTCAGATCGGTATCCAGAAAACCAAGGTGATTTATGTGAAGAACAGAGAGGAACATTTCGTCAGGATATTGAAACTATGGAAAGTCCTTATTGAGAAAGAAAGGATTGCCACATGCTGGCCGACTACTGTTGGAGTCTTAAGCGAAATTGTTCATGCTAGAATATCGTGTGAAAAAAAAATTCTCAAGTGATAAGTGATGAATGTTATTTATGTTTCTTTCGTTTATTCTTCTTATTTTTTTTATGGCAGTGTATATAAATGAAAAATAAGATAAGTTTATTCAAAAAAGCGCCAATATTACGTATCACAAGAACTATATCTGATATACCAAATATGAGAGTTATTTTGGATTCTGCGCTTAAATACTACCCAAAAACTATAAAAAATTACAGGCACAAATTGGCTGTTGGGTTGTGTTACGATCGAAGGAAATGTGAGGCATATATTCTCTAGATCTACCTGAGGCAAAAAAAATGTTTTTATATTTTTGATATGTTTACGCAGGTTATATTAGTTTTAAAGTCAATAGTACACCATTTTTGTCTGAGATAACATGAAATCTTGTAATTTTCCAGCTATATTCATTCTTTCGCTATTCGCTTTCAATCTGAAGGTACGCCCTGAAAAATTAACAAAAGGTTGTGATATTCTAGGTATCTGCAATTTAAACATCTTGCCAAACATTGAATGGTAATAAGCGTTTGAAATCATCGTTCATTTTTGAGCAAGGGGTTTTACTTCTCAATTCATAATTTCATATTGCTTGACTGACATTCATATGAAATCTTAGGGATATAATATATGATGAGGAGCATTTTCTGTCATTATTATTAACATTAACACGCTTTTATTAGCTTGGGTTGTAACTATGTATGTAACGGAATCTTTGAGCATAATTTTCACCAATTTCCAGAAGTCTGATTAATTCGAAACTTTGCATACGTATCAAGGACCGATGACAATGCAATAATTTGATCATAGTTTTCCATAATAATAATAATAATAATCTTTATTTTCCAGTTGAAAATTACACACAATATACAATAACTGAAAATGACGTCGGAATACAAAAAGAAAATAAAAAAAAAACAAAAAACATTGTTTTAAACACTATAAAAAACTAGCTACAATGAAATACAAATAACAAATTTGCTCGTATTTGTTTCAAGAAATACATACTCGATATATTCACTAAAAGAGCTTTGTCTGATTATCCTTATAAGGACCACCAGGATTAATAAATTCTTTTATAGATTCTCTGTAGTGGAGTAAAAAAGATAGAGCTAGCGCGCGTTCTGCGCATGCCTGCAGTTTCGGACTTACTCTCTCGTTCTTTCGTTCGGGCACTCGGCACAGCACAACGGAGGCAGAAACGTTTTCAGGGTAGTTGCGTTCTCACAATGTTCATTCCTTATCTTACATGCGTAGGTGTACATGAGTCTGATACATGCAAATTACTGTATATGATATTTATGTAACATATAATATAGTTCCCAGCGAAATACAGCCACGGAACTGCTGAAAGACGAATGTTGCCAATAATCCTGAGTTAGGCTTCGACCGTTCACAAGATGCAAGGTTGTACAGTTGATCATGCAGTAATTTATCTAGGCTCGCGATTGTTTGCTGCTGGACAAGCCTATGTAGCACTTAGTCGTGTAAGATCTTTAGACGATATTCGGATTGATGAACTTGATTGCTCTGAGTTAACAGGAAGTACCCCGTGCAATAGTGAAGCTTTAAATGAAATGATGAGATTGCGGAATGATTCGTAAGAAATATCACATTTCCACTAGAAACTAATTGATAAATTGAACTAAAAAATGAAAAATAAATAATAGTTTAAAAAACTAAAAAAACACGCTTTTATAGCTAACCGAACTAAAAAATAGAAAATAATTTTTAATTACAAAGAGTTTATATTACGGTAGTAGAAGGCTAAACAATCATTCATAGTCAATCAGCTCAAAATAAAATTAAAATAAAATTTAAGTAATTAACAGAATAAAGTAATTCAAAGTAAAAAGCGTAGGGTGCTTTGTACTACATTTCATAAGTCTCCTCTCAAAGATAATTACCGATAGAATGATTGTTATATATAATATATCAAGCACCCCACGATTTTACTCTGAATTACTTTATTCTGTTAATTACTCAAATTTTATTATAATTTTATTTTGAGCTGATTGACTATGAATGATTGTTTAGCCTTCTACTACCGTAATATAAACTCTTTGTAATTAAAAATTATTTTCTATTTTTTAGTTCGGTTAGCTATAAAAGCGTGTTTTTTTAGTTTTTTAAACTATTATTAATTTTTTTTCCGTATCAATAGATAAATCTGGACTCTCTTCAATCACTGTTTAGTATTTCATCAACAATCATTAGGAAATGTGCTCGTTTCTAACCTATTTTCAGGTTGGAAAGTTAACAATTGTCCACCAAGAAGGAGAGGAGGTAGGATATATTTCTTTTGGAATCCTCCAAATTATTTTTCTCCTATTCAAATCGTCATTTCACTCATGGAAGTTCATGAAGAGTTTTGGTCCCCGCCAATGTGTACACACCAACGTTGTGATAAAATAAGAAAACACACGGTATTGGAGCTCCAATGCACTATCTTCGTACCGAACTTTTGAAAGATATATAGGTATTCACTTTCTCGATTAAAACTTGAATCCTCTTTAATTACGACAGGCGTGCCACAATGATATTTCTGAATTCAATAACTGTGAGTCTACCGTTCAGTTTGCGGATGACACAACGTTTACAGTCGTAGAAAAATGTTCAATGGGCCTGTCTAACAAAGCAAATGCTGCTGTGTCGAGCATGGAAAATTATTTTATCATGAATGGGTTGATTTTGAATAATTCCAAAACAAATTCGGTTCTATTCTCGATTAAAGCAATCGACTACAGCTTACTAGTGAAGTCTTGTGATAGTTCAATAGTACAGGTGGACTTTGCTTAATTTTTAGGCGTTCTGATCGACTCTCAACTGTCTTGGAATCCTCAGATCGACCTTATTTTGAAAAAGTTGTCGAGGCACTGCTTCGTTATATGGAAACTTCGATACTTTGTTCCAACTAGCATTCTATTGAGCTATTACTACGCCTTTGTCCACTCCACACTGAACTATGGTCTTTTGTGTTTCGGAAACTGCAATAGGATTCAGGAGGTTCTTTTGATACAAAAAAAAAATTATCCGTACCATGTGTTTTAACAAATGTCTTGACTCCTGTAAGCCACTGTTTGCAGATTTAAAAATTTTAACTGTTGTGTCGATGTCTATCTTCAATTCCCTTATTTACGTCAAGACTCATTGTAAAATGTTCAAAAACAGAGACGATACATGTTTTCTCTCAGGGCATAACCTAAGACAAAATCACAAAGTTCTTGTTCCCAATCATCGATTGACTGAAGTATCAAATGGACCTCATATCTCATCAATAAAATAATATAATAAGCTCCCAATGTCGCTAAAGCAAATTGATAACATTAACTTTTGAAGGTGAACTTAAAAATCTTCTCTATGAAAATGTTTTTTATTCACTCAGTGATTATTTTCAGGCGGATTTTGAATCATAGTTAATGTAAATTGCTCGTTCTGTGAATAATTTTATGTATTGCAATGTTGTTATTTCATATTCTATGAATTTGTGTGTTCAATTTTGTTAGTATTTAGTCTTATATTATAAACTTGACTGTTTTCATGCTTTTCAAAAAAGTCTACGGAAATAAAGAATTTGTATTTGAATTGAATTGAATAAGTGAAGCCTCACTTAGTTTTCAAATTAAATTCACCAATATACATTTGCTGGGAGATGAAGTTTGTTTTTTTTTTGCAACGCCTACTAAGGTACAAAAAATATTGGAATTGTTCATGCGAATACTCATTTCTTGTTCAATTCATAAAATTATTTCGAATGATCGTGATTATAATAGTATGTACACGTCGGCAAAAGATAACATTTCTCTATCTCTCTCTATATCTGTCTCTCTCACCTTTGAGAAAAAGCGTACCTTGGTTTTCAGCCTCGGTAAGATTTTTATTTCCCTCTACGGAAATGATTCAATTTACGCCTTGGTATGTAATATACTATTTTTTTCAGAAAACATTCATTTCCAGTAAAATTTCACGACTTCGAACTGACAAGCGATATGATGAACAATCTTGATACTCGATGAAAATTAGAACAAATCTTAGGAAATCGCGTTCGCTATGCGAAATGAAACTTTTTCTAATTGGTTAAATACATATCTGTTTTGTTCCGTTCTGTCATCAACAGTGTGGAATTCTATTCAAAACCAGAAGAATAATTTTTCAATGAATTCGAAACGATAAACGCTGTGGAAAACTGAGAGTTGTCAATTGTTCTAGATGTCGCTGCTTCCAGTTTATACCTCTCTCGTCCCAAATCCATTATGAACGAGGGTGAAACGATGGCTGTGCTCTGTAAAGACGAAGGGGGGCAGCTGGTGACGTGGAGGGGACCCAATGGGCTGCTGAGGGCTAATACTGATCCCTCCGTGCAAGATACTTCCATAGGGAAGCTGCTGAAGTTCAAATCGACGAAGAAGGGACAGACGGGGAACTACACATGCAGCCTTTCCAACAACAAGGACGTGAAGGAAGTTTTCACGTTGATAGTTGAAGGTGAGTTGAAACAATAGTGATGATTCCATTAGTGGAAATATAATAGTGTATTATGTAACGATCTTGTAATGATGGTTATAAATACACGAGCATTAACCGGGATATGAAACGAGCCGAGTTTATGCGAGTGTATTGATAACCATTGCATAGGAGTGGTATACGCCTTCTTTTCTACACCTGATAAGTAATGAAGAACTATGAATATTAAATTTATATTTGTACTGTGGGTCTCATTGATCTGGGAGTGGAGGGAATATTTACATTCATTTCATTATTGCTAGTCTCAATTGAGTTCGATATTGTATTGGAAAAAAAAAGTTAGCGCGAATTGTTGAAGAAAAAATGAATGAGCACTCGAGAAGCCTATAGTTTGACTGATTGAATTAATGTAAAAAAAAATGCCCTTCAGACTTCCATAAAATATTATTTTGGTTGAAGTTATACCTACCAAAGGGATTTCCTTATGGCTTTTTTGAATGTGTATTGAAACAGAATACTGAACAGATATTCCAAATGCAAACTAACAACAATAACTACTTTCGTGAATGATATTCCTCAAGTGAGGTTAATTTATTCTTGAACGAGTTTTATATTTCTATTTGTGCATGTGAAGTCATCACAGCAAGCAGTGCCTCCAACATTATAAGGAAACGTAGCCCTGTTCTTCTTCTGAATATTTCACATAAATGATATAAAATGGGTGTTCTGTGAATTCAGATATAAACAAAATAGCAAATTGCAAATCAAAACAGTGACGTAACCCACGATTACTTCTTCTTCTTCGTTTGTTTTTGATCACTGCGCATGCGTCCTGTTTACTTTAACACTGGTGTATGAACGGTCCAATTCCATTCTTAAGGAAAAGTAAAAGTGTGGTGTATGAACCGACCATAATAAGTTTTTTTGTTCCTATTTTCAGTATGTTTCATTTTTCTTGGAAGATCATTATGATTTCTGAGACTTTCGTGGAGAAACTATTTTGTTGAGAATTTGTCATAACTGTTTTTATACAATTTTTTTCACAACTCCTAGTAGAATGGATATGAATATCATTTACGAAAGTAATACTCTTTGAAAAATGAGTTATGATATAAATCATTGAGAATTTTTAAAATTATTATCATTGTATTTATTATTATAGTTTGTTTGACACTAAGATTTTGAGTTTTCTAGCATCTGTTTGATGGTAGTATATCTATCACAAAAATTTTAATTTCGACCTCTTCAAGTAGAAATGAAATAGAGGAACAATAATCAAAATGGCAATGAATCATAGTTTTATATATCGATAATTTGTTCAGTACGAGACATTTCTGCTCATTCGTCCAGATAAATCGAATAGTTTCTTTGCTACATATTCAGCACTTCTGAAAAATGAAAATATTCTTCAATAAATACACGCATATACTTTATTCCTTTAACTTTTTGAATATTTCGTCCATCAATATAAATGGTATTTTTTGAATCGCTGATTTTTTTTGTTTTTCAATTGCATAAATTTCGTTTTATTCTTATTCAGTTTCAAACCATCATCCTGAACCCATTACTCCAGTAAAGAAAGTAAAAACTGGCTGGACTAATTCGAGACCAATTGCAGATACTTGGAGTTACTTGAATTTTGTTAAGAAAGGTGCCCAGTATCCGAGTAAACAACTTCCGTTACTGGGAAACAGCGCGGGGGGTAGGGGGGGTGGAACTCATTGGGGAGGGGGGGGGGTAAAAAAAATGAAACCAATCGATGAATTATCATTTTTCAAAATAAAAACATTGATTGCAATTTTTCATAAAAATGCACCCCTTTCGAGTAATAGCGCAAGGAAAAGTGTGATTTTTGCAAAAAAAAATTCAATAGTTTTTAAAGTTTTTTAAATTTACTGAAAATCTGTTAGTATTACAAAAAAAATTATATATTACTTATATAAAGTATTTTAATTGACAAATAAAGTGATTTTTGTTTTATTTTTGTACGATTAATATTAAAGGAGATATGACATGGCAAAAATGGTTGCTTAACGAAAAATGAAGAAACCGGATCGTTCTGGCGTAAATATCTCGAAAAATATAACTTTTACAAAAAAAATGATTCCTATCATTTTGCAAGATGACAAAATCGGGAAAATTGTGAGAACAACCAGAACCGTTTAAAAAAAGAAGAAAAAAGTTATGGGCAAAATAATTTTTTTTCAAAAATTTTTAATGCTAATTTTATAGCGCCATATGGGCTAAGGTGCTTGGAAAAAAAAATCCTTTGGTGAAAAGTCAGAACACTTTGTCCTAAATATGTCCAGCCATTTGTGGCCCTATCGGGTAACTATTGTTTATGTTTTGGCCTGCTAAATTTGGGTAAAATCGTGTATTTTTTAAAACATTTTCAGTTTTTGGCCAGCAGCGTGAACATTATTTATTTCAAACAGCCAAATTTTTCAGCATTTATTCCAAGATAGTTGTTTTTCAATTTTTTGTTATAATTTTTCATCTGTAAGCAAATTCGTCCGTTTAAAATTGCCTATTTTATGTTTGTAACGGTAAATGCTCTTTTTTCTCGGGCGAAATAAAAAAAATTGGCCCATCCAATTCAAATGTTGCATATGACATGAAATTTTGGCGATAACCTTAGCTTCAAAACGGTTCCTGGTACATCTCGTTATCATTAGCCAAAAAAAAGTTATGGCCAAAAAACCTTTTTTTTTCCATCAATCACATAAAATTTTTATAGTTAATCCATTGAGACCCTCTATTTATAAGTTTTATGAACATTTTTCGTGCAGGACTGTATGTTTAGATGATAAGCCAATTTATTTCTGCTGTCAAATTTCAAATCAAAATATTTTTAAAAAACCCCTAAAAAGGGTAGTTTTTACGGTTTACAGGGTGTTTCAGAAATTTCTGACATTAAAATCGTAATCAGTGACCCAAAAAACCCCCCAGTGCCTATTTTTACTAAAATTCATTTGATATTGGCTGAGATATTTAATATTTATTAATTTTGGGCCAAAAAAAATAGTTTGGCCAAGTTTTACAGCGTTTTGGAGCTTTGCCCAGTAACCAAACTTGTTTACTCGGATACTTGACACCTTTTTTGACAAATTCCAAGAAATTTTAAGTTGATCTGAGTGGTCTCGAATTAGTCCTTCATTTTACTAAAAAATTTACTCCCTTTACTGGAGTACATCTATAATAATTTCGAGTTCTGCATTTGATACAGTTGAAATATTTTAATGAAATAGATAGGTGTATCATCCGCGATTAACTGAAATTTCACATTTGGTTACATACTGTACCATCTTTAATAAGTATAATAAATTAATTTGGACCTGGAACTGTTTCCTGAGGAACTCCGAATATAGTATTTTTCATGGAATACATTTGATGAAAATCTATGAAATCACTTTCAAAGATATCAGCATTTCAAAAACATAATTATTTTGGTGGAGAGTGAGTAGTTTTGAATAATTGTTTTCTGAGATTTTCCTCTACAGAAAATCCAGATTTTATTTCAAAATCATTCACATGAGTGAAAATAATCTTATAGCGGTAAAACCTATCAGCTGTGATTTTGATTTGCTTTTCATAATCGGAATATTGCTCGGGATCAACTTCTCAAATCAAGAATATACTCTCACGAATGAATAGCTTCAGTAGCAAATAAGATAATCTTCGGGAATATTATAAGTCATTACTGAATGAATTCAATCCACTTGCATTGGCCAATACTAACTGGTCATTAATTTATCTTGATTTGCAGAAAGAAATAGATTGAATCCGGCACCAGAAAATCCATTTTCCCCTCACAGAGAAACATTAAGAGAAGGTAATCTTGTTTGGCTCAAATTTGTGGTAAGGAAGGAAAAATTGGTTGAAAGGATGCATAAGTACATCAAGATTGTAGGAGACCATAGGAAATCGTGATCAATTAAATCGAAGTGTGTTGTGTGCAAGAATCGAATAAATGTGAATGATCCAGTTCAGTGAGGAATACAAGTTTTTCTTTGGATTTTTTAGTGGAGAATGCGATATGGTTTGAATTTTCAACAGAAGAACATATTTATAGTCAATATATATTTTTCTATATCAAAAAATCATTCAATGGTGGAAACCATATCAACTGAGTATGACATTCCGATTATCACCCATTGTTGACATCTAGTGCTTTTCCATCAGGAGAAAACATCCTTCTGTCTATGGAGGAGATTGAAAGACAACAACGCATAAAAAAGTGTTTCTGTAGCTCTGGGTGGTGAACAACATTGCATCATAGGTGATCACTTCAAATTACCGAAAAAAACTTATTCACAGTTCCTTCACTGGAAAAATTGTTTTGAATTTATGATGCTATGAACTAAATAATTAAATGGAGTGGAGTTATTACAGGTCAGGAAACAACTGAAACTATTCAGCGGGTGGAAACTTAACTTTTTTCGATCAATTTCCATATGAACCATATCAACTGGATATTGAGTTAAGATGAAATTGGTGTGAAATGAGAAACTTTTTCTGGAGATCAATTGCCTCGACACCAAACTGATATTATTTGCACCCGCTTTTTGAAAAAAAGGTTAGCATCTTCAGATGAAGAAAATTGATACTAGTATCAATTTCTTTCTCCTGGAGATTATAAAAACTTTGGATAATGAATATAACACTCCCAAGATCACTCATAGAATAAATGTGGTGATTTCTCATCAGAAGAAAGCATGATGCTGTCTACGGAGAGAAAGTTAAAAACAATTGGATACATAAACACCTGTTCTTGTGCCTCAGAGTCTACAGGATACATAATATCATATAAGAATGTTCACCATAGAATTTATAAAATACCTGGACAGGCTGTCATGCCACTTCCTCATCCTATATGCATTCAACTCAGTGCAGAATACATATGAAAGAGAGATAATGTTAAAGATTATTTGGTTGGCAAATGAGGTCATTATTATCCCCATTGCCATGCGCACCGGAATATAGAAAGTGTTCAGACGTCCACCAATGTCAGAGATCGAAAAAAGGTTTTCGAATCCTATACTGCATGAATTCAATAGTTCAATAGAATCGGTACAGCTTTTCTCCTTGAAAACATCCTTTCAATTCGTTGACTATACATTTTCAAGACAGAAATGAGACGTTACCGGTAATCAGTAGACTGAAGATCGATGCTCTCTCTCTCTCTCTCTTAGGTCCAGTTCAATTGTTTTATTATATCTATGGTGAATACATTATCGAACACGTGATTATATTTGATTCCAAATGATAATGCTATGAAACAAACAAAAACAATGGCGTGT
Organism: Zygogramma bicolorata; assembly: GCA_032362365.1. NCBI lineage: Eukaryota > Metazoa > Arthropoda > Insecta > Coleoptera > Chrysomelidae > Zygogramma > Zygogramma bicolorata. Next base: position 78,555 of record JAVJAQ010001144.1, on the reverse strand, counting down.
TTGTTCTCCGAGAGCAACTAAAGCTCTCCAGTGAGTGAAAAAACTTTTTTGTTTGAAAACTCCCAACAGAAGAACATTTCTGAGATCAATTCCAATAAGTATATTCATGGCAAGTAATGAATTCTTTCACACCAACGAATTATGAGATGATAGGAACCATATTAACTTGATTTTGAGTATAACACCCCAATGATCACTCATTGTAGACATCAAATGATTTTTCATGAGAAGAAAAAGTAATTCTGTCTACGGATAGATAATTTCAAAAACTGCACCATCAACGCCTGTGCTTGTGCCTAATGTCTATAGCTTATCTATAAGAAGGAGTTTTTCTGTAGCCATGGGTAATTACATTGCCACATAAGTGATCAATTCAAGTGCTTGGAATGGTGTGAAAAAAAGATTAGTTATCACTACAATAAGCTGAGTTCATGAGGTGCGTTCTTTCAAAATATACAGGGCGTTCCAACGAAAACTTGACCCCCCTGTGAATCAGCAACGCACATGTGAACGAATATTGAAGAACATCAAAATTTCTATATTCAGGGGGACTAATTATGATAAAAAATCATACTCAGAACTTCACCCCCTTGCGTTCGACAGATAGCCCCATATTCTTTCAATTGCATGAGGGGTTGGGTGATACATCATTCATCTTCCATCCCTCTGCGATTGATTTCGGAATTGGTTCATTTCCTTCAAAAGACATAATTTCGAGGTGGATAATTCCTTTTTGAGTTCTGAACCTAACACAATCTGAAAAAAATTAGAAATTGACATTGGAATTTATACAAATGTAGAAGAGTAGACTTTTATCTACCTCAAAAATAAAATATTGAACATAATATCCAAGAAAACAGAAAAGATCCTGTGGTTACTTTCATTAAGGCAATCACCAAAAAAGGATCAATAGGAATCAACGAAAAAATTGCTCAAAATGACCTCCACCTAGTTCCATACAATACTACAGTAGACTTTCGAAAACGTTCCTTGAATTATTCAAAATTCCCCCATGTGAGCAATAGGCATAAACGAACAATTCTCAATTTACTTTATCAGTAGTCGCCCTGTAACCATTTTTACATGGACGATACCGATAATTTTTCCTAGTTTTGTTAGAGCTCGTCGCAGAACAATAAGTAGATAGTTGGCCTCCGTCACTCTTCAAGAATCATCATCTATTCACCTTTGTTCCAACATAGTTCATTCAACTGAAGAAAGAATAGAAATTGTTGCACCTTATGATCGGAATGATGAATGTGCTAAAGCTGCTTCAAGAGTTCTAAATACAAATCATGCAGGCCACAACGTGAGCCATCAATACGATGGAAAATTGATGGATACATTGAAAATTGCAGGTTCTGTTCATAACAGAAGACATGAATTATTTCGTCCTGCCAGAAATGGAGCAGTTAAAGTTGCAGTTTCAAGATGTGTACAGAGGGATAACCAACAATTCATCAGACAAGTAGGTCGAGCTTCTTCTCTATCAGCTACAAGTATTTTTCGAACTTTGTAGCCCACAATCCTTCCAAATTGAGGCTAGATCGAAAATTGAACGATGATGATCCTGATCGTTCAGTTTTGTGTAGAGTTCAGCTGAAAATTGACCAATAACCCAAATTCATTGTACAATACTTTCTTTTCGGAATTATCTACTTCTATATTGACAGGTGAGGTAATTAGACATGATTTCCGTTACTGGAGCAAGGTGAATCCTTATTTGGTGATGGAAACATTCACAAACTACAGAAAAATTTAATATTCGTGCCGGAATATTTGGTAATCATACTGTTGGACCTTTCTTCATTGAAGCTAATCTCAATGAAGACACAGACCTTAATATATTGGAAGAATGTGACGATCCTATGATTCCACGAATTACAGAAAATGATGACAATTCTCTAAAAAATGAAATAACGTTCCAAAAGGTGCACCCCCACATTCCATTTTTCGGATGGGACAAATTTCGAACGAACGTTTTCCAATGCGTTAGATTGGCAGACTGGGTCCAGTAGAGTGGCCAGCTAGATCACCTGATACAAATCTAGAAGAGCTGCGATGATAAGTTTTTTGGGAATGCCGATTGCTCACCCAGGACATCTTGAATGATGATGTAAAGAATGCTTTCGGAAGTCGACTGTATCATTGTATGGATCTCGATGGATGTCATTTCGAGCAATTTATACGTTGATTTCGTTCCCATTGATAATTTTTCATGTTGATTTGCAATACAGCAGATTTTCTGTTCCTTCTCAAATGATATGTTCATCATCTAATTTCTTGAAAACGGATGGTTCAATTTCGAAAATACCCACAGAGGTGAAATAGCGATAAAAGACCTATTAAATGTGGTACATCATTTAATATGTCGACCCCACATGCAGTTGAAAAGAACATGGTGGTAACTGTTGACTGCGAGGGGGTGAAGTTTCGGGTATGATTTTGATATCGAAAGCAAGCACACTATAAATAAAAAAAGACCTGTTCTTTTATATTTTCGATCTTGAGTCCGTTTCTGACTCCCAGGGTGAGTCATGTTTCCGTTGCAAGGCTCTGTTTACTATTTATGTATGTCGGGATGATGTGTGAGTCATGTTGTGTTCACTACTTTGCTCCACATTTTTACTAATTGGAGATTTGATTCAGGAGTAAGAGGATATTGCACATAACTTTCGTCTGTTGTCAGTTCATGGTGATTATACGGTATATGTAAACAAACTTTATCGATAGGAGACCTCTCGTTATGTGAGTGTTTCCATACTCGTGGTAAATGAATATGAATGAACATTGGGAAGGCAAGCTCATAACAAGTGTCAACGAATCTTTCAGTACAAGTCATTAGTTCTTGAATATTAGTTGTATGAAAATGAGATTTGGTATTTGTTATTCTGTGAATCTGAATCCTGCATCATAATATGATACTTTAAAGAGTTCTTATACATAGCAAAATCATTTTAAGGGATCTGAGGACTTCAGATTATGTCAGAAAAATACTATCGCGAAGTTCTAGGGCCTAGTTCATAAAATCACATTTTCGGACCTATTATCCTTCAACTGGGCACCAATTTTTGAAAAAAGTCCCAGAAAAAGTTTTTTCGGCAAATAAGGACATAAATGGAATATTACTAAGGAAAGTACTGACTCACATTCAATATTCTTCAGTCAATTATGCCATGAAAAGTCATAATGTTCAATATTTTGTACAGAACACTTACTCAGAATATGACAGTGTCGTGAGTTTTATGAGCAGACAGTAAAAATTTCTTGATTTTTGTTGGATTTCAGTTCAATATTTTTCGTCAAAATTAGGTATACTCCTAGTGGAAAACTTCATAGTTCCCTATTAAAATTTCACAAATGATGGGTTAACGTATTTTGTTATGCAATAACTTCAAAGCAGGAAGTGCAATCAATCATTACTTTATTGTCTGAAGAAATCCATTTTAATTGACAAAGCATAGGTGATATAAATAAATAAATAAATATATATATATATATATATATATATATATATATCATCACGTCACAAACAAAGTAGGACAAACAAATTGTTACAATACATTCCACGTAAGATATATAGGGAAAATCATAAAAAACAAAATGTCACGACATATACAAAGTATATAAAATAAAAGATAGCACCTCGCATTAAGAGTGAGGCCAGTCAAAGCAATATGTCACGTTCATTGTAATATACAATAGGATAAGATAAATCCATGTCAAAGAGTTATTGAGCAAAACACTTGTTGTGGTTTTCATCAAGTCTCGGCAAATTAGAACTTGTTTTTTCCTTATCTATCATACCAGTCGCTAAAACTTAGCGATTGTAATTTTTTACACTATCTGATGTCCTCAGATTATTAACGAAATTAATCCATAAAATGAAGTGGACATAAAAATTACCGAAAAACTCAGAAGTGTCTCAAGAATCAAAAAATGTTTGAATATATAGGGTGTTTCATTTGAAAATTACATTTGAAACCGAAAATGATCAAATAGTGGAAAATATAGGCGATATACCTGCCATTCTATGAGTTATGAGTTGTCTGAAATATCCGATGATATCCGGTATAGGTAATTTATATTCATATGGATCAGGGAGTGAATGGTTGACTTTTTTGAATGTGAGAAAAAGTTTGTGAATGAACTCCATCGAAGGAGCTCTGTTGCGGCTTTTTTCCGATCCCGACTCATACTTTCTAGAAAAGAAAGTTGAAATGCCAGAGACAGGTGATGAAAGAGAAAGCGAAACAGAAAACGAAACAGAGAATGAAACTTTGAACGAGTCGGAAAATGAAATAGAAAACGCAAAAGAAAAAGAAACCGAAAACAACATTGAAACAGAAGTTGAGAAACAAATAGAAACTGACACTGACAATGAAAACAGATATTTCATATCAAAACTGAATACCCGTCGTCCTATTCATGAAGGTAATTTTCACTCCGATATTTTTAAGAACTAAAGCTTTCATAATACACTTGACACCCAACACAAACACACTTTTTTCCAATTCAATCGACTGAATTGATATTCAGCTCAACTTGGATAGTGAGTGGGTATTCTGTTTTCGAAATTAATGGTTTTGTTTTGCCTGAGGCTGCAATTCTACAGGGTGTCAAGTGCATTATTGAGAATTTTCCTTACAACTGCTGATAGATACTGAAGAGCATTATTTCATAATTATTTCGAAGATACTCCGATATCGTCATTTGTTATTAATTCTAACTATATATATACTGACAATCATGAATCCAAACGTTTCCTGTCACAGTTGTAAAAAAATTCGTAGAAGATAGTTGCAGTTGACGCCTTTTAGGATTTGAAAACAGTAGAATAGAGTGCATAGTTCTTTTGTTTATTTTGAAGCTTTCACTATAACCAAGCTTTGAGCGTTGTAGTATCACTGAAAGCCTTCGGGCGATGATGAGATTCGTTTCAGGAAAGTTTATTTTATCATGCTTCTATGTATTGGAGACAAAGTATTTCGAACAGGACAGAAGATTCTTTGATATTTTTTCAGGGATTTGATGACAAAAATTATTTATAACATCGAACGCTTTCTTCTGATTGTAAATGACCTCCCCCATCACCCGTTTGAGTCATGACTTACGAAACACCATGTGTCTGCAATGGAAGTTCGAACCAATTCCATTGACCACTCGAAATATATCTGGCACGATATGAAAATCAAGTTCCAACTATCCCAGAATTTTATCTTTTATTATGCTTCATAGCTTCAGAAGACGATCTTAAATCTACAACGATTTGAACTCTACACCTCGAGAAGATAACTGATAATATGTGATGTTGATAATCTGATTCAAGATCATGTAGGTGACGATACTAATATGTGGAGCCTCCATTGGCGTTGTGGATAATTCAACACTGCTGGAGTTTTGAACTGCTGAGCGTTCAGCTTTCGGTAAATCGACTATGAAATGAGTCTGGTTCCGTAGATACAAAAATACTATCAGTTATTCAATAGAAAAACTATAGTAGTGCTCTGATGATGAAACAATCGATACCGATAATGAATCAATCGCTCATTCCCATTAGTGCTTAAATAATCCGACCTAAAATGAACTTTTGTTGTCGGGATATCCTTTGTTATATCCGTACCATTGTTCTTTTAGTTTCTTTCAATGTTTTCTGTCTGCTTTTCAATTAAAAAACAAATGCCGAATCGAACCAGCTCAATAGGGGAAATTTAATCAGTGAAGAGCGGAGTGAATGTTTCAGATCCAGACTTTGTGCACTGTTAGAGGTTTCTGTATGTATTTGGCACGTGAAAATTGCGTTGGCGACATTTTAAGATAGATGTTATTACTTTGTACTGAAGAGCGTTTGATTACTGGTATTGACATTCTACGAACAATATAACGGAACTTTTCTGTATCGAGGCTTACTGGAATGCACACTGTTTCGCTATAAAAAGAGCGCTGGAAATAGGCATATGTCCAGACGTTGGTAATTTTTTCCATTTTTTTCAGAAACTGACTCAGTTTGATCAATGAGTAATGCTTATTTTTGACATGTTAATACTGCAATGAATGATGAAAAAATTTCATAGCTCACTCTGTAGAAAGCAACAATTGGAATTGAATCACCACATCGGAATTATTTTCAACAACTGAATGGAAGTGGCCGAAAGGTGGTGAAAATCCATATTGAACCAATACATGACACGTATTTTGCTGTTCAATAGCTTCCTCAAACAGAAACTCGAGTTTTTCTAATGTTCCCAAATTTGTGAAAATTTCACAAAATTACTTTTTATTTCTCCTCCCAAGCATCGTTCAAGTTGTTGAAGATGGTCATTTCCTTTCGAATAAATGTGATAATCAGAGATTGTAAGGAGAATGTATCGGTAAGGACATCAATTCGAACAAAAAATCTGTTTCTCAGATTATTTTTCTCTGTGTTTTTAACTATAATAGATTGGATTTTATGTTTCTGACTGTGAACATGCAACTGAAAATAATGAAAAACTTGTGTCCAGTAATGAAGTCTTCTAGAAGAAAGCAAAGAAATGCTGATGAAGTGGATTAGCATATTTGTTCCTTAACCGAATGAAGGTTCTATTTTGCAGCACCATTTATGAATTGAAAAATTATGTGTGTTTTTCTATATTTATTGATGATTGTGAAGTTGTGGTCTGGTGTAGTTTTTTTTGAGATATGGATATCTTTTTTGTTCAAAAAAAAATGCAGATTCAACTTTGTTTCATTGGGAATGTACATTTCGCCATGCGAAGAAAGGTTAGAAAATCGCACAAACGGTGGAAATTACAAATTTTAATATTGTATAGAATAATGAAATCATTGTACTTTTTTTATGACACTGTTAGAGAATTAATGGAGAAGTCCCCTCGATATGAGTGAAATCATATTATTGTAGCCTCTATCATTATTTAATTTTCTCTTCGAGTTTTTGTCTTCCAACGCAGGTCTAAAGTAAGAGAATAATTATTTTTGGAATATATTTCATATCTCAGTTCCTTTGATATAACTTCCATCATGCTTCCAGTAAACTGTATCACTTTTTCTATGACCGTTACATTATTCTGAGCTTCTACATGTTCCACGATAATGGATTACTTTGTATCCAGTTAACGATAACATTTCCGTAGAAACTTTTCATTCTTTTCAGCGTCTTTTCTGCCTTCAAGGCATCCATCCAATACTGCGTTCTTCAAAGCTATTTGTCGAGGATCTTCAGAGATTCTCCGTAGGGCCTCGAAAAAAGCAGTTCCCTCATTATTGACTAGTTTACGATGGAACCATCGATGGTGTCGAGAAACGAATCAGTGCCAAACTTTATGATTCACTGAAAACAATTAAAAAATGTTCACTTTCATTTCATGCCTCATACCTATTTACATACCAAGGGAGGAGAATAATGCTTCCCCCCGAGTTATATACAGGGTGTTTCATAATAAATGCGCAGGACTTCAGGAAATGATAGCCCTCTCAACAATATGAAAAAAGTTCTTATTAACTTACCCTCTAAAATGCACCATTTTCGACATACAGGGTGTTGAATAAAAACAATTATCGTTTTTTGCGAATATCTCAGGAACCGTTTATCGCACAGAAAACAGATTTTGTAGATATTTTCTACTCATAATAAGCTATGTTTTGTGCTGTGTTTTAATTTTTTCAAATCATAATTGGTGAAGATTTTGAAGGGGTAGTGGGTGTTTTTTTCCTCCAACTTCTACGCCACTGAAAAAAGTACAGTTTTGAGCCACCAACACTTAATTTAACTGAGTATGATTTGTTTTTTTAATTTCATTTTGGGAAAATGAAAATAACGTTCGGTTTTGCTACTTGTTCTAACGTTTAAATGAATTTTGCATGATTATGAAAAAAAAATATTTAAAAAAATTGACCATGTTTTTCAACATGAAGTTGATTTTTCTTGAAACCGGTCAACTTTAGAGCTTACGAACAGGAGTACCTTTTCTGTGTGAAAAACATTGGCGGTTTAAATAAGGTGGCTCAGAACTGTACTTTTTCCAGTGGCGGAGAAGTTGGAAGAAAAAAGACCCACTACCCCTTCAAAATCTTCACCAATTATGGATTTAAAAAAATGAAAAATCAGCACAAAACATAGCTTATTATGAGTAGAAAATGCCGACAAAATCTGTTTTCTGTGCGATAAACGGTTCCAGAGATATTCGCAAAAAACGACAATTTTTTTTTTCAATTCAACACATTCATGTCGAAAATGGTGCATTTTAGACGGTAAGCTGATAGGAACTTTTTTTCATATTCTTGAGAGAGCTATCACATCCTGAAGTTCTGTGCATTTATTATGAAACACCCTGTATAATGTTTGGTCAAAACGAGTATTGAAAAGAAGTGGAACATTATACCAGAATAATGTCAGTTTGGCAAAAAAACTTTCATGGGCGTTCTTGATGTCATTTTCGACTCGACATATATGATTTTCGATAAAAAAATTTACAAACAAATTTTTGGTACAACTATGGGATCAAATATTTCGCCTATAATATCGAGTTATGTACTTGATAATCTTTTTGATGAATGTTCAAAAAGAGTTGATTTCGGATTTCCCTTCCTGAAGATGTATGTTGACGATCTTATTCTTTCTTTTCTCCAATCGAAAGTAGTTTGAGTTTTAGAGATATTCAACAGCTACGATGAAAATATTCGATTTAATGTAGAAAGGGAATCCAAGAAATCAGTACCTTTCCTAGATATGAAATTGATAGGAACAGAGAGAAATGAAATCACAACAAGATGGAACCGAAAACTTGTAGATAGCAACAGATTATCGAATTTTCATTCATATCATCCAATGAAAACAAAAATAAATGTAAGGAAAAATTTCAAAAACAAAGCAGAAAGGTTATCATACGATTCTTTGAGGATTGAATGTTTCAAAGAACTTGAAATTATACTATCAAAAAATCCATATCTTAATTTTCTGGTGAGTTTCTTCCCAGTAATCTTCTGATAATGTTACCTCAGCTGTGAGGTTACTGAATATATCTTTTATTACAAAACTTCACCTAACATCAATCAATCGATTCCCAACTTATTCAATATATTCAATGAACATAAGATGAAAATCGCTAGAACTGATATTAAATCAATATCTAATGGCAATCTAAATGAAAATAACTGTCGTATATGAAATACCATGCATGGACTGTAATGAGTATACATCGGCCAAACCAAACAGCTTCTGAAAGACACAAAAGTGACTGCAGAAGAAATATAAGATCATGTGCATGTCAAAACATACAGTTGATTAAGATCATAGGTTGCGGTATGAAAATGCGAAAGCTTTAGATATGGAGACCAATTTTCACATGTCTAATGAAAAAGATGTTGCTTTGGATAAACAGACAGATATTACTGAACTGAGTAGTACTCATACATATACTAGCTGACCTCGCCCACTTCGTTGGGCGTTAATTATTATTTGGATGCGATGTAGTCCTTAGTATTTATATCAATCCGGCTCATCACAGCCCTTCCCTTCTGGGCGCACTCGAAAGAGCGTTCAAAAGAATTCGAAAATGTTATAAACCCCTTTTTTCTTACCCAGTCAGAGAAAGAATTTCAATGAAATACGAAACACATCTTCCATCAATTATGTTGAAAAATATTTCTGCAAAATTTGAAGAATATTAGAGTACGATGTCCCATACAAACTTTGACCCCTTTTATCACCCCGTTAGGCGAATAATTTCAATAACATTCGAAACAACTTTTCTATTTATTCTGCGAAAGAATGTTTATGCGGAATTTCTACCCCATTTCAACCTCGTTAGGCGATTAATTTCACTAAAATACGAAATACGTCTTCCTTCCATTCTGTTGAAGAATATGAAAAATTAAAAGTAGATTGGACCTAGGAATCACTTGTCCCATACAAACTTTGACCCCGTTTTCCTTCAACCTCAGGGGTGAATTCTAAAAAAAACCTTACCAAATGCCTACTTCATACAAAGAACCCACCCTCCTAGTTTCAAATCTCTACGATCAGTGGTTTAGGCTGTGTGTCGATTTACCCCTAAAACAATTTACTACCTCCTTTCGACCCCGTTAGGCGATTGATTTCAATGAAAGAATTTTCATGCAGAACTTAAAGTAGATTAAACCAAGGCATCACGTTGTCCCATTAAAATTTGGCGCCCGTTTTCCAACCCCTTAGGGGTGGAATTTCCGGAAACACGGTAAAACGGGACAAAAAGTATTTTATGTCAATCTTCTGGTTCTAAGCTTCCTCCCCACCAATTTTTAGTCAAATCGATTCAGGAGTTCTTGAGTTATAAGTAGTGTACATAACACGGCTTTCTTTTATAAACTGAATACTGTAAATAATTGGTTAGTGACCTGGCAGGGAAAGGTAGAAACTTGTTCACAACTCGTCCTTGTTTCACTATGCTATTTTTTCAATAACATATAAATATAATCCCCCTTGATTATATTCTGGGGTTCATAGTGTTGACAGTGGTGTTTCCGTTTGGTGATTATGTAGATTTACATAAAGCGCTCCAGTGAGTCTGCCAACTAAGCAAAATAAACAAGCGCCTTTCTTCTCCAACCTTTCGAATATGAGGTTATATTCTCTTCTCTAGAGAAAATATTTCAAATTCAGCACGATTTGTTTGGTTATTAATTGCCATGGTTATATCACCGGAAAAATGGAGGAATTCAATACCAAAGTAAGATGCCTAAAAACCCTGGTGAATCCACTGATTAGATTCTGTTTAGATTTTTGTTGCAATAAAAACAAACGACGCTTCTCACATTGTCATGTCAGTTTGAAATTCTGATGTGTATGATGTTTTCATCGTATTCAATTTTTGATTTCCTTGCTTTCAAACATTGAAATGTTTTAACTGGTTTTCTACTGGCATTGAATTGGCCACCCTTCATCCTTTATGTTGCGATCTCTTCTTACTAGTATATCAAATGAAAATGGAAAAACCCTACTGCACATTTTCACTTAGTGCAAATTTAGTTTCAGACAAGACTGACAAGAGCGTGTGGGTGACATCTGTAGGTATTCTACGGAAACCTACAAAAGTTATCCACCAAAAATCAAGAAATCCAGATTTTGCCACTTTTATCCCAAACTTCCTCAGGTATAAGTAAACACACCAGGGTTTCCAGGCATCTTGAAATAGATCTAATAGTAGACAACAAGCCCTTATCACAATATTTGGAGGTTGAATGATTCAGCATCACTCATTTCAAGAACGCTGTTTTTTTTATACATGCAGATTCACACGAAAAGGATACCCTGTAATGTTCAAAGAATACCGCCTGAATCAAGGGACAGGAGATACGAATTAACATCTACTTTGAATTTTTGAAGTTTGTAAGCATCAGGAAAAATTTCTCTCGGCAAGGAGTTCCAAAGCTCAGCTATTGTATTGAAAAAATATTCCTGAGCAAGAGAGGTTCAACAGGTTTCCAAATTCACAGCAAGGGGTGGGAATTCTGTTCTCGTCGCGTCATCCGTGTAGATATTGCCAAGGTTGGAACGATTGATAACAAATCAAAAGATCGCCAATCGTGAAAATCTATATATCTATGGAAGAGAGACATGTCTCCGACCCTTCTACGATGTTTCAATGAAGTGAGCGAGTCTGCGAGCGAAGAATCACCAACAAGACGGATCGCCTTTCTCTGAAAAGAATCGAGAAGCCTCAATTATTTTTTTGGTGCCGAACTCCACACATGAGAACTATATTCCAAGACAGGTCGTTGTATCTAAACCTAAGTTTTCTTTCAATTTTCAGGAACTGGCTGAACTCTTGCTGTCCACCAGGACTTAGGAAAAAACTCCAAGTTATATGAAAGGTTGAATAATTCGCAAAGTACTGGTGTCAATTCGAAGGCACATGTTTTCAGAACAATTGCAGAGATTCCATCAGATCCGCAAGCCTTTTTCTCCTTCAGGTCCATATTTTGTTGGTGAAAAATTATCTCAGGCTAATGACTTTCGACAGGCGTGATATGCGAGAGATCTTTTCCTGATGAGTCCAGAGTAGAATTTCCGGCAAACATATTTGCAAATATATTTGCTTTTTGTTGAGCAGTGGTGGCTTGTGATCCATCTTTTTTGGTTAGGGGGGGAAATGAACTGAAAGTGAAATTTTTGGCGACAGCTTTAGCAAATGACCAAAACGAATGAGAAGCTTTTGTTACTATGAGAAATAATACGCAGTATGCGTTAGCTTTCACTATAAAATCGACTGATAATAAAGACAAATTCAATTTTTCCCCAAAAGACCAAATATTGCTTAGCGGTAATTCAGCGCTATATGAATGATATATCAAGAAGACATTTTTTCCAACTACAATATTTTTTACTACCATGTAAGTTCAATAATTAATTTGTGATTCAATATCCATTTCAATTTTCTCAATGCGATTTTCATCCTCATTTCAGTTTTCTGATAAAATTACTTTCTTGAAAAGGTTTCAGAGGGAAGAATTTGAGAAACAACGTAATTCCGAAACATTAGCACCCAAATTGCAATCGTTAAAATGAACGAATGTTGGATAGATAATTCAAAATATGTCCTTCAAAGTGCCACGAAAATATCTCATGGAAAATTTACCTGAAATTATACCTTTTGTTCGACCTCATTATTATTTCCTGTATTCGAAATTCAATAGCAGTCAGTCAATTGCAACATCCGCTATCATAATTAATAATAATTGTTGTTCCATATATAGTTCATCATTTTCATTCAATTTTTTGATTCATTATCAATTCCACCAATATATCAGACTAAATCTGATCACTTTCAGTTATACAAATGTTATTTAGGAACATCATTATTTTTGGAAAGAAAATGAGATATTGAGGGTAATTTTGACTTTTTTCCTTCAAGTCCATCCAATAATGAGGCGAAAATCACTTTCTCAATTGAAGTGTTAGTCAAAAATTCTCATACATTCGACAGTAAGGAGAATTTTTTGAAATGAAATTCAGATATTTGCCAACTCCTCCCATCCTTTCATTGATGATTATTTTCCAACAGCTCTGACATATGAAAGGTTTCAATCCTCATAAACTAATAAAATAATTCAAAAAGGAATATTGAAAAATGTACGATTTTTTATAATAAAGTTCATATTGCTCTCCTGTAATTGCCAATTTAATAGTATGACATATCTTTGAGATATTATATTTTCATCAAAGCTTGTGAGCAAAAAAAAACATTATTAGTCATAAAATATCCTCATTTTTCAGAACATGGAAACATTTTCAGAAAAAAGTGTTAATCGTACATACGAAGAAAGTGTTACTGCATTAATTTCGGAACGCGTGCATAGTTAATAGATATCAATCTTGAAATGAGCTTATTTTGTGTATTTTTTTGTGATGATCACGAAATTTCCGTATCAACTCAAACTTTGAGGGATAACAATATTCTGAAAACGGTTATTGATTTTTTTGTGATGATCAAGAACAATTATCTCAAACCTATTTAGGTTAAGCCTAAGTCCAATAAAAAATTCCATGTAAACCATTGAAAAAACAGGAAATGAGATGATTTGTAGATTTGTTGCTACCCAAAATCTAGAATCGGCATGGACATTCCAGATCCTATGATATCAACTCAGCAACCAACATCTGCAACGACAGGAAAAAGATGAAATCCATTCTCGAATCTTCACTGTTGATTTCAATTTTTTTTTAAATATCAAGTACTGAAAGGTCTACCTTGGGACAAAATTTTAAATGTTTATTGAATTTTTAGGGCATATTACGATATTTTTTCTTAGTCGAAAATCGGGATTTTTCATTAGCGATTTTTTCATTCGAAAAATCACTACGCCACTGGATTCAGAGTGCCTCTAAACTGGTGTGACCAGAATTTCATGAAAAAATATTCAATATTAACAAAGTTAGGACAACTCAAAAATTCGAAAACTCACACAGCTAACAGTCACAAAAAACACCCTTTATCAACAGATATAGCCATTATAATTTTTTTTATGATTTCAACAATAAAGTGCCGCCAGATAAAAAAAACAAATAGCGTAAATATTTTTAATGAAAATAACCGAATTACATTCAAGTTTTCACGCAAATTAACTAAAACTTAATACTTCAATTCAAATTTAAGTTGCCATGGAAATGAAATAACAGTTCGACACCTGTGAAATATTTAAGTGTACTATTGTCAACAATATTCACCTTACAGTTCTTCGAATTATTCTGTGTCATAGCTGCAAGATTGAGAGTGAGAAAATTGAAATTGTAATTTGAAAGAAAAAATATCGTAGTATGCCCTGAAAATTTAATAAACATTTCAAATTTTGTCCCAAGGTAGACCTTTTAGTACTTGACATTTCAAAGAGAATTGATTTTGAAATCGGTTTACAACTCCAAATTTCAGGGGGGTGTTTCCATTAAAAATGGGTCACACTATATCCGGCGAGGATTCGAACCCCGGCCTTCCGCTTGATAGGCAGATATGCTAACCACTACACTACCGAGATATATATATATATATATATATATATATATATATATATATATATATATATATATATATATATATATATATATATATATATATATATATTTATTTGAAATTGTGACTGTATGCGTTATGTAGAGAGACTTATTTGGGTTGCAGTCTGGGGATGACAATTAGGCTGTTCTCTTTGTTTTTGTCGAGCTTTCGAAAATGTTTATTTTCTCTCTCAAGACTCTACAATATGTAAATGTATAATATGAATTACAATATATATATGTATACTTACAAAACGTGAAAATCAATTAAAATTATTAAAAATGAATGACATATTTCACGAAGATCGGGAAGTCACTTGACGGAAGTTGAGTCATATACAGAGTTATTATTTTTTAATTATCTACTGATATTATAATTGCAAATGAGGGAGTATTATATTCAATGAGGATGAGAGTTATCATTCGTATTCAGATTTTTATGTAGGATATAAGTATATATATTGCTCAGATCACTAATATCTGTTCGTTTATTCAAAACAATATCTTTTTTATTGGAGATGTGGACCATTTCTAGAAATAGTCTCTTGGTCAAATTGGTCTCCATATCTAAAATTTTTACATTTTCATAACTCAACCTATGATCTAAATCAATTGAATGTTCTGTCAATGCACTTGATCTTATATTCCTTCTGCAGTCACTCTTATGTCCAGTTAGTCTATCTTTCAAAAGTTGTTTTGTTTGACCGATGTATACTTTATCACAATCCATACATGGTATTTCATACACGACGTTGGATTTGGATGTTAAAAGAATAGGAGATTTCAATTTAGAATGTAAGTCAGATATTGTTTTAATATTAGTTCGAGCGATTTTTATGTTATGTTCACTGAATATATTGATCAATTTAGGCGTCAATTGATGAATGTTAGGTAATGTTTTGTAATAGAAGCGATCTTCAGTAACTGGAATTATAGGTGAGGTAACACTATCAAAAGATGTAGAGAAAGAAAATAAACATTTTCGAAAGCTCGACAAAAACAAAGAGAACAGCCTAATTGTCATCCCCAGACTGCAACCCAAATAAGTCTCTCTCTCTATATATATATATATATATATATATATATATATATATATATATATATATATATATATATATATATATATATATATATATATATATATATATATATATATATATATATATATATATATATATATATATATATATGTATAACCCTCACTTGTCGAACGATCAGTTTCATTTCGACATCAGATTGACCAGAGCAAATCTCATCACTTTCTGAACCGCCCTGTTTGAGTAGGGTCTCGGAATCCTTCCAATGACTGTGCTGGGATCCCCGTTATGGCGTTTGAAGCCGGAGTGTGCCCTCTATTTATGAATCCCTGGGCAGTGAATGTCACAAAGAATGTTTTCTATGTCTACACACTGCTCTGCAAAACGACCTTTGAATTAGTAAACATCCTCCTAGGCTGTTCCTTTATGCGACGAACTACTTTTGCCATTCCTGGCTGTGTTATGTCGCGTCTGAAATCCACGGAGACTTCAGAAATGGCAACTGATGTAAGTGGAACTGCAAATACGAAGCAGGATGCAGGAAAGACCGCGTGAGTGGGAAAGAAAAATTGATAACTGGTGAAGCGGTTGATTGAATATGGCGTTCTACGTGGAAAAATGTTCTTCCGGTTCAGAATGAAGTAATTCTGAGTTGAAATGCCCACAAAAGACTTTTTCGTCGCTTTGTCGCATTCTAAGAAATGGGAGAAAACATTTTTAGAACGTGCTTCGCTAGTTGTTACGGATTATAAAAAATGCCTTTGTGAAACAAATAGGATTCTATCATTTTCCCGAGACAAAAGTATTGATCACCGAGAACTATATTACAACTATGAAATAATGATATTGTGTGATATGAGTGACGGAACAATACGTTGAGAAATAACAAAGGAACCCATCAATAACTTTCAATATTGCTCATTCATCGTACAATATGATATTCACTCCAAAAGGCGGGTGAGTTTTGAAACCGCTTTGCAAAATTTATGTTAATTACTTCATTATTGTTATCATTAATGATAGTATTGTTTCGTCCACAGTATGTCCTCAGACTAGCCTGCTCTATCATTGGGCTCCCTGCTGTTCACCCTGCAACTATATAAATGAATTAATATATATAATGATTCTTGATACATTTTACTGCCTCATAAGTCAGGATATTTTTTCTCAACCAGGCAATATTGTAATAACGGTATTGCCACGAGGGCCAATTAATCAAGTGAATAAACACACCTTATACACGAACATCTATTACTCAGATGGATTCTGGAAAAAAAAACATCAGTCCCGAAGCGAAAAGTCATAGTTTATTAACGATTAATGGTCGTCAGTCTTGCCAAGTGATTTGCAAACTCATTAATTTGGTGTTATTCGAATGTTCAAACGATTTTTGTTTGAACTGTCGCTGAAAATTTCACTATTAATTGATTTCCCCCTTCAACCAAAGAGAATGAATCACAAGCCACCACTGCTCAACAGAAAGCGAATGTATTTGCTAATATGCTTGCTGGAAATTCTCTTTTGGACTCATTGAAAAAAACAATATTACGTTTGTCGACAATCATATGCTTGAAATATTTTTTCAACGACAAAATAGAAGAAATATTTGAATGAACCTGAATATAAACAAGGCGCGAATCTGATGGAATTCCACTGTTCTTGAAGTGTATGCCCCCGAATCGACACCAGTAGTTTGCGAACTTTTCAACGTTTTGTATAACTTGGGGGGTTTTCCTAAGTCCTGGAGAGCAGCAAGAGTTCAGCCAGTTCTTAAAAAAGGAAAGAAAACTTTACCTTGTAATTATAAACCAATTGCATAGCTTTCTTCCACTTCCAAAGTTATGGAAAAGCAATCAATATGAAGCTTTTCGAATATCTGAGGAAATCAAGAATGATTAACGATCGACAATAAGGAATTCGCCACGAAGGATGAGCCACTGACTTTGTGGCGCATTTTTCACATATTTGGCAGCATTCCATCGAGAAATTCGGAAAAACGTTACCTGTTGCACTCGAATCTTCAAAAGGGTTTGATCAAGTTTGGCATCAGGGTCTCAAGTCTAAACTGCCGTCATATGGTTTGCCTCTTCAGTTGTGTGCCATATGTGGTTGCTGTTGGAGTATCGTCTGCTATTGTCTCGATAAATTCAGGTGTTCCACAAGGTTTAGTTACGGTGGCCACTTCGTTTCTGTTTCATATCAATGATTTGCTGGAGGGTTCCAACTTTCTCTACAAGTAGACCAATGACGATTCTCCTTTGCTGCAAATCATTTGTTGCGGCTTTGCGGTATGATTTGCCCCTAGGGGTCTCCTCTTCTTGGTAAAGTATGAGTTTGAGTCTTTGGTCGTCATCCAGCAGATGACTTTACGTCTAAGAGGTTCGGAGGTTTTTCCTGAGGCTCACAAACTTCAAAAACTCAATGTTGATCCATATCTCCTGTCTCTTCACGCGGTGCTCTCTGAACATTACGGGGCTTTCCTTTCGTGTGAATCTGTATATAAAAAAATTCTTACGAATGTCGTTGCTTCAACTGCATATTTTCTTGATCACTAATACATAATGTCAAAAAATGGCAATACATTCAGAAAAAAAAGTGATATTTTCAACATCGTAGATTCATATTTTTATGAGCATTGTCAACTCGTCTCTGGAGCTTCACTAGCTTTCTGTTATCTTTTCAGTCGAAATTATAAGTAGATATCTGCTCCTACTTTAACCTCCAAAGAAGGAAACTTTGTTTCTCATTGTCAAGTAAACCATAATTTCCAAAGTTCAGGAGTGTCTGGCAGTGGGTTGTTACCGAAGTAAGTGTACGGCAATAATAATATTATTCACGAGAAAATATAGAAAAATGAGCTTTATACTTTCGCGAATTTGGGGTACTGTTTCATACACTTTGCTACGTGTTACCTGCCAAAGTAACCATCATCCAAACCACATATTGAGTGATTGCTCTCACCTGTATTGGGGACATGCGCAGACGAACTTCCAGCTTTCATAAAATAATGAAGGTCTAGCTGTCGCTGACTTTTGCTCTGTAGTACATACTTAGGTCGCACATAATATCCTTCGGCGCTCAGAAAAAAACAACGACCTTCAATCGTTGTAACTCAACTCACCTTTTCAGTTATAATAACGTTAATCTTACCTTCGATCAGGTCGGCGACCTTTCTGAGAGAAGACTAGATTCCGTAATTTTTACCTTGTAATTAACAACGTGGGAAAAAAATTCGAAGTAATTTGGACGTCGAAAATTGGATTATTTGAACATTTAGTTTACTAGGTTGAGGGTAAAAATAAGTAATTTTGACATGAAATTGGCCAGAAATAAGTAAATATCAAGTTTAAATCAACCTTTCTGTTACCATTTATCCCCTTGGACGGATGAGTAAACAAAGAGAGGTTTCTTTATATGAATAGCATACATTTATACATATTATCTATATCTCAACTTCTCATAATTTGGTTGCCACAACGAATCAGCTGTGGTCTTCATAAAATGCTGCTTTCTCCTCAACAATATTCTCCTTGCGGCGCGAAATTTTCTGTAAAATGATGGTTCTTACCTTCATAAAATTCACGGGCCTCTTTAAATATGCGATTTAATGCAAAAATAATTTAGATTGATTGCACATGTTTGAATTTTTTCTCCAAAAAACACTCTTTTAGCAAAGTTATGGGTTTAAAATATCATATGCAGCCATTATTTAAAAATAAATCGTCAGAATAAACTAAAATTCAATATATTATCGATATTTATTGATGGGTGAAACAGATATTCTAATTAAATATGGCTTAATATTTGAAATGTACCTATAAGTCAATATTCTTCTTCTTACGGTATGAAATCAAGTTAATAATTGAACTATTACACCTGTTAAATAACCTTTATATTCCCCGACCGTAACGGCTTATATCTAGTCACATTTAGGTAAATATTCACCAAGAGAGAATCCCAAAACATTCATTGGGTTATGATGACATTCGCTTCGTAAATTTATACCCTAAATAATACCAGAATTGAAACCGCCCCAATCCTTGCGACGGTTGGGTCATTTTTGAGGGAGAAAATAGGTAATTTTTCACATGTTTCTTGCTCTAAAGTGGCTTATGGAATTTGAAGGAGATTTACTGGTGATTACTTTCCTGTAATTAACCAAGGTTGCTTCTTATAAATTATTTATACTTTGAAGTTGAATATTCAAGGCCTGTACTACCAGTATTATCCTTTTTTTAGACATTTCTCCCCGGCAAGTGGAATAACTGTCCTAAAATGTTAGTTGGGAATCCTCTGGTCCTCAGAGCGGACCCCAGCTTTTTTATTCGAAGAGATAGACCCCTGGTTGCTTTGGACGAAATGATAACTGTCGAAAAAATAGAATAAAAAAAAGACTTCGAAAAATTCTGTCGAATAATTTTATTACTGTGTTCGTTCAAACGCATGGTGTACGCAATGAAACACACACAAACAATTGAATTGAAATTCATGAGCTACTCGATACATTCGTTATACAAATTGCGGATTCAAATTTATTGGACAATTTCATTAAAGTGCCGTGGGATAACATTTCGGATTGCGATGGGACTGTCTGACATCCATTCGGTTCCTAATTATGGAACATTAATTTGCCACGTCGCAATAATTTGACAGTAGATATGTGATTTCGTTTCACATTCCTCAGTTTGTGCGATATTGATGAATCCATTGTTTAGTTTTCAGCCAATGTGGCGACAATAATCTCGAATATTGTTTCCCTGTGAAGAGTTCGGGACCAAAGCATACTCAGAATACACTGGTTTTTAGGCAGTAAAGGGTGACGCTCCGCTTGCTAATTCAATCTCTTTCCTGGAACAACGTTGAAAAATCGGCGAAAATCCTCTTCTATTGATTTCCGTTCGGTTGGCGCTTCTTCGAAGTATGATGAATGGCTTCCAGTTTTTCCATCCATTTGTTGTGATCATGGTAACCTCTGAAAGTACTCCCTATCAAGGGTTGTTTTTTAATGAAATTCCCCAACTTTGGATTTTTTCGAGGCAAACAACCTTCAAAAATCCAACGTAAGTGTTAATTTTCCTTTGGTTTACGTTGAGCATAACAGATTATTCTTCTCGTGTGGACCTGAAGATGAACAGAACGAAGTCTCCAAACTGGAAAAGTTTCAATAGTTGATTACCTTTGAAGTGAATAACAACACATCGACACTAACGACACATTGATATCAAGGGCGCCCGTACTAGGGAGCAAGAAAAAACCGAACCCCCTTGTGGTTAATTGTTTCGAGAAAGATATTCAATTTCTTTTCAGGATTCAAAACTGTTTTTTTTTTCTGCTCGGAACTATGCAGATGTCTTCCAAGGTGTATTATATGCAGTAAAATCCTGCGGGCAACTGTGTATTATTTGTTTAATATGGAATTTCATCAGGTAACGGCCACTTCCATTCAGTAAATGTACAATACAGGGTCTTTCACGACGAGCGTTCGTTAGGAATATATGGGGAACGATTCCAAATAAAAACTTGAAATTTTGTGGTAGTGGGTTTTACAAAAGGCCTTCTGAACTAAAATATTTCTAACTTCCGGTCTCTTTCCGTTATACCGGAAGTTGAGGTCAACTTTCTTATTTCAAATGGAACACCCTGTATTTTATTACATTTTTCAATTTTTCATCACATTTCAGGCCCACTTTCTATAACAATGCCTATACCCAAATTTGTTATCGAGATATTGATTTTTTTCTGAAAAATTTGACAGTTACAGCACCACTCCGAAAATATCATAACTCATAGACAGTAACAGTTGAAAATGTAAAATTTCACAAAATCACACCCTAAGCATCAAGTCATGAACAAGTTCTTCGAATTTTCGAAAATGATTTACAGGGTGGTCGAAATTTCCACCTTAAACATAACATCGAGAAAACTGATGAAACACGATTTTTTCAAATGGAAACGATACACTATTCTATTATTTTTGGATACTACGAATAAAAAGATATCAAATTCATGAAGAATGTCCTATACCTAAAATACACCCCTGGCAAGATATATTCGATTTTGGAAAATATTTGAAATGTAAATCATTCGAAGCAATACCAAACCAAGAAAGCTTTGAAAACAAATGAAGTTACAACAAATATGTCGCAATTTGATGCCATATTTGATGAATATAATTCCTATTTGTGTGCAAAATGTCTCGTTTGTGGTATTCTAATGAAGATTTCCTGAATTTAATAATCATTTATGGTGAATGCAATAAGATAATGGACAGAACTTGTCGTGTTTTTGCAGAAAGATTTCCAAATCTACACAGACCCAATAAAAATATTCTGAGAAGACTTCTTAGAAACTGCCGTGATTTCGGATCTTTTTCGTCTGTCATCAACAAAAAAAAACACTCGTAAACAATGAGGACATCGCGATATTAGTTTTGGCCTACTTCACAGCCTATCCAGAAAATTCGTTGAAAGACGCAGAAAAGTCACTTAGAATTTCATGTTCGTCAATAAACCGCATTTTAATCAAACATAAGTGGCGTCCCTTCAAATATCACCAGGTTCAAAATCTGAAACCTCACGACTTACCTGCACGAGTGGAATTCTGCGAATGGTTTCTTATCAAGATACAGGAGGACCCTGAGTTCATGAAGAACATGATATGGACAGATGAAGCCAAATTTGCCAAGAATGGTGTTTACAACCGCCGTAATAGTCATTTTTGGGCATCAGAAAATCCAAAGCTCGTTCGTCAGCGCAACTTCCAGGATTCATGAAGTTTTAATGTTTTTTGCGCTATAAAGGAAGACCGAATTTTATGTTTATATCTTTATAATGAGAATTTGAATAGCGATAGATATTCGCATTTAATTAGGAATGTGGTTGGTGAATCCATTAGGTATGTTTCTGAACAATCCGTTTCAAGTTATGGTATCAGATGGATGGAGCCCCTGGACATAGTACTGCTACCGTTGCTGGGTTCTTGAATGGAATGTTCGAAGATCAGTGGCTATGTTACAACGGGCCATTTAAATTTCCTCCTCGCACTCCAGACCTGACGCCACTGGACTTCTTCATCATGCGGATCCTGTGAGTGATAAAGAAAATATGAAACGAAGGGTTCTGAGAGCTTTCAATAATTTGAGTCCTGACTCCATACAGAAAGCTACAAATAGTGGTATGCAAAAAAGAATATATTCTTGTTTAGAACAAAACGGCAATGTCTTTGAACATCTGTTGAAATGAACCACAATATTATTTGAATTTAAAGAAATTAAGTTCAATTCTAAAATTAAAGTAAAATCTAACCTTCAAAAATATAAACAAAATGAAATTACTGTATTCGATATCAATAAACAAAGATATAATTCATCTCTCTGATAGTATTTTATTTCAATCCATCCATTTTCATGTTGAGTTACCTTTTACCAACGACAGAGTTAATATTAGTTCATTTGTTTTCAAAGCTCTCTTGATTTCTATTTCAATTTACCAAAATCGGATATATCTTGCCAGGGGTGTATTTTAGGTATAGGACATTCTTCATGAATTTGATATCTTTTTATTCGAAGTATCCAAAAGTAATAGAATAGTGTATGGTTTCCATTTGAAAAAATCGTGTTTCATCAGTTTTCTCGATGTTATGTTTAAGTTGGAAATTTCGACCACCCTGTAAATTATTTTCGAAAATTCGAAGAACCTGTTCATGACTTGATGCTTGAGGTGTGATTCTGTGAAATTTCACATTTTCAACTGTTACTGTCTATGAGTTATGATATTTTCGGAGTGGTGCTGTAACTGTCAAATTTTTCAGAAAAAAATCAATATTTTGAAAACTAACAAATTTGGGTATAGGCATTGTTATAGAAAGTGGGCCTATAATGTGATGAAAAATTCAAAAATGTAATGAAATACAGGGTGTTCCATTTGAAATAAGGAAGTTGACCTCAACTTCCGGTATAACGGAAAGAGACCGGAAGATAAAAATATTTTGGTTGAGAAGGCCATTTTGTAAAACCCACTACTACAAAATTTCAAGTTTTTATTTTGAATCGTTCTCCATATATTCCTAACGAACGCTCGTCGTGAAAGACCTTGTATAAATGCGGGCTTCATCCGAATGAGTTTCGATTTCTGTACTGAATAGAAAAAACAGTTGAATCAATATGATACTCGAACACACTGAAATGAATCGACACCAGCATTATTCACGCTAAACGGTGTTTATCTGAGATATTGAAGGGTGAACACAGTTCTACACTATTTGGGCCGCATTAGGATTTCAGGAGATGTAGAATTGAAAATTCTGTACGACATTTCAACAACAGAAGGTCTTCCATGCAAGTCACGTGGAAGTTAGAAAGATATGTGGAAAGAATCGGTGTACAGAAAAACAATTGTTCACGTCGGTCAATACCGGAATCAGCAGTTCAATCATCATCAATCTAAGAAGGGACTCGTCACTAATCGAACGATCCAATTTTCATCGAATGGTTCAATGATGAGGCCAGTTTCATGATATCTTGTTGAAAAATGTTAAAATCTGGACCATGACTTCAGAGATTAACATGTGTTCCAATTGTTCTTGAAGTATGTAACCTCGAAATAATATAAGTACATGCGAATCATTCAACTCCTCGATTCAGTTCCTAAAGAGGGGATGAAACTTCACCTTTTGATTATAGACCGATTGTATTGCTTTTCATCAATTCCAAAGTTATGGAAAACGCAATCAATTTGAAGTTTATCAAATATCCGAGGAAACCAGGAATAATTAATGGTCGATAATATTGATTTCGCCATCAAACGTCAACCAGTGACTTATTGGCATATGTTTCATATATTTCCATCGAAAAATTTGGAGAAACATTAACTGTTGCACTCGACATTTCAGAAGCGTTTCAGCGAGTTAAGCATCGAAGTCTCTTCTTTAAACTTTCGTCCTATGGCTTGCTTCCCCAATTGTGTGCTTTGTTGCTGTTTTTTGTCCTAAAGGCCTCTATATGTCGTTGTTGATGAAGGATCAGTGTTCAGCTCTGGTGACTACTTTGTTTCTGCTTGTGCATAGTTTTGCGGACGAAAACCAAAAATTCATAGAAGCATTAGCGTCAATAGTATCGACGATGACTTGGCGAAAATAAAACAATGAGGTAACATCATCAGTGGAATTGAATGCTGGGAAAACCCAGACAAACCTCTTCTCAAAGAAAGCCGATCTATCTTCATATAATAATCAGATGTCAGGAGTAACTATTCCTACAAAGTTAGCTATCGCAAGGCTAGGAATTACGATCAGTACTAATTTCTCATCGAAAAATCATGTGAGATGTACCGCAAAAGGTACTTCTTATGATCTACAAGGCAGAGATATGGCCCATCTTGGAATATAGTTCTTATGTGTGGGGTTCGGCACCAAAACAATCATTTGAACTTCTTGATTTTATTCAGAAAGAGGCAATCCGTCTCATTGGTGATTCTTCGCTCACGGACTTGCTAATTACCTCGGAACATCGTAGTAGGGTCGGAGACTTGTCTCTGTCTCATATATATCTTCACGCTCAAAACTCTTCTGAATTGTCGTCAATCGTTCCTCCTTTGGTGGTGAGTGCAGAATTCTTACCCCTTTGTTGTGAGCTCAGAGACCTGTCTGAATTTTGTATTCTCCGAAAACCTTAAATATTTTGAGAATTTTTTCCAAGAGGAATCCAAATATAGAAATTGATAGGTACGTTCCGTTTGAAAAAGAATATAACTTTACCCCTTGACTTCAAAGTTCTGATGGAAGTTTGATGTGACCCACTTTCCCTTGTCAAATACTCTTCTGAGTACCCCCAGAAGGCAGAGCCTTGTGCGGGCAAGGGTCAATTAATTATCTTGGGTGCCGCAGTGCTCTGGGGCATCTTAATGACTTTTTCTATGGCGCATTCGCTACCTGAACAGTATGAACACCTGAAGAAAAACACAGTTCTACCGGGTTGGTTGTCCACTTATTCACCAACCTCTATATTGAAAACTATGTTGAAAACTGAAAATCAATCTACGAATGAATAATTGCTTCATTGACTTGTAGACTTGCTGATCATGTATTATTTTGAGACTGGTTCATTCAAAATCGAAAAAAATTCTATAATTTATTCCCGAATGCAATGCTCTCTTTTGGTTTCAGAACCAATTTTATTCAAAGACACGCCGTCAGAGCAGAGGGCTGTGGAGAATAAACAAATACTGCTACGATGTGAAGTGAGTGGGGAAGCCGAAATTTCCTGGAAAATTGGATCTGAAATCACAGTAGATGGAGGAGTGACAAGTATAGTGCCAAACGGAGATGAAGAGCTCCAAGGTAATTTTTCAAAGTGGTCGAAATCGACAACTCTCGAGTCCACTGCCATAGAATTTTATGAAAAAAAAAACTGTGAAATTATGCATGATAGTCGAGCTCGTGATATAAAATCAGGGATATTTTCTCAGATTCTGTATATGTTCTCAAATCAATTTTCCTCTCACATTCTCCCACTATTTTTATCCTAAATGAACCTTTATGAGATTCGATAGCAGAAACTGAGATATCTCAAAACCCTGGTGCTACAACTGATGCGATATTGTCGAGAATTGAATGGCAATGCTTTTGCCATTGTTTTTACGGATCTTGTTTTCTCATTTTCATTGCTAGATGACGCCAATTGTCAGTCATTACAAACAACGTCATATGATTTGATGTAAATTCAATTCTTTTCCAAAGATAGTAGACTACAGGCCCATCCAAAAAATGGATGGGTCATATGAACCACCAGGTGACGTATATAGGACGATATAAGAGCATAAAATAATAAGATTCAGCACTATGCCGTCACTTGTAAGCTGTCCAACTGAGTGCTGGTGAGAATTCGAAAGTGGAGGTAGAGTGAGTACATTTTGGTCATATATTTTTGTACGGCATTTTTACCCTCTATAGATCCATAAAAAATAATAAGAAAGCGCGTAGTGCCGTAAAAAAATGATGCGCCACAAAGTCGGTAAATTTTTTGGATTTTTTGACAATTTCAAGGGTAATTTGGTCATTTTATTATGTACGGCATCAGTTTCATACTGTTTCAATACAGCTTCTAATCCATTATTCCGCAACGCCGAGCAAAAATCATGCGACAAGGGGAAAACATCGAGGGTTGCAACCCCCTCTCTTTCCGTGGTCCAGGGGGTGATTTGAAAAAGTACGGCTTCGGTTCCAAAGCATTACGTAGCACTCGAAAATACTATTGAAATTAATGCGGTCAAATAATTTTTGTTCATTTGAATGTATATTAAAAATTATCTTCATCTCATGGTATACTTGATTTATAAAGCTGTAAAATCATTTGACTCTGTACGGCAACTTCTTTTTCAACATGATATTGTAAAGTACAATCGTTATATAGTATTGCCGTTCACAAGAAACTGTCCAAAAAAAAATATAAAGAAATACAGTTTTTGCAAAAGTTCAAATATTCATAGATTAATAAAGTATTGAAATTTTCTATATGTTTCGCTTGTTTCAAATTGTATTGAAATGAATAAATTGAAAAAAAATGATGCCGTACATTTTAATGCAGACCATATCTTTTAGGCTGATGAAAATGACGCTACCATGTTTCATTGTGATGATGTGAATGAATAAAACAACAATTTTTTTGAAAAAATCCAATTTATTTGAAGATAATAATACAAAATAAGGTTTTTATTTAAATTATTCAGTATCGAAATCAGCCGCTGAGTTGTTATCGGAATCAATGTCTTCATCGACGTCCGAATTTTCTTCTCTATCATTTTCTGAAACATGAATGAGTTTTTGTCAAAATCAAAGTCTTACGTACAGATTAAAGATGTAAAGATTTATTCATTTACCAATGACGTCATCAATTTCTTCGTCTGATTCCTCATCCGGTTCCGTTATGTCACTGACTTTTTTGGGGGACCTTTGGACCAACGATAATGTACGGCATGTAAAAAAATACTTCCTATGCATAAAATACTTTCAAAATGAATTAATTTCATGTTGTTTCAAATCACCCCCCGGACTACGGAAAGAGAGGGGGTTGCAACCCTCGATTTTTTCCCTTTCTCGCATGATTTTTGTACGGCGTTGCGGAATAATGGATTAGAAGCTGTATTGAAACAGTATGAAACTGATGCCGTACATAATAAAATGACCAAATTACCCTTGAAATTGTCAAAAAATCCCAAAAATTTACCGACTTTGTGGCGCACCATTTTTTCAAGGCACTACGCGCTTTCTTATTATTTTTTATGGATCTATAGAGGGTAAAAATGCCGTACAAAAATATATGACCAAAATGTACTCACTCTACCTGCACTTTTGAATTCTCACCAGCACTCAGTTGGACAGCTTACAAGTGACGGCATAGTGCTGAATCTTATTATTTTATGCTCTTATATCGTCCTATATACGTCACCTGGTGGTTCATATGACCCATTGATTTTTTGGATGGGCCTGTAGTCTATAGGGGTTCCACTTGAGTTATCCTACAATACTATTTATCGAAGTTTTTAAGAGTTTCGTTATGTATAGTGTTTGTTTCTTATTCCATGTGCTTACAATTGTAGATGCGAATTTCGTAAGCAAGACACAATAGCGATATTCCTGCTTTTACTTTTGTGGGTGCATGATCTAAAACCGCAGATATCACTTACCATTTATGTGCTCTACCGAAGGAGGGGGCATGGAATACAAACTGATGAATATACTTATTATCATTCACGCAATGATTTTGGTGCACATTGAAAATGTGAAAAAAATCAATTTTCAAAATTGTTCTTTTGCGAAGATTTGACGGTTTGCATTTCAATTTGAGGTGAAGTTTTGTTATCATGTATTGTTATGTTTTGGAAATATATTCATATTATTGTATTTTTCCCGAAATATACAATGGGGAAGGGGAGAACTTGGAACTGAAGTGAGAAAGTATCTTGGAGAATGAAGGAAAAAATATGATTTCGGAAAAAGATACAGGGAAAGTCTGCTACATATTTCTGACTCTCTTTTGTTTCACATCTACCCCTTTGTCAATGTGTGTGAAAAATGGGATGAAATCGATTTTGATGACGTATTCTAGTAGAGTCTGCGACAAATTTGTGTCATATCTGATTCAAATTTCAACTCCTTCCCAAGAGATGATTCAAATGTGACGCGCATTTGGTAAAATTTCACATAAAAATATGTTGAAATAGTCCTCGAACAGAGCTCGTTCGTGCTGAAATTCTGAAAATTCCTTCATTCCAGAACCAAAATACAGAACATTGGCTGATGGCCTCCTGATAACCAATGTTAGTCGTGATGACAGCAACAAATTTTTCATCTGCCAAGCATCGCAGACAGCCACGGGCGCCTTCTTATCGAAAGAAATTAAATTGATAGTGGAACGTAAGTAGAAATAAACTCCATAACTCTGTAATTAATTATAATTGGTAGTGTATATTCTTATTTAGGATATGATGAATTTGTATATTTATTCATCGATTCGATATACTGTACAGGGTGTTTTGTATTAATATTTTACAGATGATTTCTCAGTTATTTATGAGGTAAAAAGTTCATGTAAGCATGAGTTCGCAAGGGAGTTGAAAATTAATTTTCATTTAGTTTTTTCGTGAATATCACACTAATAACAAATGAAACTTTTCAACTGTGATTCAAGATATTATTTTTGACATAACAGCACGAAAACAAATACTGGAATCAACTCACTAGACTACTTGATACTTTTATTTTTAGGGACTTTGCGCGGTTGAATGCATCTATTAATTGAAATGAAAATAACTCGAAAACGGCTGCATGTAGCGTCTTTCGACTAGCGAGACTTTTTCACGTAAAAATAACAAAGGAATCGATTTTTTCGTCTTGAAAGTTTGATAGATACATGCATGACAAAGTTGTGATTTCCCAAAACAGGCCAAGACTTGGTGGTGCCACCCCCTACAATTAAGTGCCAAACTGAAACCAAATTTGACTACCTCAAATTGAAAAGACCTCGAATACTATTTTTTTCCAGATATTGTCCTTTTTCAAAATTTATTCACGGAAAAACAGAATAAAATTGAATTTTTAACACCCTGTATCTCAAAAATGAAGGCCTTGCGCACCCAAGCTCATATTTTTACTTTATAATTAACTGAGAAATCGTCCTGTGAAATGAAGGACATTTTTCACATAGCACCCTGTATATTAACTCTTGACAACCAATTCCTATTGTTCAAGTGAGCTGAGGCTGCTTTCTCCACCAGAAGAGTCAGACAAACTTTCAATATCATTCAAAGTATGATTCTCTCCGTTAGCCTCAGTTTTGACACACCTTCCATTTTCCAATGTCTTTCTTCCTCTCGGAATTCAACATACCAAGGTTCAATCTTTTGGTGACTCTTGCTTGAAATAATGATATACGAAAATATGACTGATGCTGAAAAAGAGCACTATATTTTACAAGTTGGGTGATATCGACTTTCTCTTAAAAAAAAATAGCACCATAGTATCAATGTGTTCTACGTCCTTCAAATCATGACCTAAGGAACAGGCAGAAGTTGAAAACTGCATATCTTTAGAATAATAAAATAGAAAAAAATTTTTATTAATGGTGACCAACAATCTGAGCTTCTGTTTCAGATTTCGAGGATTCTAAAATTCGAATGAATTTCGAATAATATAGAAATCTACCTTCTCTAGATACTGGTTGGATATAGACTAATTAATGAAGACTTGGAACATTACAATTTTTTTTTCATTAATTTGAATAGACTTGCATTAGACGGAACCTCTGGAAGTAAATAGAATGATGAACATTCGGTATTCAGTTGAAATCCTACTGGATTACCCCACTTCGAAATCATATGAAATATTTGATTGACACCTTCCCTCCCATTTCTTTTTTCGTGCATTCCATTTTTTTGACATCATTGTTTTCCTATCCCTCAGAAATTTTTCTCTTGCTCATTTTCTTCTCATTCCTAATATTTATAGTTTCGTTAGAATTATCATTTTCACCAATCTTCAATACTATAATATAGAAGATTCTTTATTCATCTGGAAAATATGGTGATGTTTCTTCTTTAGATCTAAAATTTTTGGCTTCATATTCATCACTGGTCTATTTACAGAAAATATCAAAATACGGAAATCTGGTTTCTAATATTCTTAAGATTGGGTTTAATTTTATCTCAGTGAAATTCCCTTCAAATGTTTCACTGAATTTAATATCCAAAATACATTCATCATCGTAAATGATGTGTTTCACTTTCGTGGAGGGTATTTTGATATAGGTGAGATTTTGTGCCTTAGCCTGTTGGCCTGGAAATATTCACAGACTCCAGAGGGCAATTATAATATTTTAAATTTCAATTTCAAGTATATGTAGGGTTAATGAGCTTCAAATATTTAAATTTTTCAAAAATCTTTTCGAGCAACTATAAGCCGAATCGATTTCTTCAACATTACCGTGACCTGGTTCACTGAATCTTCGATTTCAGGTTTACCGAGTCTGGTGTGTCGAAATTTTGTTCTGTGGAACGCAGCTGTCTAACCACACAATTGGTTTTGTATATGTGGGTTGTCCTGTATAACCCTGGATGTGAAACATTTCGATTGCACTCACATCGATCATGAATTTTTTTTTATGAAGGTTCATATCATATCATATTCCTGCGTGACTGGGAATTAATGATAATATGGATTCAGAAATGATGTACATTGGATATGGTTCATTCTAATATTTTAAATACTGAATATTGTAATGATAATGGCCCAACTTTAATGGAATGTTCATTTTGCTGATCGAAGTATCTCACTGGATATAAGCTATTTTTTTTTAAGAAAAACTACATCATATCTCCGAAATATTAAAAGTGAACTCAGAATACCTCATTACTACGGTGACGAATTATCACTAACCTAGTAAAACTTTGATCGTGAAACCCTGAGGATTAAATTTTTACTGCTTCACAGCATCATACAAGAAAACTAACGCCATTCCATTTTCTTTCATGTGAGGGCGAATAACTTGCAGATGGTGATATGTGCAGGAGAAACTAAGGAATTTCTACCGCATAGTAGTCAATAGCATTACTGTGACGGATGGTCTAATGCAAATTCTGTGTATGGAGACATCCATTTCGATCCTGACTGAAACTGTGTCACGCATGTTGGCAAACTCATCGGAGATGAAATTAATTGCTGAGTTTGTGAGAGCCGATTGTCGAATACAAACTTCCTGTTTCCGGTAGGAAATGTATTCAAGGGCATATCTGAGTTTATTTTATTACCGCGAATAATGTGGCAATTACTTCAATTGCTTGAACTTTTCGTGCACGCCACATGATTTTTCCATGAATTATGTTTTCTGCGTAAGTCTGATCGGGAAGCTGCACTACAAAAACTGTACAAAAATATATAACCCACTCATTCAGTCTTTTTTCATAATATATACATGAAACTGACAATCAGAATACAACACGAAGAAAAAATAATAAAAAAAAACTGACATCACCGGAATTCCAACCAACACCTACAAGCCTAACATGAACAGGGAGCGGTGCATAAACTCATTGCGCTATTGGGGCTGACAGACAATTCCCACGGATTAATAACACAGCGTATGACTGTTATTATGAAATTTGATGTTTGACTTTCATTTTCTTAAGATATTTACTTCTTGAAAATATCGCACCTTCTTTACTGATTTCTACCATTTTACAATATCCAGGCTGTTCTATAAATGAACGTTAAAATGAATGCTTGTATGATAGAAAATAGTTCAGGTCGTCAATGCCGTATAAGCTATTTCATTGAATATTTTCCTCATATATAAAATGTCCCATAAGAGCAATGCAATTATCGAAAACTTACAACGGTAATTGCATCGTATCGAAAACTTACAGCGGTAATTGCATTGTATCAAGTCACCATGACAACACATTTGGAACCGTATCGCTAGACGTCAGTAAACAACACAAATAAATATCAGGTAGACTTCAAAATAGAAAAACATTTCGCGTTTAGGTGAGTACTCCATACAATCTATAGAGGAAAGTATAAATGAACAGATAATAATGCCACTGACTATGTCAAATGTTTTTACATTTTCCTCGCAGGAGGAATGGGCGAATTCGGTTTGCTTTTGGAAAACCTCGTCCATTGGAAGATGGCGCAATACCTTCGTTGTTCGCCTCAGCTTTGGTCGGGGCTTGATACTCTGAAGGATTTTGATTTTTAATATTGGGAAGTCATCGACTTTATGTTGATGATGGCACTGCCTTGCACTGACGAGTGGCCAAATAGCCCGAAACCGGTCTGCAAGTGTGTCCGTCCTATAATTGAAAATCAATTACTTCATTTGTATCGACGAAAGCAAATGCAGGATTTACTTCTGTGAAGAAACCTGCACTGGCAACGGTCGGATATAATTCAATGCCCTTCGTGGTATTAGCCAGGGGAGTAGGTGTTTTCTGACAGGGTGCCAGCCGAAACCTACTGTATAGGTAATTTGAGACTGGCCCGAACAGATTGTTCGAAAGATGATTTATAAATAACATTTCCTCGAGAATTTCTTCATTCGTGAAATATATTAATGAATTACATTCGTGCATAAAAATTACCAGATAATTTTGAAATCAAGCGTGATATCTTATACAAATTGCATTCGGTCATTTTCATATTTTGTAAAAGAGCCCTCGTCCTTCGTACTCGGGCACTTTCACCAAAATATGAAAATAAACTCAATTTTTAGATAAAATGCTTTCTTGCAAAATTGCAAAATTTTTATGCACTCGACTTTTTTACCTTTGCTTCCTTCAATGAGACCACGGATGGATAGAGAATAAATAGACGGAAAAACTATTTTTCATGGAAACAACACTGCAAATAATATGTAATTCGGTGCGGTGTTTAAGACAAATAATTCATAAATTAGTTGCAGGGTGTCAATGTTCGTGTGAGACTAGTTTTTTAAAATTTTGTAATTTTTCCGCGTTGAACAACCGAAACTACAACTTTTTCATTTAGCATTTTTGTTCTTCTGACTGTGTTTTCGAAGGGAAAGAATAAAAACCACTTTTTCACCTCTTCGCGGAAGAATATACAGAAAATTACTCTCAACAAGATGTTGTTATAAAAGCAAGAAGTCGCAAACTAATATAAAAACTGTTAATCTGTAAATTGAAAGGGTGACTTCCTTGTAATTTCAATTGTTTGATCGTGAACAAAATAGATTTTTATGATAAGTGATCGATCAACTTTCGAAAACGAGTTTTAAGAAAAAAGTGATTCATTGATATGGATATTTTGTTGTCCCAGAGACAAAGTGATTATGAATATATTCAAAAGTCGACTGAAGGATTACCCAATGAAAATTTCGTATATTCGTAATTTCGTATGATTTTTTCATGTAACTTCTCATTTATACGTATATAATTTTAATCAGTCTGTTCGAATTTTCTTATGTCAATTTGATTTTATTCATTACGTGACAATGTATTTACTAATACCAGACCTATTACCAGAATCACTCCTGGTCACGTACTTACAGAACACCCTGTATAATATATATTTCAAAGTGATTCCTACTTTTCCTACCGGATAAACATTATATATCCCTCTCTCTGATGTGACAACATGACTGATGGTGAATATATTTGGAATTAACAATAACCAATAACGAAAAACAGAATTGAAGTAGCTATTCTTTATCGGAATTGGATATATTTATTTCGATAATTCTCATCCATAGTAAATGATCTCTTATTCGAATGATTCTTCATCAGATAAACCAGAGCCTGCGTATGAAGAATACGAGAAAGTCGTTGAAGTTTATGGGTTTCTTGGAGAATATGTCAACTTGACGTGTTCGGTGATGGCTGAACCTCCACCAAGATTCAGTTGGCAGAAAAAGACTGGCAAAGTTCTCAAAGTTGGGACTCATCAGTCCGTATTGCAAGTGAGTATCAGAAAAAAATCGATTCGAAGAACACTTACATTGCTACTAATCAACACATATTATAACGTATCTGGATAATCGGTACAATTAGGACTTCACTTTTGAAGATAATCAGAATCATTGTACATGCTGCCATTCATTTGTTAGTGAGATCGGAAATTTGGTATTTGTGAAAGGAGTAGAGCTCATTCAGATGGATATTGCGAAATAAAAAAATTAATTGGGAAGGGGAACTGACTGAATTGGGAAGCTCGGGTCGACAACCATCGACGGCGCTGATTTCGGTAACTTTATCCAAACTGAGTGAATCCACTGGAACGCAGGGTTTCATTGACTCGACTTCGATCTGAGATGCATTTTCAATATTTGAATTCTGTGAAGCTTGCGTTATGAATATACATTCCTGAAAAAAGTCTGGGTAACAACATTTAGAATTCATATAATTTTTCAGGAATGAGAGGGAGAAGAAGAGAAAGAGTGTACCTTCGGCATTAGGTAGAAGAATTGAAAACTCAAACACATAACACACACACAAAAAGAAAGAACACAAAGACAAATTTTTTTGAAAACAAAAGCAGAAAGAACAAGGACCGATAGGTTGAGATGGATTTGTTTTCCTAGTGCGTCTTACAAAAAAAGATGGAAAGAAGAAGATGATTAAGTGAATAAAGAACGAGGGATCTCTTTCCATTGATAGAAAATTTTGATATTTTTTTATAAACCAATGGAATATCGATCTTATGTATGTTTTGTACATGTCTGGGAGGAGATTATAATTTCCTGGAGAGAAAAGAAAAGGACCATGGACTATACAAAATGGTACCTGTACAATGTTTTTTTTCATAGCTCGTGTAGAATAAGTGTTGTCTGTCCTTTGTATCAATGATTTATTCTTATACATGTTGATGATCATATGACATGTATAGTTGCCTCAAATCCATACACCGCGAGAAAAACAAGTGAGGGGTAAGATTTTTTTTGTTAAATATTATTTTGAGTATTTTTTTTATAGTATGTCTAATTGTTTCAAGTAATTATTTGTAACTCCTCCCCAATGCTGGTATCTTCCTGAAAATTTGTACAGATATCCTTTACAGTCATATCTCAATATATGGTAGTGTACATTCTTGAATTTCATATCTGAAGTGAAGTTGAAGTATTGCTTGGTTGGTCAGGTACTGTTTGATCACATGCCCCGACGACATTTGACACGCGAGGAGCACTTGCGAGAAGTTGGAATGCTCGCGCTCGGCCAAACTCAAAGAGTTGTGGAGGTCTTTATGACTGAAGTCGGTGTCATCAATCAATTGTGGAGAAGATACCGATTGAATTGAGATGAAAGAGAGCGACATACAAGAAAATATTACTACTTTTCTTCGGGTTTGAAGGCCGCCATTCTTTGGAATTTCAGCAAGAACTGGAACATCTTCAAGTGACCTTGAGGTCAAATGGATACAGTGGATCTGAGATCAACAGGGCCATGAAACTGATAGTTCTACGGTTCAAAACAGGAAGGACTCTTAGGTAGTTGCAAATGCATATCTGCCATATATCCAGAGGGTCACTGACAGAATTGGGAAACTCTCGGAATATATAACATAAAAACGGTTCCCAAACTGACCAAGAAGATCCAAAAAAGCCCTAGGTCGGCTAACTTTGTCGGCAGCAGGGAATTATCGCATACCGTGCACCTGTGGGAAGGTATACATCGGTACCACAAAAAGATCCATGGGAACAAGGCTCAAAGAGCATTGAAGGAACTGCAGGCTAGGGCAAAACCTATTACCAGAATCACTCCTGGTCACGTACTTACAGAACACCCTGTATAATATATATTTCAAAGTGATTCCTACTTTTCCTACCGGATAAACATTATATATCCCTCTCTCTGATGTGAAAACATGACTGATGGTGAATAGTTTTGGAATTAACAATAACCAATAATGAAAAACAGAATTGTAGTAGCTATTCTTTATCGGAATTGGATATATTTATTTCGATAATTCTCATCCACAGATCGGCGGTGACGGAACACGCACACTGGGTGAGGGTAACCACAGGATTCTGTTTGAAAATGCTGAACTGATTGCCCCCCAACCAGGGTTACCATAGCCGACTGGTACGGGGCGTGATAAAGATCCACAAACACACGAACAATTTCAACAGATAAGAAGGACCGTTGAGTCTCAACAGGATTTGGAATCCCATCCTGAGAACATCAAGAATAACTAATAAAATCACGACAGGTAGTGCGGCAATTGATACTGATGATTATTCTCCAAATCCGACAGAAGTAATCAACACTCCAGACTACCTGCATGAATATAAATACGTCTCACGAAGTCGAAATATTTAGTCATCGGAATAATAGTCAAGATGGAGCCTCTGAAGAAGCTAGCCACTCGCGTTAGCGAAACGCCAGGAAGAAATTCCAAAGAAGGAAAAAATTCCAAAGAACGACGGCCTTCAAGCCCGAAGAAAAGTAGTAATACTGAAAACCTCGGCCGCGAACGCCTTAACCATTTTTTACAAGAAAATAGTTCCCTTTTTTGATGTGTGTATTTTGACAAAATAGTTTTGCATTCATGAGCTGTATTTTATTTCAATAACCAATGTGGAAGATATGTAATTATGTTTTCCAAGAAAAATTCAGAGATTCTCCATACTTGGATCGATTGATTCAAATTTTGAATCTGTATTTAGTAATAATGATAATAATAAATGACTTTATTCACCACATAACTGTCCATAACATAACAATGTGACAAAAAGGCGGAGTTCGGCAATGAGCTCTCGAATAATTCGAAGGTTACTCATTTCCGCTCTTCCACTCAACCCACCCACATTTCTTATAGGTTCGTTTATCAAGCAGCATCTAGCAAAGAGTACATGAATCCGAACTCAGACGTAGTGCTCTTCTTCTGTTTCAAATATATGGTCTTTTCAAGTTAGGAACAAGGGCATCACCTGCATTTTTTCAGCTATTGAAACCGGTCGAAACACCTACTTTTTTATTCGTAGGTGCCCAGCACACATCATTTCACCTCCTTCATCGCTTTCAACCGGAGTATAACCACTCATCAGAATAAAACTGGAAAAGGATATACCGATAGGATTCAAAGGTTAACAAAAAAATTGACGCACGTCGCATGAGGTAGGTAGAAAAGAATATACCGATAGGATTCAAAGGTTAACAAAAAAATTGACGCACGTCGCATGAGGTAGGTGGAATGGGAAAACTGACGTATAAAAACCTATGTTTCCGAATTTTGAAATGTGGGAAAAAAGGCTGGACATGCTTTCCTTCAAAAGTTTGAAGACCTCAACTTTGAAATGTGGAAAAACCGCTTCATTGACTTTGGATGTTCAAGATGTGATTTGTTGTTCATGACTCGAGTCACCAAGTTACATACAATTGCTATATTGTAGATAATATCGTTACTACTCAACTTATACTTCCATTCCTAATAGCAGGTTCTCAATCGTACGAATAAATGAATGGCGCCGTTTACAATGATTTCGTAGTCACTCAGTATGTTGATCAAGTTTCTCGTTTTTTAAAACATTAAAGAAATTCATCAATGTTTTTTTCGAAAAACTTGTTGAAACAAAAGAAGTAAAATCAACATTTCATGGATACGATCCACAAGAGAAGAGGCTTCGAAAGTACCCTTAATATTTCAAAAAAATAATATTAAAATAAAATTGATGAATGTAGCCATTACTCTGTAGTAGAAGATCATTATAAAAAATGAGGGTTGAAACTTGCTATGTTTTCCTCCTATACGGACACTTATGTTCCTATAGGATGGAATTGCGGTAACGTTAGTTATAATTTTATCATAGTCCAAAATAGTCGAGCAGTTGGCTAGCAGCACGAAGACGGCGTGACTACCATTTTGGTTTAATCGAACATGACTTCTCGTACAATTAAGATTGAATTTCCTTACAGGTAAGTCATTTAATGTGCAAATATAAGTATTATAAAAACGTAGGAACATTAATATCTCATAATGATATAATTTGCTCATTCAAAAATCACAAAGAACAAATTTCCACTCAAAACTCGAGAAAAACTTTATGTACAATGAAAGCAAAAGATTCGGAGATAACATTCAAATGTCGCAGTCAACTCTTCCACCAGAGCTGACAAGAAGAGAACAAGTCATAATAACGAGACTACGATTAGGTCATACTCACACATCCTCTTAAGAAGACAAAGACAACCGGATTGTGAAGTTTACCAAATTTCAATGGCGGTGAAGCACATTTTGCTAGAATGCCACCAATATAAAACTGCCAGGCTGCAAAATAATCTACCCAATAGTATCAGATCTTGTCTTAGTAGCAAATATAATATGGTTAGAATCCTGAACTTTCTGAAAGCAACTCCGTTCAACAAAATACATGATATCATAACGAGTTACAGAATGTCTAATGACTTCAGTAGTCCATGCCAGGAGTAAATAAAAAAAACATTCTCTCTCATCTTCATCTCGTTTCTTCTGAAATCGACTCACTTTTCACTGGATTACTTTCTAGATATTCATGACTGAAAGAGCAGCTGGAACTTACCAGTGCACAGCGACCAATCAGCATGGAGAACTGATAACAATTTTCAATCTGCTGATCGGAAAAAAACCAGAGCCCCCTGTGAATATGGAGTTACTGAACTTCACTGCAGATTCATTAACTTTAGGGGTCGAGCTCCCCATGGTACCCCCGAAAGATGTAGAGGAAGGAATGGAGCCGAAATGGCTGGTGGTACAGTACAGGGTGAATGGAACCGAAGAGTGGAGATTCAAAGAATTCAACATTTCTCAAGGTACGTGAAAGATGACTTCAATAATGATAATAATATATCCAATTCATTTAAGAACAATTCACAACAATGAGTTGGTAAAATTGTTACCCAGGGCCTAAAGCTATGTGGGCACTTTGAATGACACGGTGAATGTGAGATAAAAGAAATGAAACTAAGAGATATTAAAAGAAATTGTTGAATATCAAATTTTCAAGTTTGAACTCGAATGGCTTCATATTGAGTCTTGAGATCTTGGGGGAGTTTATTATACAGTTTGAATACATCATTTAAAATTGATTTTCATCCCATGGAAGTCTTGGCCAATGTTGTCCTCAGAACAGACTTGAAATATGTAGATAGAGCTCACATCAAGGATATGATTAGGAAAATAGAGGGTAATTGTTGGATGACGAACTGGAAATTCAAATATCTTCCTGATCTTATATTTTGCAGCACTGTCAATGGTTGAACCTTGCTATTGCAAACTTCTTCCCAAGTTATCGTGAGATATGAAAGTTAATATACCATACCAATATATTTTGCTGATCTTCCAAGAACACCAACTACTGGAGAAATGTTTGTACAAATTTTGGTAATATGTTGTTTTCATGATAATTCATCATCAACGTATATTTCAAGATATTCGATGCATTTTGATCTTTCGAGAGTTTCTTCATCAATACATACTTTCAAATTATGCCTTGAATCATTTGAATTTGACATAACCATAAAACAAGATATCTTCTCATTCAGAATGAGCTTATGTTGAAAGAAGCAGCTAGATATAATATCCAGATCCCATTTGATCATATTTTCTGTTAATTTTTCATCGTTTTCAACATGAACAATCGATGTATCTTCTACATAACGGGCGAGAAAACTGTGAATTGACAACACTATAATTGAATTAACATATGTCAAAAAACGGTTTGGTACAACAATCGATCCTTGGGAACTTTCAGAAGTTGAACTCTTTGTTCCATTACAGCTCACATATTGATTTCTATATGAGAAATGGTTCTTGAATCTAGTGGAAGTCCTCTAACACCTATTTCTTTTTTATGAGTACAGTATGGTCAACTGTATCAAATACTTTTTCCAGTGTAGTGAAACGAATTCACAATCATGTCCTTCATCCAGTTTGTTTATGATTTCAGTTATCAAGTGTACTGTGGCTGCAGTTTTATTGCTTTTTCTCCTTCAACCGTATTGATTCTGGTAAAAGAATTTTTTTTTCCAAAAATTCAATCGAACAATTATCAACACATATTCCAAAAAATAAAGATATCACAGATAAAATTGATATAGGCTTGAAGTTACTAACTTCATGAATGCTGTAGTGGAACACTGAATAGCATGATAGTATTTTTCATAAATCCCAAGAAACAACAATGGTACAGCTTCCAAGAACGCTAAGCACATGTTACCGATCAAAGACAATTGTTTTTAAATAGAGCGTAGCCAGGACTCCAATTATTATTGTCTGGGATTGGTAGTGCTTAACGTTCCTGATGATTGTATCGTTATTGCACGACCCTAGCATTTTTTTTCTTGATTTGGATATGTCAATACCAACCGAATAACAAAAGAGTCAGATGAAGTCCAATTGCTTTTATTATCAAAAATCAAAGGGAGTCTCGTTGACGTTTCGATTACATAATAAAGCTTCATTGACAAAAAACCTAGTCCCCACAGATTGGATAATATTAAGGAATTCTTTGCGAGAAACAGTTGACGATTACGATAGCTTC
This sequence comes from Zygogramma bicolorata, assembly GCA_032362365.1. Lineage (NCBI taxonomy): Eukaryota > Metazoa > Arthropoda > Insecta > Coleoptera > Chrysomelidae > Zygogramma > Zygogramma bicolorata. The sequence continues at coordinate 37,472 of JAVJAQ010001144.1, read as the reverse complement.
CTGAATTTTTCATAGGGGCGTCATAATGGCATTTTCAAAAATTCATCAAACGTTGGTTTCAGTTTGAAGTGAGTTCGATGTTATTGTTGTCAATCTTTGTCAGAATTTTCGTTGATTCTTGTTCAAAATTACCAGAAATTTTCGTTGTCGTTTTTGGCACTTAACACGGTTAAATCAGTGCCAAAGACTAGGTGTTTTAGTGTTGTAACAGATAGTTTTCACGATGTGAGAATTTGGACAAACGAAATCTGTAGATCAAGCAAATCGTCCTCCCTCAGTACTCAAGGAACGTACAGAATAAATAGCATAAATTGTTATTCTAAAATTGTTCTAAAATTGTTCGTTTTCGTTAACCAGCTGACGAACGTCAACCCTCAGAAGTCGAAACTTGTGCGAGCAATGGATCAACGAGGCCTTACCTTTTAACGTGCGATTACCCAGCACGGTGAAATAAATAAACGATGAGATTGGACCCTTTGGTGTGAAAGTTGAAACTTTTCTTAGAGATCAATTACCCTGACACCAAACTGATATTGTTGCACTCGACGCGCGTTCCGCTGATGAAGTCAGCATCTTTAGGAGAAGTGTCAATTTTTCTTCTCCTGAAGATGCTATCCTTGTTAGCAAAACGCACGTCGAGTGCAAAAGTATCAGTTTGGTGTTAGGGTGATTGATATCTGAGAAAAGTTTCAGAATAAATATCCCCAAATAATAATACTAATGTGATGTAATTCGTAAGCTAGACTTTTCAGCATACTGACAAATTATTCAACTTGCTTCACTGTTGATAAAGTCACAAGTATCTCGAACGAGCATGAAAACCAGCAGTTGACAGGTTGGTAACACTAGATTTCCAAGTTATATACACATTTTACAAGACTGGCAATCGATTGGCTGTCAGGGTTGTCACGCTTTTACTGGCCAATTAATAAACAGTGGTAAAATATTTGCTTGCTGGTTGGTGTAGTAGGAGTTCGAGTCTTTGGTCGTCATCCAACAGATGGCGTTTCGCTTTAGAGGTTAACACCATGTGCACCAGATTACTAGAAGAATATTGTAACATTCTCGTTTAACTTAATAGTTCCATTCAACAATAACTCTGGAATTTATATAGTTCAGTTCAATATACCAGTCTGTTGAGAAGAAAAAACCTTTATTATTTTTTTCCACTGGCGTACGTGTTGAATTTTTCGACTATGTATGTCTTTAATTGTTCTGGAATTGAATTATTGAAAGTTTCTCTTTGCTCTCAGACAGAATATACAATTCAAAACGAAGAATTGATTTTTCCTGGAGGAGAAATGAATGAGTCATAACTAGAAACATTTTGTAGAGATTAATTATCCTAACACCAAACTGATATTAAGCATTTGTAGTCGATGCACCTTTCGCTAACAAGTTCAGCATCTTCAAGATTGGAAACTTGATACTTCAATCAATCGATTCTCTTCTCCTGCAAAAGATATTTATATTTCATTCTCCGAATGATTTTGAAATTTTTTCAAATAATTGAAGATTGTGTCAGCCTTAATGCATTCATGTGCATTATTATTTCTTTTGGAGTTTTCAGTGCCCACCACTACTGTATTCCACCAGACTCGCCATGCCATCTGCATGGTGATTCAGTGCTTCACTACATGATGAATCTCTTTGAAGAATGAATGGTTTTTGAAACTCAAAATTGATTTTCAATGTAACCTATCGCTGGTCCTATATTTCTAGACTATTCATTTTACCCTATCATCTTTTATTGTCCCATACGATCAGATTCTTCCGATCAACAACATTATTGACGATGAACAATATCACTTTGTTATTCCAGAATATGGAATGGAGGAATCCGAAGATCCAACTACGACCGAAGAATCGATTTATGGAATAGAAGGTGAGTTCGCGAAGAAGTAACAGTATATTTTATTGCTAAATTTTCACGACCATGCGTTATAGAATTCTGTCGAGATAAAATTGTTCTGAAGAGACTCAATGCGGTTCGTAAAGAAGTAAAAGCCACAAGAGGATTGGGCTGAGAAAACATTCATCGGGATCGAAAGAAGTGTTAATAAAATCATTATCCAGACAACGAAACGATGAGATAATCAAATAATTAAATCAGTTATGACGAGGGCATTTCTCTTCGCTCTGCGATAAATTGAACTATACTCAAGCTTTGATCTTACAAAGACGATGTGAAGTGTAATGAGGCCTCAGATGAAGAAACTTCTTGTGGAGAGAAGGATGATCCGAGAAACTGCATTCAGTATTGAAAGAATACAACGCTCTTACAAAAGGAGGTACTCATATGAAAATCAGCAAATCTTTCTGAAGAGTCTCAACCCGGTTTGTAAAAACGTAAAATCGAATAAAATGTTGAGGAAATCATCATCCAGAGAACGAAACGATGAGACAATCAAACAGTTGAATAAGTTATGATGAGGAAAGTTTTCCTCGCTCTTATACGCTAGGTTTTCGAAAAAATATTTGAGAAAGTGGCAAAAAGGAAGCTGCGACAAGTTGATGATCTGTATTCAAACTTTGATCTCACAAAGTGAAGTTGTGAAGTATTATAAGGCCCTCGATAATAGTATTTTTATGGAAAGTATTGTAACATTACAATACTCTAAATGAAAGTTGCTTGAAAAAAAATTCAGCAATTCCTCTCTTCTGATACGTTTGATTCAGTCAAAAAAAGACAGAAAGATCCTGAATCAACATTACCCTAGAAGAAAGTGACTTCTGTTTGATTCAGAATCTTTCTTCCCTTCTTCAACTGAATCAATATATTTATATATATATATATATATATATTTATATATTTATAATATATATATTTAAATATATATATATATATATATATATATATATATATATATATATATATACCAGGGTTTTCAGGCATCTTGATATATATATCCAGATGTCTGAAAACCCTGGTGTGTTTACTTCTACCTGTAGAAGTTTGGGATGAAAGTGAAGAAATCTGGATTGCTTGATTTTTGGTGGATGATTGAACTTCTGGAGGTTTCCGTACAATATGTACAGATGTCGCGAACACGCTTTTGTCAGTATTGTCTGAAGCACTAAGTGAAAAGGTGCAGTCGGGTTTATCCACTTGTATTTGATTGGCTAGTGAGAAGAGATCGCAACCTAAAGGATAATGGATGGACAATGGGATACCAGTAACAACGTTTCGATATTTCGTACACATCGAAATTTCAAACTGACATGACAACATGACAATTAACTTGATACTTGTCATCAAATTTGAAAAATGGGAACATAACGCCCTCCATCGAAAAATAGGGGGAACCTTCAAAAGCGTCGATTGTTTTTTTCGCCACAAAAATCTAAACAAAATCCAATCTGATATATATATATATATATATATATATATATATATATATATATATATATATATATATATATTTATATCAGTAAATTAGCACTTCAGCAACCGCGGATGATTACTTTATATAAAGACGTTGAGTAAGTGAATTTGAAACTCATACCGAGAGAAATCTATATTCCGATAGTTTCAATAAATGCAATATCTTAATTAAACAGGAGTGCACATTACGAGTCGAGAATTCATCAACAACCATCAACAGACTATCAATATATCTTTTGTACTTGAAATTAACTCATAATGAGCCTTCGTGTATAATTCAGGACATCTATGTTTCAATAATTGTGTTGGCTCATTTGAATATAACAATTTCCTTAATATTTCTGTGATGCAAAATCATATGATCGAACTCAAAACTTCAATCCGTTTCAAAATCACTAATAATTCATCTGTGACCACAAAAATCGACAGCAAATTTAGCTACTAGCCTATATAGCCTTATTTCAATAAATTGTGTGAGTTGCCATCCATTACTTCTTGATTGATTCTCTTTCCGATATGATAAGCCAGCCTTGATGTATCTCTATCGTGTTCTAGATATAAGGAAGTATCATGTATATGATTTCAAATATACCGGTCGTACATAAAATTTTGTATGTATTTCGTGCTTAATTTGCTATTATGGACCAAGGCGTGTTCACTTTCTTACTGCGAAAAGCTTATTTTACGCCTTTCGATACGTAAATAACTATTTCACACATAAAGCTAGGTAACCCGAAATGAGACTTCATTTTATTGGCAAAATATTTGACGGTTCTCCTAATGAATGCTTGTATCACTGCACCGTTAATGTTCAGAAGATACCTATTTATCTATAGCTGTTCATCTTGGAGAATTTTGAGGTCTAGCAAGCTAATGATTCAGATTCCTGAATATGGGTCAATAGAGGTCGAAACGACAGCACGCTAAAATCGTTATGACATTCATTTGACCCAGTATCGACTATACTAAGAAAATAATAGTGTCGTGGAAAATTATCTGTTTCCTATTTTTTCAGAAATCCTCTACCTCCCCGACTTAGAGAAAAAGACGACGTACGAAATTATCGCCGCCACCAAAAACGTAGCCAGCATGAGCGACTACACGAACGCCACCTGTTTCCAAACGTCGAAAACCTCCAACGTCCGAATGAACACGATCCTCAATGTGATTCTCGTAAATTTAATAATTCTGTTTGTGTCCACGCCAGCTTAGAATCGTCTGTGAAACGTTTAGGTAGAATATGAAATTATACCTCATAAACTGCGGTTTGTGTTCGGTGTGCTGTAGGGAGAGCAAATATTTTATATTTTCGGGGTGTCACGTACAGAATCGGGGTGATTTATTTTGAGAGTCGATGGGGGTGATTCACGCTTGGAGAGAGCCGATTTACGGTTTTTTCGGGAGAGGGATAATGAGTTTTTTCGAGTGAGACAAACTTCATTCAGTCCAATATAGAGGGTGTAATTTAGTTAATGGCTGAAATCGAAGGATATGATTCCTCAGCTCTCCCTGAGAAGAAAAGTTCATACGAACATATGTCCTGAACCTCTTAACTTTCGAGCTATAAGGCATTGAAACTAAAAAAAAAAAATTATTGAAACATCAATATTTAATTTTATTTTTCCAGAATTCCGACTTTTAACTCGGAGTTCCGACTCTTATCTCGAAAATATGACTCTTATCTAGGTATTCCGACTTTAAAGTCGAAATTCATAGTCGGATATCCGACTTTCTTAATGTCGGAAATGCGAGTTAAAAGTCGAAATTCCGAGATACAAATTGGAATTCCGTGATAAAAGTCAGAAATCCGAGATGAAAGGCGGAAATCCAAGAGGGTGTAATTTAGTTAATGGCTGAAATCGAAGGATATGATTCCTCAGCTCTCCCTGAGAAGAAAAGATCATACGAACATATGTCCTGAACCTCTTGAATTTCGAGCTATAAGGCGTTGAAACTAAAAAAAAATTATCGAAACATCAATACTTAATTTTATTTTTCCAGAATTCCGACTTTTAACTCGGAGTTCCGACTCTTATCTCGAAAATATGACTCTTATCTAGGTATTCCGACTTTAACGTCGAAATTCAAATTCGGATATCCGACTTTTTTAATGTCGGAAATGCGAGTTGAAAGTCGAAATCCCGAGATACAAGTTGGAATTCCGTGATAAAAGTCGGAAATCCGAGATGAAAGTCGGAATTCCAAGATAAAAGTCGGAATTCCGAGATGAAAATGGGAATTCCGAGTAAAAATCGGAATTCCGAAAAAGGCGGAATTATAGGAAAATTAAATTTAAGAAAGGTATGTCTCTTTTAACCACCAATAGGCATTTTTTGGTGTGGAAGATATTTCTACCAGTAGGGATGTGTACTGGAGATTGTCCTGAAAAAATATGATATGCCATTGCTTTTCCGAAACTTTTATTATTGGAGAGATACATATTGAAAGTTACATGGATCAAGAGTTATAAAACTTCCAAGTTTATGAAATCAACATAAGTTTTTTTCCACATTGCAAAACGAATACTTTTACTTACCATAAAATTGCATTCTATTTCAATAGTGATACAACGCAATACAAACCAGTTACAAATCTTCTGGGATTCATGTTGATGAGCAATTATTGTTGAACCACTGCAGTTTCGTCTTATTACAAATATCAGCTAACTAATGCTATAAAATTCAGGCCGTGTCTAGAACCACGCTAACGTGGATCTTGGTTCCAACATTCATTCACGCGAAATTCGCTGTATGAAGAAAGTGACGTTAACTTTTCGAGAAGATCTTTCACTTTTGATTAATCCACGCTTAAGCGTGGACCTTCGCCTTATGATCCATCCACGCCCATTTTGCGTGGAGCGTTACCTTTGTGATAAATCCACGCTAATGTCGTCTGAAGTATAGGTATTCTTGTGATCAACCCACAGTAGTTTCGTATAGAAGGTTGCTCCACAATTTTATCGTATATTCATTGTTTGTTATGAAGATACGTTTATTAGGACGGTGTGTACAAAAACAAGTTACATATCTCCTGGGGTAAAGTAGAATGATGTATTTTTTCCGCAAGTCGAATTCGTAAATTTTGACATTCCAAACAAAAATTTTCTGAAGAAAAAGTCAAGATTACCTTCCTGTAAAGAAATTATATTTCCTTACCGCAAGGACATGCTATTTTCTCACAGCTGTTAATGTTCTACATGAAAACAATTTCCACAACAACAAAAGTAACTTCATTACGGATTTTAAAGCACCCTTCATTCGTTTATAAAATTATTCAATTCATCAATTGATATATGTCGAATTTCAATCGATTGGCGTTAAAATAATATGTTTACCTCGTAGAAAAAGCCACACTCCTGGACTCGATGTTGCTAAGTGCTATTTGGAATATCTACAAACGCTCAAGATATGACGGAGTCATTATTATTTTTTATTTTATTCCTATGGCGAGTTCATGAACTCATGATCAGTAGGTAATTCCAACGGCCACTACGATACTACAATCGGCGAAAAAATGTTTACTGATATCATTGAAAACTCATAGGAAAAACATTAAATGTATATTCAAACTTGATTATGAAGAACCTACAAGTAAGTTCATATAAACCGAAACATCTTCTGGATATCTATCAACTTTCCAAATTACAAATTTGTGCTTTTATTCATCTGGTGAAAAATAATTGTAAACTCTCAAATTTGGTTTTCAACCTTATTAATCATCAACATAATCATTCAACGAGGAGTTCAGATAATTCAGCATAAATGAAAATGAAATGAAAAGTGGGTTAGCACTCAGTTCATTTCAAAGAAACATCATATTATAATGAACTACCAAAATAATTTGAAACTCATAGTAAACTGAGATTCGAGGTAGAATTGATATATCATTTATCATGATTTTTTCAATATTGATATATTTCTGAGAAATGTATTGGATATATTTGATTCAGGATAATGGACTGACGTTTAGTTTTGTTAAAAGTTGTATTGTTTTTTTCCTATTCTATACTTATATTTTCTTGGGAAATAAATAAATGTTAATAATCAATAATTTACATGTACTTGTCATAGTCGAGCTTTCTTGTTGCCCAATTCAATTAATTCACCGACTCACTAATATATTCGTGTTTCTTCTATTTCTTTATATCCCTCGTTTATAAATAACCTAATTTTGAATAAGCTATTACATTGCCTATTACTTCAGTGAGTTTATGAACTCACCATTCCTTTTTCTAATACATAATTTTCTATTACTTGAATGCAGAATCTACAAAACCATGAATTTATATTCGGTGTCTTCATCAAACCAACACATTGAAAATCATACCATGTGATGCAGGAATCACACTGTATGGATGGACTCCTCAAATCCTTCGAACATTCTCAACGAATCCAATGTTCATTATTTTATAGATATATATTTCGTTTTTTTGAATAAATATCATGAAAGTAATGCATCATGCGAAATCGGTGTGGATTTATCATAAACGAATGGTCGACGCTTAATTGGAGTGGATTAATCAAGAACAAAAGATCCACACGAAACGTTAACACCACTTTCTTCATATGACGCTTTTCGCGTGAAGGAATTTTAGAACCGAAATCCACGTTATCGTGCTTCTAGACACAGCCTAATACTCACATCATACCTCATACCACCATCATATATTTGTTGTATCGCTGCTATAAACTGTAATATTTTTTGAGTTGAGGAATGAAACAAATCAGACTGATAATTCGGATTCAGTCATCTGTCAATGACACATTTGAACTTTGCTTTTTTTTTCGAGTCATCTTCCTATGTTTCGAAGTTTAGTTCAACTATTTGTATTTCTGCTCTAAACTGTAAAGGTTTCTTGAAATAATTAGGTGTTACCAATGATAATATAACATTTATTCGGAGAAAACTGTGGACAAGTTTGATATCTAGAAAAAACTTTCAAAATGAATGAAATGAAAAACAGAAATAATATAACACTGATATAACACTAACTTCCAATAATATATCCTTGTTTGAAAAAATTAGGTGATATTAAAATTGAATTGAATGGTGTTTATTTCTCAAGAAGGTTACAAGTTGATATAAGGGAGAATGAGAAACAAATGAATAATGAATCGAATAGTCTGAAATTTACACAAACTTCCGAAAAAATTATAATGGAGTGAAAGAATAAATCCTCATCCCACACCGATTTTCTCACAATAACAAGTCTATTTCCTTTAGATAAATCTGGAAGTCCTACAGAATTTGAAGAGAAAAAACAATTTTGATGACCAAGAAAAGTATTCAGGCAATAATTGAGAAAAGTGTTTTTTGCACGAGTTCATATAATATTTTGTCACTGGTTATAGAAGAATCTATACTTTTTTGACAGCGATTGCAATTTTCTGCATCGAATCCAAACTAGGGGTCGACGAACTCGATAAGATTCCAAATTGACAGCTCTGTAGACAAGTTGATAAAATGACCCTTACCTTTTCATCATTCCATATGAAGAAAGCCATATCTCTCCGATTCAGTTCTCAGGAAATGACACAGGTGGTATCCCAATATTTTTCAATGACCCGAAATTCTTTGAGAATCATACTCAATGAACGTTGTCGATGTCACAGGCCCCAATAAAGAATTTTGAATAATTCTATCCGTTCTATTGATTATGGAAATTTTCATCGAAATTTGTACATCAGTTCTCATCTTAGCAATAAGATAAAAACATTGTTTATCTTCTATTTCTCAAATAATATTATTATTGAATATTATGATGATAATGATTATATGAATATATATTATATGAATATATGAACTCTTTGAATGAAGTTATTTTAGAAATAGAAAATTCAAAAATTAAATTTTCGATTCAAAACGACTCATGAGTTCGGATTATTTTCACATATTTCAGTACACAATAATGTTCATAAATCAATTACAGATTTAGGACTGACATGGCTCAGTATATAAATGGCCAATTTTTCTGAGGTTCAACCCTAGAGGTGAAGTGATTCCGTTGAACATTTCGGTACACGAGACTTAAACGAATAGCAATAATAATTATTATACTCGTATTATTTTATGATATTACATAAATGAAACTTTCGAATAATGGTCACAGAAAATAACGAACAAGCGTCATAATTCAACTCCATAATCAAAGTTATATGTACATCCATAATTGATTTCAAACCCCAAAAAATAATTAAGATATTTGCTCTCCCAAGAGATAAAACGTGATTGTATTATATTGATCGACAAATAAAATTTTTATGTATTAATAATGAGTGGAGATTTGCTAAGCTTGTAAATTTCGGAATCTGCGGCCAAATTATTGTCCTCAAGTACTTTGTTGAATTTAGAATGTTTTATTATGATTTAATATATATTTGTTGTTTCATGTTATTATTGTTTCATTTCAATTCAAAAATTATTGCTAGTGAAAAAAAGCAGAATTCCTTTTGACAGGAAATATACCAATCTATAGGGTGAAAAATATTTTATTAACATCAATAGGATAAATAAGGTATAGAGTCTTTTCGAGATATTCTAAGAGAAAAAGAAATTAGTTTATTGAAAAATCATCTGGATTCAATTCTTATTGCAAATAAAAGTGAATTTTATTAAAACACATTTTATTTCTTCACAGAAGTGCTACAGATATATACTTTTCCCTGAAGTATTGTTGAGTATTATTATCATTATCGAGATATGGTAAGTAAGAGTTACCATTCAATTCCTTATGTACCGTTAGAGTATCTGTGGTATATAGCTGAGATATAAAAAATTTGACACACACATTACAATCAATTGGCTTGATTATTCTTATAACAATCAATAGGCTACTGTTTGACAAAAAATTACGTCAGAGGGCAACAGCTTACACAAAATACCTATACAGGAATATAATTTCGTAAGATGATCCAGCGATATGAATAGCTCATACGAATCTAAAAATGACCAAATCCTCGAGGTTCTAACTGGCTAACATTCATCTATCTCCTTTGTTTTCGTTATATCTCAGGAATGTCTGAATCATGAGGATTTAGATTATATTTCTTGACTATTTGAGTCTCGAATTGTGAATATACAACGAATATTCTTTACGTGACATCTTATGGATATAGAGAGGATAGATCATTAAGAAACCTTCTCCGGTCATGGACACTCATAAAAGATCCATACAATAACTAGTAGTAGTGGATACCCTGTACATTATATCCCAAGGATATGGGACATTCTTCACATAATTTCATGTACCAGAATTTCCCGAAGTGAAATGTTCCAAAAATAATATATCTTTGGGAAATACCATGTCCTCCAACCATAGAACAAGTTCATGGAGTCTGCCAACGTCTTCGAAAAGTGTAAGAAAATCAGTACATATCACAACGGTAGACCCATCATTTCCTATGGAAACATCATGAATAGATACTTTCTTGTATTTGACGGTTCCCCTTACAGAAATACGAGGATATTTCAATTCCATTCTTCTGAAATATCATTACACATTTCATCGTTGTGAACTTAGCACCACTGTGAGCTTTACACATGTAACGAATCTCAAAAAAATTCAGTTAACAGGATAATTATTAATGTGTTGAATGTGTTGAATTCATGGCAGATCACAAAAAAGGTTGCAGCTTACTTTGACCACAACCATTGTTCATAGAGATGAAGTTAATCAACCATATGGAAATATCATTTGAACGGATGGATACTGCGGGTAGATGACACTAGTGATTTCGATTCCAAGTCATGTCTTTTCTTCCGTCTTTCTTACGGACGTCGTAACCTGTATCACACATTATCTTGATTGATTATACAAAATACTGAAAGATGGCAATCAACTGAAAAACAGAAGTGGAATTTTTTGTCAATGTACTAGATCACTTATATTTTGAATATTATTCTAATGCCTGAACTATCATTTCCCTCATAAACTTCCATCGTCAACTCTATTTTGAAGCTCCATTATCTTTCTATCAATATTTCAGTCATAGTGACAGACAGAACTCTGGAGCTGTTTTTTCCTTCATAGTAAGAAACTCTGATGTGCATTGTCAAGTAAACGGAAATATTGACATTTTACTGTAGATGGCGTAACAAAACGCCTCAAATGGTTTTAACACAGGCATTGACTAACTATACCTCTATTGAGATTTCAAATGGAGATCGCAGGGCCACGTCCAAGAAAATTCCAACTAATAAGCACCACTTTGACAACTATCATTATTTGAGGGTAGGACTTTGACGTTGTTTGAAAATTCCAAATCGTAAGTTTTTGTTAAGTTGAACATACGTAATTCAATGGAAATTGAATAGAAAATAAAAAATAAGATAAGAGTTGACCAACCTTCAACTCTTATCTTATTTCAGTTCGAAAATTGAAGTGCGCTTATGCAGAAAAATTGTTGAACGTCAAAAAAGGCGTGATTTTATTGGTCGATTCTTATTCCTTATTTCATCTGTATAAACGGGTACAATTTTATCTGATTCCCGATCTTATTTCTCATTTCATCTTATTTGCTCTATAGACCCAGGGTTACTGTTTTTAGTGTTTTTTCACTTCTCTTGTGAAAGTTAACCATGTACTGTGATTAATAAACATCAGTTAAATTATAATCATATTGTAAAATTTCAAAATAGTATCGCAGCGCCACTTTGACCAAGACTTCATACATAGGAAGCCATTATTAAGACTACATATGGAGCTGCTCTCGATGGTTGACAATGAATACAGGAAATCTGCAGAGATGACATAGTGACAAAGCCTAAAATAAGTTTCTTCTGTTAGTTTTTTATAATTCTTATATATCGGCCAGTTGGATATAAAATAATCATAACTTATGTGTACACTTTCATTACCCAACTACAAAAATGGAAATCGTTATTCTCAGCAAATTGAGCTCATTAATTCAGATATTATAGTGCAACATCGATTATATTCTCATGACTCTGTTATAAACATTTTTTTAATATCAATAGTTTCGAGTGAATTCGGACCGTATTCCTACACATTGAACTATCTCCAAAAACACTATATCGAATATTTTTATGATGACCAATTTCATTCGATTGTCAACTCTCAACCATTCGAACTCTCATCACCTCCTTCACAATCTCCATCGCCCTCTTCCTCATCATCATCATCCTCCTCACCCTCTTCTCCACCACCATCTTCATCTTCACCTTCATCGTCATTTTCTTCCTCATTGTTGTTGTTCACCTTCGGATCTACCATCTGGACCTGTATGACCTGTCTGTCAAACTGCGGCGACTGTATCCTGTGACTGGAGATATTGGGATTTCTTTCTTTGACGTGTCGCTCCACCCATTTGAGAAGAGTCAGTACAGCGTCTGTCGATGGCAGTCGTCTTTCCGCGGAGGTTTTTATGATTTGGGAGGACGTTACTCTGAATGTGGCCGCCATGCCCCTGAGAGCCTGTAACAAGATGTCGGATTTGAGTGTAGGCTGCCCATTTGAAAAAAAGTTTGACATCTTCGGAATAGTTTGATCTGAGTTCTTAGATCCATAACGCGTGGAGTGAATGGAGTTTGAGCAAATGCTTGTTGTAGAAGTTTTAGTGACTAGCTAATGCATGTTGTTGAGATCAAAGTAGGACGGATCTATAATTTGATAATGAGCTCACTTTCATTCACTACACACATCGAATGAAACAATTTCACCCTTTGTGCTTCTGTCAGATCTGACACCCACCTGAACAATTCGATAAAGGTTAACACCTTTTTCCGCTTTATGAAACTGTTGTTGTTATAGCAACTCTACATATAATTTTCTATTCTATAAGTGATATACCTGCTCTCCATTTTTTTTAAATCGCGAATGGGGATATATTTCAACTTGCTGTTTTCCTCAGTGGTGGGAGTTGATAAATATTTCTCTTCAGCCATACAATGGTAGTTTGGCAATAAGTCTACGATACTGAACCTGATGAAACTATTAGGTGGAGTCAAATTCTACGAACGTTTGTCAGTATTTTGTGGAAGAAATATACCAGATATATGCTAACAAGATGATTCCATGTCCCTATACCTGGAAAATATTGAGGTATTTCAAATTGAAAGATTATTTAAGTAAATCGATGAAATTTTCTGCGGTAAATCAATTGACAGATTTATGTGACGAACGGAAATAAATATTGGGCATTATAATGAAAAATTCGAATATCCATAAGTTGAATACTTTTTATGTACACATCCACGCGAAAAAAAAAGGCGTGTGATGTTCGAAGAAAGCCGCGTGAATCAACAGACAGAAGATGCGAATTAACATTAATTTTGAATGTTTGAAGCCCCAGGAAAAATCTCCTTCGGTAAGGAGTTCCAAAGTTGAGTTGTCCTATTGAAAAAAAGGAAGTTCCCTGGCGGAAGATGTTCGACAGGTCTCCAAGCTCGTCGGTTCATCCGTGGTGATACTGCCATGGATGGAAGGATAGAAGAATGAGAGTACCGATTATGGAAATATCTATAGAAGAGAAACAAGTCTACGACCCTTCTACAATGATCCAACGAATTGAGCAAATTTGTGAGCGGAGAATCACCTAAAAGACGGTTTCTCAATTGATGTTTGAGTGCATCATACATAAGGACTATATTCTGAGGTATAACTATCTGTGCCTTTTAAATCATAAGAAACCGACGAGAAGTAAAGTGTTCATTCACACGAAATACGAATTCGAGCTTGTGGAAAGCATATGGTTCTATCAATTTGATATGGGGACTCTTGAAAAGAAAGAAACTAGTAGTAGAAAAAAATATATTTTATATGAAAATGTTATTTTATTTTTAAGAGATGCTTAAAGAAATACTTATCATCTTGATCTTCAATCACTTTTTTCATTAGCGCGTGTATAAGTGATTTTTGTTGTTGTTGATGAGCCACTGAATTTAACTGCTTGAAATGGTAACATTCGCTGGGATTTCATCAGATCCGCAACCCATTTTTTATTCGGGTGAATTGAAATATTTCTCATATTTTGTTGGTGAGAAAAAATATACAAGGCATATGACTGTCGACAGGCGTGATATTCGTTTTTTTCCCAATGAGTACAAAGTAGATTTTCCAGCAGATATATTACCAAGTATATTCGTATTTTGTTTGGTAGTGGCTTATGATCAATCCCCTTTGATCAGAGGGAAAAATGAACTGGAACTGAAATTTTACGCGGAAGATTCAGCAAATTACCAATATGAACGAGGACCTTTTGGACATTCAGCAAGTCTTGAACGAAATCAATAATTATTTGCTATCTTTTTGCATCTTCAACTATTTCACTACAATTATTTCTTTCGTTTCTAATCCTGAATTTTGTACGAGAAGCGGATATTTCCTAGTTCATTCGAATGGTAAGAAAAAATTCGGGAAGTCGGACAGAAGTATCCATCAGGAGATGAAGAAATCAAGAGGAGAGGAAACAATGAATACAGGGGTCCTGACAATAAAATAATATATTTGATATCATTTCAATAACATTGACATATAAACTATACAAACAATTTCTATTGGTATCTACATCCTAGCAGTAAAACGATGAAAAATATCTATTTTGGCTCAGATCGGATGTATAATCCATCCGATTTCACCCCTGGGGTTTTGCAAGGGTCAAATTTGACGATGGAGACCATCAAAAAATAAAAAAATGTTGTCATGATATTGTTGAAATATGTATTCTGAATGTGCGATACGTATTCTCAGTCTGGGAAAAATCACACTTACGAAACTAAATACGTACAGGGTGTGTTGTTTCAACTGCTCGGTAGCATATTTTTATCGAAATTACTCATGGTGGAAAATAAAGAAAAACAGCTTTTTCGTGGTTTCAATTTTTCATGTATGGACTCAACAGTATTCGATAGGAACTAGGGTGATAAGTATTGCTTGCAAACCAATTCGACTTCTGAAACAAGAAGGATCAACTATTTCTGAATTTCGAAATCAAGCTGCATTACTTCGGAAATATGTTCATTGGAAAAAATTATTTCCAAACTAGAGGAAAACACTAAAACGATGTAGAAACTCAGTCATTTCCGTTCAATATTGAATGACATGTGTATATTTTCATTTCGAGAATTACATTTCAAACGAATCAATAATGGTGAAACTATATGAAAATATTTGAAATTCATTTACATTGATTAGAATAGAGAATTGATAAGCTCAGAGAAAGACCAAAATCAATCAGAACGACAACGAAATACTTTTCAAATCTATTCTGATAACGTTTTTTAACAGTTATTGATATGGACTCTACCCCAATATAATACCAAATTGCTTCCAAGCAAAACGCTCTTTTCTCAATTGAAAGAGCCACCGAGTCACAAGCCTATTATACTAACTTCCCCTATTCTCCATAGTATGTTCAGAAAGCAATCCGAAACATAGAAAAACGTACAAATAATAATTCTTCACTTTGATGTTGTGTTTTAAATCGAACAGTTGTTTCGAATGAAATGAATATATTTTATCAATTTCATAGATTCCAGAGATGGATCCATAAATATAATTTCCATTCAAGGTAAACTGGAGGCAAAATGGTTGATCTCAGAACAAATTATATTACTCAATCGTTTCAAAATATTTCCATTCTCGAATATATCCAAAAGGAGAGGAGGGGGAAAAGAGGAGAGAACCCCACAAAAAAAAAAAAAAAAAAAAAAAAAAAAAAAAAAAAAAAAAAAAAAAAAAAAAAAAAAAAAAAAAAAAAAAAAAAAAAAAAAAAGAAACACCACGCACCACGAGCAAAGAAAGAAAAAAAAAAACCCTACAACAACAACAAAAAAAACAAAAAAAAAAACAAAAAAAAAAAAAAAGAGAAACAAGAAACCTTCACAAAAAAAAAAAAAAAAAAATAAAGAGAAAAAAAAAGGGGGGGGGAGAAAAAAAGAGGAGAAGAAAAAAAAAAAAGAAAAAAAAAAAAAAAAAAAAAAAAAAAAAAAAAAAAAAAAAGAAGAAAAAAAAAAAAAAAACCAAAAAAAAAAAAAAAAAAACACGCACCCCGGTCTTCTTCTGCACGCAAAAAAAAAAAAAAAAAACACAAACCCCAAAAAAAAAAAAGGGCAGCAAAAAAAAAAAACTCCAATTTTTTCTTTCAAACATCGTGGAGGGGCGTGGATTAAACCCCCTAAAACATTAAAATCAAAAAAAAACCCAAAAACAAACCACATTTGACTGACAAACGAAAAAGAAAGGCACATCATGCGAGAAAAAAGGGTTTCATGGTTGAAAACGATCGAAGAAAGATCGTAATGGATTTCATTAAAAAGGGTTGTGGGATATAAGGTAAAGAGAGGTGTAAAAAATATATTTCTTTTCTTGTTTCAATTGTTAACGTTTATTTCAAATATATACTAGAAACTTGTTAAGCGTTACGTAATATTGCACATTTAATGTGATATGCCATTGATCATACAATATGTTATTCTCACAAACATCCACCAATTTCTTCAGGCATTGATGATATTTCGACTTGAGTACAAAGTATCATCTCTATGAAGGAGGAAAGCTGAGATCTGTGAACAATATTGATTTTTTTTGGGGTGAAAACTGTGTGACACACTTCAAACGTAAAACCAAAATCAGGTACTTTAGTGGAATCGAAAAGATAAATTTCATTTCAAATACATGAAGCTGTTGCATCTTTGTATCAACCGCTGCAGATTGGAAAGCTCAATCATCCAGCAGTCTTGAGTATAAATATAAATTTTACAATAGATCTTGTACTTCACTTCCAAAAACAGCTCGTGAGTGTGGCAGTTGGAATATTTCAACTAGAGAGCAGTGAAAATGGAAAATGAAGATTCCTTGGAGTTGATTGTATAATAACAATAATTATGGATGTCAACGCTTTGGCATCCAAGATGATCAGCCGACTTATACCTACTGCTATGCCTTGCGACTGTCTCACAATGAAAATCAAATGAAAATAAAAAGAAAAACAAGGGAATATAAAAACCAACCACTTCTTCGTCAATTTCTGCTATCGTCCTCTGGTTGGAACAGACATATTCTGCAGAGTCTTCTGAAAACGCAACACCCTGTACGATGAGTAAAAGTCTACGCATTATATACAAAAATTCCTAACGCTTTACGCGTCTAGATATTGCCGGTTATAGCTTCGGGGGAGCGCGAGTTCGATTTCTGAGACATCGACATCTCCATTTGCATGGCGTGTTTGGCAAGCTGGGTCGAATTCCTCCTGTACCCTGTCTGGTCCAAGCTCGGTTTCCTCCGACTGAGATGCCTTTCCACCCACTTCAACATAGTGAGGACCGAGTCTGTGGATGGTAGCCTGCGCTCTGCTGAGGTTTTGGTGATCTGAGAAGTGGTCACTCTGAAGGTGGCTGCCATGCCTTTGAGGGCCTGAAACGTTTTGAGTTTCATGTAGTAGGACATAGAGAACGTGAAATATAAACTAAGCTACTGATCAAGTTTTTCGATGGGTTGAAGTGCAGTCGAGAAGAGTGCATGGTGTAGGTAGGTGTGTGCTGGTATTGGGATGTTGAACTAAAAAAAGAGGGTATAAAGAAGTAGGGTGATGAGAAGTGTGGGACTTATAAATGAATAGTACTGTTCGAAGGACATTATTTTGAGGTGGATGAATACTTTCTTCGTTATTTTTTAGATTCCAAACAACTGGAAAGACTAAAAATTATCGGAATCTATATAAGTGTATATATTCAAATATTAATCCTGAATTTTTTGGGATTGAGGTGGGTTAAAGTACCAAAACGCTTCGAGGGAAATAGAAGGAAAGGTTTAGGGACTGAATTTGATAGGAGGAAGTGAAAAAAAAATGAAAACTCGAAGATTGTTGTAAACAAATAACGAAAACAATCAATTAGATACTGTTTCTGTGATCTCTGCAGATCTATAATAACGTCATAATAATTCATCAGATCTGGAAACAAGTTTTTGAATGGATCATGAAAAAATTTGATGGAAGAAGCTTTCGATCATAGAAAAAAAATTAGTCTATATGGAAGATATGACGAATCGATCATTGCTTATTCGAATGATTCCATTGAGGGAATTTCTAACCGTTAGTTCCTTTCATAATGAAGCATTTTGCATTTCGTGTGGTGTTAATAGTGCCGACCTAATTTCCATCTCTATTATATATCAAATAGCTACCGCAGGAAAATTATTTCTCAGTGTTAGTAAATATACGATAGTTTCAACACATATTTCGAAAATAGAAGATAGTTATGAAAAACCCACAATCAGAATTTATGTCAATTGATGATAGAATGTGAGGTTATCCTGACGATGATGAAAACAAATTTCACCTTGAGTGACCTTTTCCATCCTACTTGGGTGGAAGTTATATTCGTGCGAATAATCAATGCCAGGATAAACGAGTTTTCTCAGAAATAGACACAGAAAGTGAGATGATGCGTTCGACTAGTTTTTGGTAGTGACAAGGATAAAAATTCCATTGATTAACGAGCCCTCGGGGATTGTTTTCCAGAATTTTCCAATGCAACGTATTTTTTTCAGCATTAGTGATAATGGTTGCGTGTCTAGTGAAAAACGATGCAAAAACAATAATTCAATATGAAGGAATGAAAGTTTTTCAGGCGAGTATTTTCAAATGCCCATAACCTACAAAACTGCCGTCGTCGTGCACGAATTGTGAACTTACGTCACCAGATTCATAGAGTGCGCCTCTGTTGGCAATCTCTCGAAGGGATCAAAATCAAGAATGGGAGAGATCGATAATTTGGAATTACTGTTTTTCCAGAAACAGAAATCACTTTGGAAATTGCATATCCGGTTTCCGGGTGAAATCCGGAATCATACGGTCAACAACCACCGAAAGCGCAAATGGAGGATACTTTATTTCAGGTGAGAGTGAACATACCGAAACGCAAATTTCTATGACGGTGTCGATTAACATGGCATATGTCTGATAATATGCAATATATCGAGTCATGGCTTCATTTTCCTTCAACAATAGATGCAGACCACATGTTACCAGATTGAAAGTAAGGAAAAATTTGTTTTCTTCTAAACAGTAATTTTTTATATTTGGTACCATTTTCTACTTACTACTCTAAAGCTTCTGGAGAACATTTCTTTTGTCAGTTCTGATTATTCTTCACAACTATTTGAACTGATCTATCTGTTTTCTTTTTATGTTGTATTACATTATTTATTTCATTATGTCCCTGTCATAAACACAAATGTTTCTTGGGATAAATAAAAAAAAAAGTGATATTTTATTTTGTGAGAAGGGAAGTTTGGAACACGACGCCGAAGGCGGAGTGTTTCATTCCTTGAAACAAAATAAAATCACTTTTAGCAGGTATATCATACACTATTTATTCTACAAATACCATTGAAAGTCCAAATTAACGCATACCTATTTTACATTAATTAATTGATAAAATAATAGCCTCGAGATTATCAGTTTTGAATTCAATTTCCTTTAATCTATTCATGAAACAAGTTGACAAGGTAATCAAAAACAGAATTTGTTGATTGGTCTTTGTTGACAATTGACGTCAATAAATCACGAATTATTTTTTCTCGTTTCTTGGTTCCTTGATGTAAAGTGATCCAGAAAATGAATTTCTACCGCCGGAAATTGAAGAAGCTGCCAATAAAGATGCTTTTGAATTATTGCCTAGTAAGTCGAAGCGAAGTACGAGTTTTCATACGATCGTTTCTTGAGATGGTGTGATCAGAAAAATGTCAGTGGCAAGAAGGCCAGTGAAAAAGTGCTTCTTGCATACTTTGAAGAGATGTCCAAAATATGGAAATCGTCAACGCTTTGGTCGAATCACTCTATGTTGAAGTCGATGATAAACATAAATAATCATGATATAAGCAGATATTACAATCTTGTGGTTTTTTTGAAGCGGCCATGGAGTTTCTTATCATAATTGAAGTTTCACTTATTTTACGTTCAATTGAATAAACACCTCATTTTGTATTATGTTTTAATATTTCCTCTAAAAATAAATCACTCTTAACACTGGTGCTAAAAATGATTTACTTTTTTTTATGACCAGTGTCATAAAATGACATTTCAGACACTGACAGCATGCGTCAAAAATTATACTTTTACTGACGTTTGTAGAGAAAAATTATTTAATGTTCCCATTTCGCTTCAGGTGAGTTTATAGAAAGTGGATGATTCTTTTGAATTACGTCATATTATTCAAGTCGTCTTAGGATATAGACATTACAACTAATAGACTGCGTCTCTAAGAGAGGAAAGATTGTGGAATGAGCAAGATAGAATACTATAAGTAAAACCTCCAAGCGCATTCCTTCCTCAATGTAGCAGTTAATTTTCGATAAAGGTTATGAAGGATAGAGTGATGCAAGTATGAAATTGTCAATATGTCCTTCACAATATCTGTGCAATGTGCATGTCCTTTCTCCCTCTGATGTATTCTGCATCATGCTATGTGAAAAACTGTCATGATGGCCAGTCCATTTGTTGGTATGTCTGTATAGTCTGTATCCTAGGGTCCTACAGAGAATGTGTTGTAAATTGAGATACATATTTTTATTATGAGTTGATTTGTATCGACAGATCTCAGCTTGCGAAATTTGCCCTCAACTCGATGATAATACGAAGTCTGTATTTTTATTCTGATAGTTTTCTCTCATCCACTCAATTTTTGTTTTATACTCAGTGTAAACATCCGTTTTATGAATGTGGCGCAATAATTGTAATAATGGTTCATACAAGTTTTCTGTTTTCTATATAAACTTGTTGTTAACTCTTGATGAGTTTAAGTTCAAGTTTGAGTTTATTCAAGTATTGCATGTACAAGATTATTACATTTTTCTTTACAAAATGGGGTTAGATTTGCTGTCCCCCCCCCAAGGAGCGGAGAAAAAAAAACTGAGTACAACATACCTAGGCATGATTGCCTGTGTGTGTGTTGTATCCAGGGCTTCTCTAAAAACTATTAGTACTGTACATAAATTATGCTAAAAATTATGGTGGGCAAAAGTCAACAATAAAAAATAACGTAGGTAACTGTGTATTGTGTAAAGCATCACTTTACACACATGTGTGTTTTATGTGTGCTGTTGATTCTAACCAAAACTCCGAATGATATCCGATGACCGGTAGGGTAATATTGCTTTGAAAATAGTCGATAAGATAACGATTCTAAAGGTTGTGTGTCTTCTATATCCTCCCACCGAATTATAGATTACTTCATATCCCATATAGAGGTCTGTGCCTATGGTATATTGTACTTGCTGAAGAGGTGTTTTTTATGAAGAGTATGTATACGTGTGTGTGTATGTTTCGTTTTGAAAATTACTCTATAAAGGAAATCTTATACTTACAAATCCAATGGTATGGGATACTTTTTGTTTATTTTCATTCTCCTTGCACACAAGCTCTTTCACTTGTATCTTGAAAAGTTTATTCTAGTCTAGTTGATAAATGATGATGAATATGATAATGAGTCTCTATGAGAATTTTGAATTGGTGGAGTAACTGAACGTATAAACATAAGAAAATTGAAATACCTGTGGATAAATGAGTGAATGACGGGTAATAATTGCTTTGCATTCAGATAATATTTGATACCAGTGGAACAGCTAACGCCGTTGAATCCAAAACACATAAATAAACGAAATTTCCAAATGATGAGATACCTTCACAATTCATGCTGATATTATCAATTTTGCCACTCCTTGCTATATAAGTATCGATCATCGGTCGATTTGTTCCTTTTCGAAATTTCATCATTTTGGCATTTCCTCCTCCTATCTGTTAAAAAGTTTATTTGATATCATCATATCAGACTCAATGAACGTGATACTTATCTATTCAATAACAGGAAAATATCACAAACGGTGACTAACTTCATCCATCAGGTCCATCAGGATAAAAATACTGGAGGTGAATCAATTTGAGACATTTCAGGAAAATTTTAATGCTTCTGATTCGTTAATATTCCGATGAGTGCTGGGAATTTGAGGGACTGAGATATCGTTGTGCATGAAACCATTGTATTTTGAATTAATCAATTTTTGAGTTCTTGTCCAACTCTTGAAGTGGAAATCGTGATTGAGTACTGTCATGAAGTTGATCGAGAGTATATTGCACGAATTGGAAGTGGGGTTAATTGTTGTTGATTGTTCATTATTATATTTCCAGAGGGTACATGAAACCAAACTATATTCAAACGAATGAACATTCGCAATTATTCATTTTGATTCGTTGAGGTTACGCTTCTTTATGTATTCTGAATGATGATCATGGAATCTTCGATGTATCCTGATCCTTTCTGCTATGTCAGTACCGTAAAGAGGTTTTATCTGAGGCTTACAAACTTTAAAAATTTGAAGTGAGTGTTACTTATTATCTCATGTCCCTTGATCCATGCGGTGTTCTTTGAACACTACGTGTGATTCTGTATATAAAAAAGTCTCTATTTCCGTGTCATTCTTTTTCAACAGTTTAGACATATGATCCCAATCATTACTCGAGGAACTCCATAATCTTCTGGACATTTATTCTTCATACCAGTTGAATCATGTTTTCTTATTCAATGAATGAAATGGATGAATTAGATGAAAAACTTTGGAATACTTTTAGAAGGAAATCAATACTACATTTTACCATGACACTAGACAGGCTCAACATTTCCATGTAGACTCCACAGAAACCAGATCTGGAACGAAATCAATTTCTCATAGGAAACTAAAAGTGAATGAAATTATACGAAACAGTGATAGAAAAGAGTCCAGGTTCACCAAATGATACAGAAAAGACGACAGAAAATCTATTATACTCGAGAAGTCCATGGAAATGTATGGTAAACGCTCATAGAAACTGTAAAAATGGAACAATGAATGAAGAGTGTCAGTCAACTGAGATTGCAGGCACTTACTGAAAACCAGTTTGGATTTCGCAGCAACGTCTCAACTGAGCATGCATTATGTCATCTCACAACTCAAATTCATGAAGCCATGGAAGAAAAATCCCCAATTGTTTGTTTATTTCTAGATTTAGCTAAAGCTTTCGATTCAGTGAGTCATGAGTTATTACTACAAAAATTAGAAAAAATTTGATTCCGTGGATTGAGTTATAAATTGATAAAAAGTTATCTAGAAAATCGAAAACTATATGTCAAGATAGGTGACTATATTAGTTCAGAAAAAAATTTGAATTATGGAGTTCCACAAGGAACAGTTCTGGGTCCTGTGTTATTCAACATATTCCTGAATGACATTTTTTATGTGAAAACAAGAGGTTCCATACGCAGTTTTGCAGATGAAACTGTTGTAATCTATAAATCAAATACATGGCAATCTCTTAAAATACTCCTACAAAATGACTTTGAAAATATAAAAAATTGGTTCGACAATAACTTATTGACCCTCAATTTCGAGAAATCACATTATCTCCCCTTTACTTCTTATAGAAATCATATACCTTATCTTGGACCTATTAAAATAAATGACTCATATATATAAAAGAAGTCGACCATATCAAATATTTAGGCATCATGATAGACAGGCATTGAAAATGGAACTTCCAAATTGATTATCTATTGAAAAAAATTATGCCCTCTATTGCCAAAATTCAAATTTCCTTATATTATTAGTAAAAAACACATGGATATAATTTATTTTTCTTTATTTCAATCTCAAATTAATTATGGTATATGGAAGTTGATCAGAATTATCTGAAAAATTTGGAAAATTTACAAAAATGGTTCTTAAAAATCATGTATGGTAAAAATATCCGATATTCCTCCAATAAATTATTTTGTGAAAGTGAAAAAATGGATATCAGACAATTATTTTGTCTTAATATATTAACTTACTTATTTTCTCATAAAACTGCTGTAAGTATAATAAACATTTATATAATACACGAAATAAAATAAAAATTACTGTTAAAAATAAAATTTCCAAAGCCAAATCACAAAAAAACTTTTTATATTTAGCATCATTTATTTACGATAAATTACCAAATTCGATTAAAGTAACAAAGTCAAAATATTCTTATAAAAAACTGGTGAAAAAATGGATTCTTGAAACTCCCAGATCATTTTTCCAGAATCTTATAGAATTGAAATTTTCCATGTGACTGCCAGTGTGCTGATTATACTGTCATCTTCATTTATTGTTCAAATGTTACAAATCATTCATTTTTAATCCATTATAATTATTCAATAAAATATCTAATCCTTACAACAACTGCAATAACTTCGTAAGGTTTAAATATTTATTCACATATTATTTATTTTAGAATTGTAATATTGAGATTTATTGTGAATAAATTGTTATTATTATATTATTATTATTAAATTAGAGATTTTGAAGGTGTTTCGGAAAATATATAGCAAGCGGCAAGGTGAAAACGATAGCAAGAAGTTTGTCTGAACCATTTCGAAATGTTTTCAGGATGCAATGATAATTGCAGTGGTAGATGTGCTTGTGAAAAGGCAGAAAATAATTTTATTCTCTTCGATATATCATAGAGGAAGGAAAGTTGTTACTATGTCAAATACTGAATGACGACAATACGTGTTTTCACGGTCATCATTATGATTGATATATTGAAGATTGAGGTTTTTCTGAGATTGTGAGACTTTTATTGTAATCGTTCTGATACTTCGACATCGAATGAATGATCCAAATGAGTTGATCTTCACTTCAATAGATATATTATCGAAAGTGAGGAGTTTTGACTTCCAGTCAATTATGAAAAGTGTCACTTCATATTTCATTATAGGAAAAGCATGTTTTTACACGGAGATTTTTGTTCCCGCTTATGAACTGTTATGTTTTTTTGTAATGAATGAGGGCCTTATTTTATATTTTTGGTTCAAATCATACATGAGGTCAAACAAAACATTTGACAGATAACACATGCAATTAACATAAAATTTTTGGTTTGAGCTCGATGTAAGTATGGTTTAAACCACGATTATAATAATGAGCCCAAATATTACTCTCATCATTATGGCTAATGAAGCGGAAATAGTTGATTCAGTTTTTTGAACAGCTCAATTGAATCTGGGTAAAAGATGAAATAGATATTGCAAGGCAAGGCTGATTTTCATTCCGTAGTTGTGAACAAAAATGCATCATGAATAAAATTATAAAATGTCAAAACTATAAAATTATTTTAGTGAGGTTTGGCATTATGAAATAAACAAATTCCTGACTGAACCACGTGGTGATAGTTCTGAAGCTATAGTAGAATGGTGGAAGAGGCACGAAAACATTTTTCCATACTCGACCGAAATGGCCAAAGATGTTTCATCAACGCTCCAGGGCTGTTTTGACTGTAACAAAAACTTGCAATACATTGGGCTACAAATCCTCAAGATACCTCATGTGCCTCGAATCCTGGATGGAAAAATGATGAAATCAAAATAGGCTTGGAAGTTTCTCAATGATAAGAAACATTTTTTTTTAATTGGATTTTGTTATATTTTAGAGCGATTCAATTTGTGTTTCCATCTTGAGATAGTTTGTATTTTTGATTCTTTTATACAATAAGTTTTATAAATGAAAGTGTTTCTCGCAACGTTCATTTTCATTATAATTTGATTATAATCATTCATAAAACTGATAAAAATCAAGTAGCTATATAGAAGTACTTGGTTGGTTGGTTTCAAGTTATTGATAAATAAATACTTGAGTTGACATGGAAAACCACTACATGACTTGAACTTGACTTCAAGTCAAGTCAGGTAGCTTGAATATCAAGTCAAGCCGTGAATCTCTGTCCATACCTGCATTGCATCTTCGTCTGTAGCATCATCGCCAACATATATGATTCTTATCCTCTCACACCAGTCTACCCCGAAAGCTGTTCTCAAGATGTAGATGGATGCTCTGCCCTTATTCCATTGGACTGGAGGTTTGGCTTCTATTGCGCAGTGGGCTTTGGCTGCGTTGAACCCTGCTGCTTCGATCATGGATGTTGCCTCTCTTTCTAATGCTGCCCTGCGAATGAAAAGTAGACCATTATTAGACCGGAAGTTGTTTGGGAGAACGCGAAAATTGTGAATGGCTACAATGAAACTAGCATTTTTTTGGGTTGACTGGTTATTGTTTTCATTTTTAGTTATACATTATTCGTTTGATCACTGCCAATTATCAACACTAGTTCCATAGCATACAATAATTATTTCTATAGAATACACAGAAACAACTACATATTATTTTTTTTTTTTTATATATATATATATATATATATATATATATATATATATATATATATAAAAAATATATATGAGGAACGTATACAATACACAATACATATATTAAGCTACAACCGAATTGTATATTACTCAAAAAAATAATTATCAAAACATTTATTCGAACAAATCTCGCTTCATAGCAACTATGAATTTGATCATTTCAGAAAAACATTCATTTCCAGTTGGTAATCCATTATATGTGATAATAAATCAAAATTCAGTCTTGAGATATTCAGTTAATGAATGGATGACAATGCTGAGCCCCATCGCACGAGAAGAGTACAAAATGCACTAGAGATTGAGAATATTCAAATACTGTGGCCAGCAAATTCACCAGAGATGAATCCCTTTGAGCACAAGTGGAATTTCGTTAAACGAGCAATCTCGAACAGAATTATTCCTCCTAGCACCCTCCCGGAACTCACACTCTTGGTCCAAGAAGAATGAAACAACATGCCAATGGATACCATTACTTGTTGCTTCCATGCCAAGGCGAGTCAAAACCTCACTACAGAACAGGGTAGGATACACCGAATGTAAATGCATGTTTGATTTCGCTCTAAAATGGTTTACTTTTGGATTTCAGATTCTGGTATTTCATCATGCACTATTCTTATTTTATTTTGTTTCCTGTTCAGTTAAAATAATATTCAGCCAATTTGCGATGGTGACATAGCCAAATAAAAAAATGTACTTTGTAATACACTTCTCGACTTATTATAATCCAAGAATTTTGGTGTGTGTACTTATTTCGAATGATATAAGACCCATTTTTTGAAAATTCTAAATGGGATGATTATCTGATGTTGCGATTCTTTTTGATGTAATATTACTTGGAATAAATAATATATCAACTACTACAAATACTACTACCACTACTGCTACTACTACTGCAAACTGGTTTGTTAAATTGAAGGTTAAGTGTGTGGAGTATAACTCATTCCTAGAAACCATATGAATAAAATGACGGGAGGGGGGAGGAGGGGGGGGGGAGAGGGGGGGGGGGAGGGGGAGAGAGAGAGGGAAGGTGGAGTGAGGAAAGACAAAAGCGTTGGAAGTGTAGCTTCCGTTTCAACTACCATTTTACGTACATCGAATAGAGAAATCACGAAAAAAATCTTATGGTCTTATAGAAAGGGGCAATGTAGGGTATCTGAAGTTCAATTCGAAACCGAACCCGCAAATCATAGGAATGAAACCATGAAGATATTCTCCTAATAACAAGATATGATGTATTGAGAGGTGTAAAAACCACAGAACACAGAAATACATTTAGAAATGTAATATCTCAGGTCAACAACCACCGAAGGCGCTGATGGCAGTTATTTCGTTCCAGTTGGAAGTGGGGCCTATTCTTGAATCACTCGCAGTTCTGCGAACACGCTGTTGTTAAGCTGCGACAGATCTGATTGGTCTCTGCCAAGATGAATGAAAAAACTGGTGCGTTGACCGATATGCTTTTGTTAAGCCAATTCCTCTCGACCTGAGAAATCGAAGAGTAAACTTACATTTTTTGACGGTAGGTGGTGTTGGGGTGGTGATACAAATGCGATTTCCTAAGGTTACATTTTCATTGAGGCGGCAGCTTACGAGTGATTTTCGATACCGGCTGTCTCATTGGATAAATTCTTGCGGGATCTTTCGTTCACCAAGAGAATTATTAGTATACAAAATACATAAGGTCAACTGCGTCTGATAAAAAGCAATAAATTTTTTTGAAATGTTTGGCAGTTCGATTTGAATTTGAATGCATTTGAAAGTTCCTTTAATATTGGGTTTCCCCCCGGGGGCCAGGCGGGGAGAGCCCCCCTTTTCCCCCTCCCCCAAAATTTTCCCTACCAAAGGGAGACACTTCGGCGAACCCCCCCCGGAAGGGAAAAAAAGGAGAAAGTAAAAAAAAAAAACCCAGAGCGAGAAAAAGAACCTGGGGGGAAAAAAAAAACCCAAAAAAAAAAAAAAACCACCAATCAAATTGAAAAAACTTCCGGACCCACCAAATGAGAAAAAAAAAAATTAAAAATTCCCGGGGTCCCCCCTAGAAAAAAATAAATCAAGACCACATTGTCCCAAAAAAAAAAAATAGGCATCGGGCGGCTCGCCATAGGGGGGGGGGCAACACGTGGGGGGTCTTCCAAGAACCCCTTTCCCCCTCTTGCCCTTTGGGTGGCTGCTTCGGGGGTTTCTGTGCCCTTTCGTGTTTTTGTCCACAAGGGGCGGGGGTCGGGGGGGGGCCAAAGCAGGGGCCCTGCCGCTGTTTTCCCCCATCCCCTCTTTCTTTTGGCGTCGTTTCTCCGCCAGGTTGTCCCCCCCCCGTCCCCCCGACGCTCCCCCCCCGACTCCCGCCCCGGAGCCCTCCACCCGCGGGTTTCTTTTTTGGCTTTTTTTCTTTTTTCTCTTTTTTTTTTTTTTTTCATTATTATTTCACTTCATCAATTCCATTTCATCCTTTCAATTATATACTTCTCTATTTCCCTCTCCATCTTCCCATTTCATTTTTCTATATCAGAATATCGATTATACCACACTTATTCTACTCATCCTTTCTCAATACTTATTCTTGGACATCACATTTTGATATTCGAAATCTTGTACCTAGTTCTTGTTTCTTTTCATGTTTTTCTTGTTTATATTCTTTTTAAGTGTTTATCGTTGCTGTTCTTGTATTTGTTTGATTTTATAGTGATAGTTAGATTTATTACGAACCGATTTACGAAGCTCAAAATTAAACGCTCGTGTAACACGTAGGTAATACTTATCCCTCATATCATCGGCTCATAATCACATTAAAATTGTATTCTCTAACACTATGAAGAAAAAAGTACTTACCTATCTTCGGTTCCTCAGAAAGTAGAAAGATAAGATATCAATACTTTTCAGTTTCACTCACAACTATTGTTTCGGAAGATTTAAAATCACATCACAGTCACTGATTTTCTGATTTATTTTTCATCAAATTTAAAGCGAAAGGAATACCTAATAATCAGTCAAAATGTGATGACAACATAATTTCTAGCTTTTCGCGGTAAAGCAAGAAATTGCATGCAAAACATGAGAGCATGAAATAAACATAACCTATAAATCTATAAATAATCGAATGGCCGTCGAGTAGAAGGATATCATGTCATCACAGATTAAATTAAAATCACGTAAGGTGCGCCTCCGCTGGCAAACTCTCGAAGGCATCTCTTCAGTTAAAATTGATCGAAATCAAGATAGCAAAAAGTCGAGAGAATTTGCTCACAATCTATTAAGTATAAGTCAACACACCAGGGTTTTCATTCATCTTGGTCTCTGCCTAGCAACATCGTTTACGTTGAACGAACGTGTCGTACACGATGGTGTCACAGTTTGCGGAACAGCATCTAGTTATTTATTGCAACCCTCAAAAACACTACAGAATGGAGCAATTAAGTGTATTTACAAATTGCATTATCGTGAACCCACTGTGAATTTGTATACACCAAAAAATTTAGTCAATTCAGAAAAGCTATATTAATTAAAGACCTGTTTATTTATTCATTTGACATAATCCAAAAATAAACATTCGACCCTAAAATTTACTCCAAATTTGAGTATTCATAACTATAATACAAGACAGTCAAATGATTTCGATTTGATTAAAATCAGAAGCAATTTTGGTAGAAAATCTCTGCTTTACTCAGGAGTTCTTCAATATCTTGCCAAAAAACTTTCAAGAAATAAAAAATATAAATGAATTCAAATCGAAATCAAAAAAATATTTCCTGAGACAATAGAATAGAATTTCCAAGTAAAAAAAATCCTTTTTCGTCATTTTTATGTTATGATCTGACGGTTTAATTTATTGTGTTTGTATCTTGTTGATGTTTTTCTATATGTATATTCCTGTATAAGCATTAGCTTCTTGGGATCAGTTACTCAATAAACAATAAACAATTCGGAATCAGAGGAATAATTCACGAGTGGTTTCGAAATTATTCATTTGGTAGGAAACAATTTGTTTATTTAGAAAACTCGATGTCATCAAAGAGAAAAATTTCTTGTGGTGTACCCCAGGGGTCTGTTCTTGGACCTGTTTTATTTTTCATATACATTGATTCTCTTGATTCCCAGAATTGAAATTACGAGGTAGATTGAAACTATATTCCGACGATACTACACTATTCTATTATGAAAAAAATATTCGAGAAATTAAAGTGAATATGGAATATGACCTCAAATTGATTTCAATATGGTTGCAAATGCATAAATTAACGCTTAATTTCGAAAAATCTTCTTTCATGTTCATCTCGAAAAAAAACAATACCTGATTCCAATCTATCACCTCTCTCTCTGAATGGTTCAGTGATACATCATAAAGAATATTTGTAATTTTTAGGACTGCTTGTGGATAAATCTCTCTCACGGTCACAGCATGTCCAAAGTTTCAGGAAAAAAATTCTCCAGTTATTGGAATTCTTTATAAATTGAGATCGTTTGTAACTATTGAATATCTGAAAATTATATATTTCAGTCTGATATATTCAAACATTCAATACCTAATCTCAATTTGGTACACTGCTAATAAATCTATTTTGAAACCCCTCAAGTCTTTACAAAACAAGGCAATCAAGTGCATTTTTAAATTACCATTTTTGGAACCAACTTCGAACTTATATAGACCAAGAAATCTCTTTGACCTCGATTCTTTATTCAAATTAAAAATTTGTATTTTCATTCTTTCAACAAAACATAAGAACAAACACTCCTCAATATCTTATGCGTTAAATTCAGATACTCATAGTTATGATACCAGGCAATCCAGTAATCTGAAAACTGCAAAAATTAGAACTGAATTTGGAAGAAAATCATTACATTCTCATGGAATAATCATTTACAATAGTTTGCCTCATAGGATCAGATCAACTAATTCCCTGACCAAATTCAAGAATGACCTGAAAAGATATATATTGAACGAGATATTGAACAACTGACTCATTTTCTTTTTTTTATAAACTAACATTTGGTCTATATATATATATATATATATATATATATATATATATATATATATATATATATATATATATATATATATATATGTTTATATATGTGTGTGTGTGTGTGTGTGTATGTATGTATGTGTGTATACATATAATATTCTGATTTGACCATTGTATGCATTTGTTGATAATGTTAATGATATTAATCATGTATTTTTTTAATTGTTCCTCTATAAACATTGCATGTTTCTTGGATCAATAAACGTTAACTAATTAACTAAAAAATAACTTCGACGTCTATATGATATGCTATGGCGGTTTGGACATTTTGAATACTCTGAAGAATAACTTTCGAATTTATTTTTCAATGAAATAGTTATAGAAATACATATAATATTCTGATTTCACCATTGTATGTATTTGTTGATAATGTTAATATTATCATGTATTTTTGTTCTCCTTGCGTTCGGCGCGCCATTACTTCGACGACTTTATGATATGCTATGGCGGTTTGGATATTTTGAATACTCCGAAGAATAACTTTCGAATTTATTTTTCAATGAAATAGTTTTATTTGATAGTAAATGAAGATCATGTTTTCTAAAGAATGCGAGGGAGAGTTATCGTTCATTCTCTGAATCACTCTGTGATTTCCAATATTTGGATCGACTGAGTCAAACCAGCAGACTATAAAAATATCTTCGGAATCAAATATTCAATGCATGTTTTGTGTTCAGAGTACAATTTTATTCGAAATTCACGCCGCCACTATTGGAAGAAGACTCTTAAAATTCCAGGAGAGCTACCCAATGTATTCTTCTGAACTGCGTCATATATATAATGTAAGTCGTCTAAGGGGATGTGTCGTCATGTATTCTGAAGAGAACTGTTTTTCGCACAGGAGATGTGTTGTAATTGGCTGAGATAAATTTTTATTATTGGTTGGTGGTGTTCATAGAACGAATGGAGTGTGGAAAATCTGCCATCAGCTCGTCGATAATAAAGTATTCTGCATTTGTAGTTTCTTCAGTTTTTTCTGAACCAACCAATTTTGTTGAATAGTTGGGGACAACTGCCAAATAAATGTGGCGCAATACTTTTGCTGTTTTCAAGTGTGCTGTTGCCTGTCTGAACTTATTTCTGTAATCTGTGGTGAAAACCAAATCAAACTCACCTCACACTTCTCCCCACGTTCTCACTGTGGAAAATGATGTCACTTGTATCGACTGTCAGAAAATCAATGATGCAAAATTCATAGACCCTTCAAGGGCTGAAAATTTCTCACAGGAATTCTTATGGAATATGAAGAGGGACCTTCTGACGGAATGAATCAAAAGAGAGAGTATTTAGATGGCTTACTGGGTGAATACATTGTAGATCTCATTGGGAAGATTTTCAATAACAATGTGAAAATCAACTGAAGGAAAGGCCATTTGTGTTGAAAATTTCCTTCTGTGGACAGGTAGAGGAAATTACAAAGAAAACAAAACAATTGAAGAACATGCAAGAGTTGTTCAACATCAAACCATCACAATTAATGACTGAACTGTGGCTGCAGAGCGATATTATATTTTTTTAAGAGTGAAATGAAAGTCCAAAACTCACGAACATGATAGAGATGAATAATGATAATGATATGGCAGATATTTTCGAGGATCAATAAAATGCTATTTTATTATCAATGAGGTGAAGAAGGTAAAGGTGCAGATGTTGTTTCAGGATTCTATATAAAATTCTTCATATATGATCTATATTAAGAAGGGAACATGGAAAATTTTTATAATTTTATCGCAATCATTCTGAATGGGATGGACATGATGTTACTACAGAACATATAGATCTGAAGTAATGTTTCACTTTCGAAAAATATAAATCGACTTTGGAATCGTTAATAATTGCAAATACATACCTGAGATTAACTGGAGTTTCTCTGAAATGGAATGTTAACAGTGCACCTTTATTTTCCACCCAAGCTCCGTCTCTACACACTTTTTCCTGCAGTTGCCTCATCAGTTCACCAACTTTGTCATGAAATTCTGTTGGCATCGGGTGAACAAATTTTGTACCATCTGGGTGAAGGATTTCCAGACCATGATTGCCTGCGTATGTGATGCCATCTATTCCTACCTACGAAATGAATCAATATTATTAATATGGTTCATTATCTACGTAAAATCTAATGCACAACAAAAAAATAATTATCACTGCGGTAAACGAAACAAAAGTTTTCCAAAATTATATTTGTTCGAAGACTATTTACAATAATGGTGAAATGAAAAAGAATGTGATGATATACACGTTATGCAGGGTGCTTCTTGTGTTTACGAAGTCATCTCATAAAACATTCCATACGTACAGCTCATCCAATCCATCTTGGCATAGAACTAATAACCTATATGCCCAGCAATCTCTGTGAAGTATACTGAGATAAAAAAAAAACTATTTTGTGTTAACTCTGTTGAAATTTATCCGTAGAAGGTGTTTTTTCTTTCGTCATGATCTACACTACCATTGTGCAACTGGAAAAGTATCTGAGTTCGTGCCGAGATGGTTTGAATAAGCTGTACATATATCTCTCGAATGTTGAAGTACATAGTGTTAAAGGTGGAACGAAGAAATTTTTTTTTCATAACTCCTAATGAAACTAATTTTATACTCATCACTCCTTTCATTCATATATGTATATGCAACTGACATAATATTTTATTTCATTTGCTTCTTAATTTGTTCATATATATGTATTTTTTTGTAATTTTTTCAACTGCCTGTATAAACATTATGTTTCTTGGGATCATTGAAGTTATTATCATTATTATTGAAATTGTGTAATGACTGGGAGATGCATACCACGTTAAAAAAAATTGTAGGTTCTACCGAAGGTATCAGATTTTTTCTTAAATCCACAGTTCCCTGTAGGATCAAAATTGAGACCTTCGGGATATAATGTTCATTTTTTTTTGATATAGGGCCAAAAAAAAGCCCAAGAATCACATATGATTATAAAGTTATGTAACTATAAGAATACAAAATATATGAGAAGCAACACATACAGAAATAAATGACAGATAGACCAGAAATACAACTGAAATGACAAAAAAAATACCAAATATAAATGATTTATACAATCCACCTCATATTGGCCAAATACATAATTTTGCTGAAGACACGGTTATTTCTTATACTGCATTTAGTTGAAATAAAGTTGGAGAAAATGAGAAAATGGTTTGATAAAAACTTATTAACGATAAATTTTGTAAAAACATTTTATCTGCCATTCACTAGTTACAATAATTCATTACCAAATATTGGTCCACTGAAAATAAACAGCGAGTTTCAAATTCATGAAACTGAATATATTGAATATTCAGGTATCATGATTGATAGGCATCTGAGATGGAATTTTCAAACTTCTCATATAATAAAAAAACTGAGATGCCTCACACCCAAATTCTACCATTTGAAAAAATTCCTTTCTGTCTAACATCTGGAAATGTTTTATTATTCTTTCATTCAGTCTCAACTGAATTATGGTACCTAGTCTTGGGTGGGGAGGTGTTTAACAAAATTTTCTATACAATTTCGAAGTCATTCAAAGACAATTAACATATAATTAGAATTATATGGGTTCGTCTGATTCCCATTATGAGAAATATGAAAAATTCGATTTTGTACAATAATTCGTTTACAGAATATTGATTTATATTCATATGATACAAGAGAAAATAGAAATCATTCAAAAAACGAAAAAAAATAAAAGTATTGGTACAAAACATTATACATATGCAATGAAAAAATTGTTTGATATACTACCAAAATCAATATACCGTGTGTCACAGACTCATGGTACACCCCCGTTTTCTCCTTTGTTTTTCTAGCTATATTTTTGAGATTCGGAACATCGAATAAGCTCACTGAACAGCATTTCTCGACATATCTGAAAGAAAAAAACAACTTCCAATTTTTCCGGAAATGACATCAACTTTCGATTCTTGAATGGGACACCCTGTATATTGTTACATGATCGGCTAGGGATGATCATGAGGAATCCAACGATACCAGGTTTGATGATGTTATCTCCAATGACTGCGGAGATATCGCCATTTATATTATCCATAAGCGCAACGAGTAGGAGAGAGAAACTTTACTGGCGGGTCAATCCAATTCTCTCTCCCACTCATTGAGCTCATGGATAATATAAATGGCGATATCTCCGCAGTCATTGGAGATAACATCATCAAACCTGGTATCGTTGGATTCCTCATGATCATCCCTAGCCGATCATGTAACAATATACAGGGTGTCCCATTCAAGAATCGAAAGTTGATGTCATTTCCGGAAAAATTGGAAGTTGTTTTTTTCTTTCAGATATGTCGAGAAATGCTGTTCAGTGAGCTTATTCGATGTTCCGAATCTCAAAAATATAGCTAGAAAAACAAAGGAGAAAACGGGGGTGTACCATGAGTCTGTGACACACGGTATACGTTTAAATTTGAAATAAAACATTGATTTTCTGAGAAGATCGACATATTATCCGTAATTTATTGAATATATAAAGCTCTATTTCCCTGAGAATTATCGAAATAATAATATAATTGCGCGATGATTATGAATACTAGAATTTTGAATGATATTCAATACAGTCTCTATTTTTTGTAGAGGCAAAATGAATAAAAGTGCAAACTTTCAACTGATAAAAACATTCAATAGGTTTTGGGATTTGTAGAAATTTGAAATGGTTTCTGAATAATCCAGCCTGAAAATACATTTCATGGATCTGTTCTGTAATGTATTCAAAGGTCGCAATAAAGAATTAATTGCCGTTCCCCACACTGAGATAAAATATTGGAATTTCGAAAATACTAAACTGAACTAGATTATTCTAAGATATTTTTGGGGTACATGGTTTCGTATTCTACGTAAAAATACAATGGGTTCGTTGTATTTGTTTTCTCAACTGTGTTATGTGAGCTCTAATCCCAAGAAATTGATGGACTTACCATAATTTATTATATTATTTCCAAACATTATTTTATTCTATTGCTCGGTTGATATCAGCCTTTTTCCAATAAACATAAATGTGAAATTAAATTTTTGATTCTTTTGGAAAATATGATGAACAAAATTCCATTTATTCTCCTGCCAATGTCAGTTATCTGACGATTCAGGAGGCAAAGGAGAAGTTGAAGTTGGATGTTCAACATAAGATATGGTAAGATATGCGCTTTTTACAGACATCAGTTATTTATTTTGATAATTGTGAAGCATGTATGAGCCTATTATTATATCATGAGAATCTTCTTCAGTAGTAGGTTTCAAAAATATCAAATAAGGAGTATGTATGAGTGGAACCAGTTTTAGACATGATTTCATGTACATTTTGATAATAATTCTTTCTACCATAATCAAACTTAGAATTAATTACGTCCAATTTTTTTTAGAGTTGTGTGTTCAGATGATTTTTTTTCAATTTCTACACGAAAAATCGATTTCGTTTTTGAGTTTTTCATTTATCTTTCATATTCCCACAAATGATTTCCATACTTCACGATACAATCATTCCAATAGGATTATGTAGTGCACTTGGCCTTTTATATGAGGCAAGATTGTAAAAAAGCTATATATAGAGAATAATGACCCCAATTCAATAGGAAAATATTGTTTGGATATGAAATTAAAGTAGGCTATTCACTACAACAAATATTGACCGATATTCTATCACATGATGCGAGTGAATTTCCAGAACAACTCCATTACGAATATCATAAAGTAACCAATATACCAAATTGGATTTTCATAAACAACATGACAAAACCATCAAGTGCGTCATTATTATTGATGGAGGGATTATGTTTTATAATCGGGTTTATTACTAGTCGATCAAGACTGGAGGTCAACAGCCGAACAATCATAGC